>JAQISU010000058.1:11447500-11972500 GCA_029339505.1 Unio delphinus
ATATATATATATATATATATATATATATATATATATATATATATATATATATATATATATATATATATATATATATACAGAGTATAATAAAAAAAAATTAATAAATAAATAAATAAATATTTTTTTACAAAATAAAAGAATGTTGGATACTTTGAGCCTAGCTTCTTACATTGCAATACAGACATTTTGAATATGATCACTTGCACATTTTAATTGTGTGAGATCCTCCTATGCTAGCCTAACTAAACATCTATGGAGCTGAAATTTTTCACTCAAATACCAAAAGTGATCAGAGATAACTGCAATATGCTGTGTGTATTTAACGGAGTTGATACTCATACTCTTAGAAATATTTGGCAAACTTGGTGCGGTGGTGATATGGATCATAATCGATTTAGAAATTTCTTTAGCCACGCTCAGACAATCCCACACGGATTTGTGACGATAAATTTATCAGACCCTCGGACAAGATATCGTATCGGACTTGATCAAATATTTAGTTAGCGCATTAGCAGCCGAGGAGGTGAACGTCAACTAAATGGCATCTTTTTTTTTACCAAATGGACCCTTCTCTTAATATTTATTAGAAAGGTCTATTTGACAAATTAAGACTTCCTAGTAAATATTAACTAGAAGGGTTTATTTGACAAATTAGGACTTCCTAGTAAATATTAACTAGAAGGAAGCATCGTTGACGACTAAAAAGCTGGTCTGTTCACCCACTCTGCTGCTAATGTAATCACCTCTAATAATGACTTTCTACTATAATTCGTTGCTTTTCTTGAATATGTTGTAAGACCAGGTGCATTTAGATCTCGTATTAAGGTGATTAAATGCATATCATCATCTGGTATTATATTCGATATAATCTAACGTAATTTCTTGTAGCCATTGGCAGCTATCATATTATTCCTTTTGATCAACCATGGCACATTGACATGACATGTTAGACAGCATGTGATCGATGACGACTTGTCAACAATTGTCAAGGAACTGCGCGCCACTATCACCTAGACATGCTCCTGACAATAGAGGTTGTCAGTTTACTGATGTATTTGTGCACATTTTTCTGTGCAGTATAATGTTCGATGTTGCAATACATAATCACACCTGTCTGCAAAGGGATCAAAGCTCCCTACTGGCGGTGTTTATATATAGCTGCAAAACATGAATGATAACGGTTTGTGTTCAAGAGATGAATTTGAAAGGTGATACATTATAACTCTCTTTTCACATATTAGCCCGCTCTCTTTGCAGACAGAATGGTTTCAAGATTCTATCATCAAAGGATTGATGAATTATTCTAGTGATTCCGAATATATTTGATATTATTCAATATCATAAATAAATTATGATAATGAAAGGCTCATGTCTTTTCATGGTTCTTTCATTGATACGTTACTATGTCAATATCTACAATATCTGACATTGGAAATGTTTATAACAAAATTGATTATGTAATATCTCTTGAGATAACTTTCGGTTTTATAAGATCTCTCGATTATATTGACTTCAAATTTTGGAATCTAATACTTGAAAAAATGCTTTAAAATATTTATTTTTCTACTTTTATTTTCCAACTCTATTCTTTTCTCCATATTACTGTCCTTTATTTTTCCTCTATACCAGAATAACTGCAGTACAATCAGGGTTTAGCACGGACTATGTGGGTTCACAGTAATGAAAGTTAGTATGGATGTATCCATGCATTTAATGAAGTTAATCTTTATATGTATTTTTACATCTGGCCATTTTCTCTATATCATATTTACAACACTAGCTTTTTTAGTTAATAAATCTAAAACATTATCACTAAGTTATGAATGTAATTTAGTATAATTCTTTGCCGAATCTTCATGAAGACGAATTATGTAAAATTCCCCTAGATGTGCCCCATTTCCCCTGCATGTCTTAGGAAAACGACTAAGGAAGGCAGACTTTTTATCCTTTAACGCGTTTCGTAACGATGTTCATGTATGAAAAGGTCTTTTTGTAACAAAATACGTTTTTTTATAGAGAATTTTCTAATTTTTGTATTTATCATTGTTTTGTACGCATTTTGATGATGCCTAAAATGTTTATAGAAATAAGTAATCAGGATTGTGTTGATGTGCCTTCAGAACACATACATACATACATACATACATACATACATACATACATACATACATACATACATACATACATACATACATACATACATACATACATGAACTTTAAAACGATATTTGATATTATGCTTGTTCAGTAAATAAGGGAAATAGACCCATTTCTGTCTTATAAATTACTCACAGGTGTTCTACGTGAGAGAGAACACGATAATCCTTTTAAATAGTTCCAGTCGGATGTAAATAATTCCAATTTCGTTATTTTCATCTCTTAATCTATGTTGCGTATATAGCTCGGTTGCATTGACTCAAGTGTTTAGATATTGGGTTTCCTTTACTTTTGTTGATATATATATATATATATATATATATATATATATATATATATATATATATATATATATATATATATATATATATATATATATATATATATATATATATATATATATCTTATACTAATAATAATAATAATAATAATAATAATAATGAGGACTTTGTATAGCGCCTAATCTTTCGAAGCTCTAAACGCTTTACACCATCAATAATGATATGACTACACTACAGAACAACAAATGACAAAAACAATGAAATTGTAAAACATAAAAACATGCTGAAAACATATAAGATACAAAGCATGATTAGGTTGCTAAGTTTGTCCCTGCAGTCGAAACAGGTGAGTCTTAAGAGCACTCTTAAAAGGGACCTTGTGTCTAATTTCAATGGGCAATTCGTTCCACGTCGCTGGGCCCTGGTGTGCAAATGAACGTTGTCAATATGACTTTGTTTTCACCTTGGGAACAATGAGTATACGATTATCAGAAGAAGAACGTAAGGATTTAGCTGGTGTATACACATGGGTGAGGCTGGATAGGTATGTTGGACTGGAGTCTGTCATTGAAACATAGCACAGAGAACAAATTTTGTGTTTGATTCTGTATCGAATTGATAGCCAATGTAGGGTACAGAGCAGTAGTGAGGTGTGCTCTGATCGAGGTACTCTAAAGATGATCCGTGCAGCTGTGTTTTGAACTTTTTGAAGTTTCTGGAGTAAATATTGTGACGAACCAGACAGAACTGTTTTACAATAGTCCAGTCTTGAAAGTACTAATGAACACACAAGTGTTTTAGTGGCATCAACTGAAAGATATTTACGAATGGAACTGATGCGTCTCAATTCAATATATGCAGCCTTGCATATGTTCATGAGATGTTGCAATGTGAGAGTACTGTCTAGAGTAACGCCTAGGTTCCGTACTGACTGTGAGAATTTAATGTTGGTGTTGCTGATATTTATTGTCTGAGGAAAAGAATGTGAATGAGAAAGGAGAAAGTCTTTATTTTTATTATTATTATTATTATTATTATTATTATTATTATTATTATTTATATATATATATATATATATATATATATATATATATATATATATATATATATATATATATATATATATATATATATATATATATAGGGTACTGTAAGTCCTTTAATGACAAGCTAAGTTCCTAACGTTTGTCTATTTACGAAAAGTTAACTGAATGAATTCTCTTCTGTAGAGGAAAGAAAGTCATACATACATACATACATACATACATACATACATACATACATACATACATACTCCTATTAAACCCTTCTTACGAGACATTTCAGCTACTCCAATGCTTGAATTTTCACATCAAAGCGTTAATAGGATGCATATTTGGAGAACTTAATACATTTATCCTCATAATAAATACCAATACATGCTACATATTGCCCAAAAATCTCATAAAAAAACCATCCTCATATTAACTTTAAATTATATACGATGATCAATCAGATTATAATTCATACTCTGAGAACCTATTCAAATGTAAAGTTTTTTTTGTGCAACATTTTAATAGACTCACTTCCTTCGTAGATTAAAGATCTTATTGAGTTCTTTGAAAAAAAAATTTAAGTCCATTCCACAACTACAGTATTCGCACACCTCCCGTCTATTTGTAGCTCCATGCCGATTTTGAAAACAAATGGAGTCAATCAAGGATATAACAAAATGTGCCAAGCTTAGTCATTTCATTCATCAATTTATAATTTTTAACCTGATTGTCGCCCGGGGTCACAAACACGGTGACTTTTTGGCGTTTGGAATCAACGGGGGTTTCTTCAGTAAACAGGGTCGCCATATTTGCATAAGCCAATATGTTTTTAAGTGACATATATGACGTAATTCGCCGTCTTTGATAATCTCAGTAAATTCGTAAATTTTGGAGTTACATCTCTTTTAACACTTGTCTACAAGATTTCCTCCTTTTTACTGGCTTAGTTTGTTTTAAAAATATGAAACATTGACATTGCAAATATTAGTAGCAGAAATAGACAGTTCTAGAAAAAATAAAAGGACAGTGAGTTATCTATTTTGCTTGTTTACATCAAGAGTTTTTGTTTGCTTTGTAAACGCTAATACGTCAACAGTGTAAGGGACCCCATGGCGAAAATGAAGTTAAGAATAAAAAAAATTGATGAATGAATTGAGTTTTATGCATTTTTATATCCTTGATGGTTTTCGTTTTTTCCAATAGAACAGTACATATAACAACGAAATAATGGGTACACTTCCCTTTCCATAAGTAAACTAGAAAACGATTATCTTGTAATCCAAAAATTCAATCCCACTGGCTAAGACGTTTAGATTTCATCTTTATGAGGGATTCAGAAAAGAGCTGCACAAATGCATCAATCGTCATAATAAGTTTCACTCCACAATCCATCTAAATATGACAGACGTCGGTGATCTCAGTGGAAAACTATTCGAGAACGTTCTTATTCTAGTAGTTCAATACAAAAGATTTATTTTCTCTCTATTGTTTTTATGTGTTGTAACTCCGACTGTATATCAGCTGATGCAGTTTATCTGATAACTTGTAAACTGTAACGTGCAACATACTCGACGAAACACTACAACAATTTTCTGAGAAAAATGATTAGATTTTTAATATATAGTTTAATATATACATTTTATGAATTACAGCTCTCCCGTGTTTAAATTCATTTCAGTACAAATAAATCTATATTACGTGATTTTTATTTCATGCCAATTGCTTTTGTGTCGACTGATTAAAGCAAGTTATTGAATTCATCCGTTAGATAATTTGTATCACAATGACCTTAATACCAAAGTATTATTAAACTTGAATACTATTTTAATACACGAAATGATATGTTGCACACACACACACTTCTCTCTCTCTCTCTCTCTCTCTCTCTCTCTCTCTCTCTCTCTCTCTCTCTCTCTCTCTCTCTCCATAGATTGTACAGTTAGACCACTAAAGCCTTTTCTGTAAGTACTAACATAAGGCCTGTGAACTAATACACTGATACAACTGGGAATTCGTACTAAATTAAAATAACAAATGAAAAACGAGCACAGCGTTATCAACCATAAGCGAAACGTAATTATAATCATCATCAATAATTTATTTCACGGATGAAGTCAAAACAAGCATTTATTTGTAACTAACAGAGAAATATATTAGGTCAATATTTAAAATTATTTTTAAAAAATACAGTAAAAAAGGTTACTGGTAACAAATCATATAACAAAAAAATCTCTAGAGCCACCTTTCATATGTCAGAAAATTGGTAAACGTAAAAAAAACAATGCACTTTTAATCTAGCATAGAGAAAGGCATATATATTTATTCAGAGATTGTTTAAGCACAGCACACATAACGATTCAATTACAATCAATTTAGGCTACCAAAAATCAACATGTATGTAAATCAAATGTAAAGGACTCATGTAAGCACCCGTCATTTGAATTTCAGTTTGCTTTTTCAACACTTTTACTGACCGTTCTAACCATGCGATGTCTTCAAGAGACTTAACTTCCTTTTCCAACTTGTCTTTCTGCTTTGGTGAGAAAGAAAATGTCAAATGTCCGATTAGATTTCTTGATAGTTGGCAAAACATTTAAGCGATGAAACGTTCTATTACACAGATATAGCAAAACAACTATTACACATGCAACTTAACAACTGTCAAAAAAAACTAAACAGCTATCACATACATACAACTAAACAACTATCACACATATACAACTAAACAACTATCACAAATACAACTAAACAATGATCACACACATACATGATACAACTAAACAGCTGTCGCACGCATACAACTAAACAACTATCACACACATACAACTAAACAACTATCACAAATACAACTAAACAATGATCACACACATACATGATACAACTAAACAGCTGTCGCACGCATGCAACTAAACAACTATCACACACATACAACTAAACAACTATCACAAATACAACTAAACAATGATCACACACATACATGATACAACTAAACAGCTGTCGCACGCATGCAACTAAACAACTATCACACACATACAACTAAACAACTATCACAAATACAACTAAACAATGATCACACACATACATGATACAACTAAACAGCTGTCACACGTATACAACTAAACAACTGTCAAACATAAAACAAAACAGCTATCACGCACAAAGAAGTTGTCAAACATAAAACAAAACAGCTATCACGCACAAAGACCTAAAAAGCAATTACACACATACAACTAAACATATATGACACACATACAACTAAACAGCTATCACACACATACAACTAAACAACTATCACACACATACAACTAAACAACTATCACATATGCAACTAAACAACTGCCACACACATACATAATACAACTAAACAACTATCACACACATACAACTAAATAACTATTACACATACAACTAAACAACTGTCGCACACTTAATACAATACAACTATCACACACATACAACCAAAAAACTATCACACACATACAACGGAACAACTATTACACACACACATAAACTAAACAACTGTTATACACATAAAACCAAACAACTATCACACAAGCAAAGAAACAACTATCAGACACATACAGCTAAGCAACTATCGCGCATACAACTAAACAATTATCACACCATACAACTAAATAAGCATCACACAGCTACAATTCAACAACTATCACACACACAACCAATCAAATCGCAAACATAACTAAAAACATTCTTGCGAAAAGATGTAAATCCCAACGAGTATTTTAATTCATCAGAGAGATTTGGAGAGATGTCATTTCCATCTAAGATATTGGATAAAATTTAACAGACACATTAAATGTGATTTAAATCCAAATGAATCCTAAATGCCCTATCAGAAGTCCAAAAAGTATGGAATGTTCCGAACGAATTTCAATCGTCTTCAAAGTCGTGATGTACCAATAGTACAGCTGTACCACAATAATGCAACCCAGAATGTCTTTTAGAAAAGTTTATAATAGTCTGAAAGTAATGTGTTCGTCCCGAGATCTATCAGCACATTGTAATTGCAATTAATAATTTAAATAAATAATTCCTATCAGTTATATCTGAACGCCACGGTAAATGATTCCACGGATTGATCTAAAAACTGGGAAAGAACCATTTGTTTATATTTGTTTATCAAGTCCATATATATATATATATATATATATATATATATATATATATATATATATATATATATATATATATATATAAGATTAATTTTTAGTTATTTTTTTCAGAACATTCAAATGAATTCTAGGGCAAGTGAAATTTATATATAAAAGATATATAGTTCATTATCAGGTGCTTTTAAAATTGAAAACGTTAGTACTGACTGCGAAAACATACATTAGTATTTGTAATATGTAACATGTTGAATCCCTTCATTTAAACTTTTTTTTAAACCAATGCAGTTGAATGACCTTTGTCATTTTGATTAGTATAGTATTATTATAGATTGAGTACACGTATATAGAAATTAACTCGCCCGAAAATGTCAACGCTCCTTAGGGATTTTATCAAATTATATTCAATCATCCATTACCTTCCTAAAAAGAAATCTTGCGTTAATGTTTTAGTACTGTTTTAGGAACAGTCATATACGAAATTTGTTACCAAAAAAAATACCTTAGAAACAAACTCAAAACGATGTTTTTGGAGTAAAACGTACCGCGCCACCTTTGTCACTGATGGTGGTCAATATAGGATGGACACTACAATGTAAATGTCCGTTACTAAATCATTGACAAGATAGATGGAAGATCTGGAATTGTCCACGGGCTGCTCATTGATTGATAAATCAGGTGCCTGGCATTCTTTAGAAAACGGTAATGCGCACCTGTTGTCCTTTATACAAATGATAGGTAATTGAATTAATGTACAATGATTGATCATTATGCATGTACGAATTGACCAGTTTCAAGGCATTCCAGAAATTCCAATCCCATCGAGAAATTAAATCTGACGCAAAAGAATGCAGTCTCTCAACGTACGATAAAATATGAGGAACTTGATTTGTGTTTGTAAATACACAATGCGGACCAAAATAAGTCCAAGTAAGGAAAAGATTAACAACTTATTAATTTTTTAAATAATACCATAATGGCATGAAAATTTAACACCACGTCATAAACATAGGAATACAAATACCAAATTTTACTTATCTACCTCAAGTGTTTTTTTCCAAAATCATGGTAGCAAAGTTTCTGTCAGCTAACAAAGTTAGTAAAATAAATGTGCAAATTTGCAAAACTGCGGTAATCGCAAGAAATGAGGTTAACTATATGTAAATATAAATATGTATATAAAATTATATTTTAACACCTGCAATGGTGATGCATTGTCCAAAAGGTGCAAAAGGTGTGAAAATGTGTCAAAAGCCATTGAAAATTGCTTCAGTGGTCTGCAAATATAATAATATCATTATCATCTAAAATGTAAAAGCTGTTTTCCTACATTGGGTTTTGCATTATCATTGAAACAAGTTTTGCCAGAAAGCTTGAATTTAAAAAAATGTGCTAAACGAATTTTAACAAATTGAAATTTTGTTACAATTGGTCTTTAAATTTAAGCAGGTGACTTATAAATATATTAGCTACTTTTCATTTGTTTACGCAAACGGTTTTCCTGCAATCTCGATAACAAGCCACTTTGGACAACGTACGTACTGACAGGACCAATTCAATATACAAGTAATTGGGCATGAAAAAGGTCTAATAAATCTTTGTGTATGCAAGAAAAATCTAGTCCGAAAAAGTTGGCACCATGATAAAACAGTTGAGACTTATTCAGAAGCTTTAGACTAGGAACCAACATTATGGTCTTGCTGAAAGGATCATGAAATGTCAAGTAGCAATGTATAAATGTATAACACAGAGAGAGAGAGAGAGAGAGAGAGAGAGAGAGAGAGAGAGAGAGAGAGAGAGAGAGAGATTCTTGTGTTAGTTTATGTCATTTTATCAATAATTATAACATTTTCATGCTACATGTGCGATACGTTTCGATGAGCAAATATGACAAAACATTGATTCATGTTCATTTAACTGCATGCTACACTTAATGTATTTTTTTTATTGCAACGACTATATTGAGACATTTTTAATGTTATGGCTCTCTTCTACGCACATTTTTTAAATTTGATGTAATGTAGTATGCTTATGCTCCACTCCTTTTTTTCCGAAAAAAATTAATTTCATGTTAATGATCCAGCCGATGATACAGGACCTGCAAACAACAGTGACATCTCAGCCTGATGCAATGGTGGTGGCTTTGATTGAAGATAATTTTCTCCACCGATGTAGCGAATTAATAGTTTTTGATGAACTACCCAGTTTTACTAAAGTAACACGACATTAAATATTTCACCACATTAAAAACCCATATAAATAAAGCGATGTGTAGATTTATTAGAATAGTTGACAAGTATTTCATAATTGATCAATCGGCAGGTGCTACATTTAATGAAATTTACACCTCAAAATTATGCACTTATCTAAATATGGCTAGGGGAATTAAGCTACAAAGCAGAAATTTCCGTCATGAGCAATGAAGACATCAAACATGATAATAACAACTGATATTCCAATAGATAGCAAAATATTTAAAAGAAAAAAAAAAGAAATTGAATGACAAATTTAACAATTTTATTTGTTGCATGGTTAAGTCAGTTTCACTCAATTGTATATACTCAGAAAATAGGTATATCCCAGCTACAAAAATATCCATCCATCTTGTTTACGCGTGTGTGTGTGTGTGTGTGTGTGTGTGTGTGTGTGTGTAAATTTGACATAGCGGTCAGTAATGTAATAAAAACTTTTTTAAACTTGTGAGAAATACACCATTAAGACTGTTTCGTTTAATGCACTATCAAAGAATATATCATAAATTGCAATAGGTATGACGGTTATATAAAGTATAAATCACGGCCACAAATTACTGACAATTTTGCGCACGACCAGACATTAAGTTGTCGCAGGTGTAGACAATATTAATATTTTTAAAAGTTTTTTTTTAACCAAAGTGCCCTAATAGCACCATAATCTGATAACGACTGGCTAAAATAAATTATTATCGTCTTAAAAAGAAATCAAAAGAGAAATTTAGATACTTCCTTTTGATCTGAATTCGACCAAGCTTTGTAAAGTGTTTGATCTATCGACATATAACTGATGCAAAGAAATGAGGATAAATTTTTAAATTCTGATCACTCAATCCTGCTCTGGTCCTCCCCCCCCCCCCGAACGGTAACAATGGATTATATGTATGTATGTATGTATGTATGTATGTATGTATGTATGTATGTATGTATGTATGTATGTATGTATGTATGTATGTGTGTGTGTGTGTGTGTGTGTGTGTGTGTGTGTGTGTGTGTGTGTGTATGTATGTATCCACGTGTGTGTGATACTGACTATAATGTTCGGACGGTATTTTTCTGGCAAAATGTTTATTACACTGGACCCTTAAAACACCTTTTAACGTTGCATATGATAAAGGTCAAAACGTTGCATATGATAAAGGTCAAAACGTTGCATATGATAAAGGTCAAAACGTTGCATATGATAAAAGTCAAAACGTTGCATATGATAAAGGTCAAAACGTTGCAAATGATAAAAGTCAAAACGTTGCATATGATAATGGTTAAAGTTACTAGTGTTTATTCATGCAAGATATCTGTATTCGTTAGAGCTTGACGCTATGAATCACCGCACCTACACAAAACTGAATACAGTTATTTAATTTGAATCACCGCACCTACACAAAACTGAATACAGTTATTTAATTTGAATCACCGCACCTACACAAAACTGAATACAGTTATTTAATTTGAATCACCTCACCTACACAATTTTGAATACACTGTTATTTTATTTGAATCACCGCACCTACACAAAATTGAATACTTGTATTTAATTTGAATCACCGAACCTACACACAACTGAATACAGTTATTTAATTTGAATCACCGCACCTACACAAAATTGAATACACTGTTATTTATTTTGGATCACCGCACTTACACAAAATTGAATACACTGTTATTTAATATAAATCACCGCACTTACACAACATAATTGAATACTCTGTGTTTTAATTTGAATCATTGTACCTACACAAAGTTGAATACTGTGATATAATTTGAATGCCATTGCATACACAAGGTTGAATACGCTACATTGTAATTTGAATAACATTACCTACGCTATGTTTAAAGGTACTGTGGTAGATAATTTGAATGAGTGTACCTTCATAAAGTTTGATCCTCTGTAATACAATACAACACATGTTTGAAACCTAAATTGCTACAAGCAGGATGTTTATCTTTCCTTTCTAGATTTAATTTTTTTTTGATTTTATAACAACACAACACAAATAATAATAATGTGTAGCTAGTGTCGTATTTACTGTTTGCTTCCACGAATGAAATTCTCTCTCTCTCTCTCTCTCTCTCTCTCTCTCTCTCTCTCTCTCTCTCTCTCTCTCTCTCTCTCTCTATATATATATATATATATATATATATATATATATATATATATATATATATATATATATATATATATATATATATAAGTAGTTCCAATACAAAAGAAGTGCTTTTCCAACGTTATAACACTGGCTGCATATGAACTGATGTTTTTTATTTTATAATCGTAATAAAGTAACGTATAATATGTTAGACAACACATCAACAAGTTTCTATCGGAATGCATAATCGTCGCTTTCATATAAAACTATTGTATGGATCCTTAGTTCTACTCTAATACATTTTAATACAAGTACTCACTCTTTATGCGATTTGTCTTTCATGCCATATTGTGCATGGAGTGATGAATTGACTTATTAAAGAAAATTCTTGATTCCTACGATAGATATTTTGTATTTCAATTGTCTTAATACCAAGGCACAGTATAAAATTGTAATGCAAGAATTGATAAGTTGTATTTCCTTTATAAATATAATAGTATGTATGATTGCTTGCCTCTACTAAATTATTTCACTCCTACATGATACGGACTAGCTGACGGGAACTCTGAACATTGCAGCAACAGAGAGAGAGAGAGAGAGAGAGAGAGAGAGAGAGAGAGAGAGAGAGAGAGAGAGAGAGAGAGAGAGAGAGAGAGAGAGAGAGAGAGATCCGTGCAGCCTACATATCGGAAAACCTGTGCATCTAAGTATTAACGTGGCTTTCATAACGGGGAAAGTTTTCCGTGTTCTTTATCACGGGGAAGTGTTTATGTGACATATATAAAGGGGAAGTTTCATCCAGGTGAAAGTTTTACATGAGGTACATAACGAAACAAGATTTATGTAGCTCTGATCATTGGTACGCTTTACATGACATACATAACGAAACAAGATTTATGTAGCTCTGATCATGGGTACGTTTTACATGAGGTACATAACGAAACAAGATTTATGTAGCTCTGATCATGGGTAAGTTTTACATGATATAACGAAACAAGATTTATGTAGCTCTGATCATGGGTACGTTTTACATGAAGTACATAAGGAAACAAGATTTATGTAGCTCTGATCATGGATATGTTTTACATGACATACATAACGAAACAAGATTTATGTAGCTCTGATCATGGGTACGTTTTACATGAGGTACATAACGAAACAAGATTTATGTAGCTCTGATCATGGATATGTTTTACATGAGGTACATAACGAAACAAGATTTATGTAGCTCTGATCATGGGTATGTTTTACATGACATACATAACGAAACAAGATTTATGTAGCTCTGATCATGGGTACGTTTTACATGAGGTACATAACGAAACAAGATTTATGTAGCTCTGATCATGGGTAAGTTTTACATGATATAACGAAACAAGATTTATGTAGCTCTGATCATGGGTACGTTTTACATGAAGTACATAAGGAAACAAGATTTATGTAGCTCTGATCATGGATATGTTTTACATGAGGTACATAACGAAACAAGATTTATGTAGCTCTGATCATGGGTATGTTTTACATGACATACATAACGAAACAAGATTTATGTAGCTCTGATCATGGGTACGTTTTACATGAGGTACATAACGAAACAAGATTTATGTAGCTCTGATCATGGGTAAGTTTTACATGATATAACGAAACAAGATTTATGTAGCTCTGATCATGGGTACGTTTTACATGAAGTACATAAGGAAACAAGATTTATGTAGCTCTGATCATGGATATGTTTTACATGACATACATAACGAAACAAGATTTATGTAGCTCTGATCATGGGTACGTTTTACATGAGGTACATAACGAAACAAGATTTATGTAGCTCTGATCATGGATATGTTTTACATGAGGTACATAACGAAACAAGATTTATGTAGCTCTGATCATGGGTATGTTTTACATGACATACATAACGAAACAAGATTTATGTAGCTCTGATCATGGGTACGTTTTACATGAGGTACATAACGAAACAAGATTTATGTAGCTCTGATCATGGGTACGTTTTACATGAGGTACATAATATGGAACGTTATATGTGGTTTTCAACATGTGGAGTTTTACACCACATGTATGACTTTTAAAGTTTTAATTGGCTTTCATCATGTTGAATGTTTTTTGGGGGGCATGCACCACTTGGGAAATTGTATGTATCCTCGAGACGTTAGACACATTATTGTATAAACATCATTACTATATGAGATGATTATCGTGATATTATATAGAGTTATAGAGTACCTGGCAAAACGACAAATTCTGGTCTCGTTTGGAAATAAACGTTCCCCTGACCCCATTTTTCCTACGTTTCTGCACTTTGCCGGGAACGTATTTTACCATCTGTTTAATATCAAATGCAATGAAGTCTTTTAGACTCTACTAACTCTACATGCATTTTCTGCCACTTTTTTTCATTTAGTTTCCATAATAATCTAGTTGATATTATATTCGTCAAAGCCGTCATTATCTTGTATGAAACCTTACGTTTCACGTACCTTTGTCTAAAAGTGAATACATGATTGAAAATCTCGATTTTGATACGCTTTAATATGGTAATATCAAGCAGTCTAACCTATATCTCAAAGGCAGCTGACTTTTCATGACGTCGTGTGTATTCTAGCTAAAATCGCGTGACATGGAAATTGGTTCACTTGTCTATTGGTGTTCGTATCCTCTAAAAAATATGATACATTGTATTTAACAAAATGTTTAATATATTTTTTTGTTGGGGTGGGGTGGGGTGCTGTGTGTTTTAATTATATATATATATATATATATATATATATATATATATATATATATATATATATATATATATATATATATATATATATATATATGTGTGTGTGTGTGTGTGTGTGTGTGTGTGTGTGTGTGTGTATCAAGAAAATGTTCTTTTCTTCCAGTCTGTAAGAATAGTTGTAAAGTAAGTAAAGATTCATATATTTAGATCTAAAACAAAAATGTCAGGCTACGTTATCACTATAATTTCAAAGGCTTAAACAGAGAAAACCGAGCCATTCGTATATTCAGATTAGCCAGATTGCGTTTATTTTTTTAAATATTTTAATTCAGGTGTTGACATCATAATAAAATTATGGGTTAGTGCAATGGACGTGAAAGGCAACAATAAACAACAATACCAAATTTTCAATGGAATTTCTTGCTGCCACATACACATGGCTGCCACCGTGGTCAAGTGGTTAGTGTGCCTAATTGGAGATGGAGACCTAACGTGTATGGGTTCGAATCTTACAAACACGGAATGTAGCTCGCTTATTTGCGTCATGTATTATTGTAGACATGCACACACGTGTAACGGACATGGTGGTTCGCATTTATCGAAGTACACCATAAATATTGCTGACAATGGTTTGGCTGTGTATTTTCTTCTTTCGCCATTTTACGTTACGTGCATACAAGTAAATTCGAGAATTATTTTTAACGACGGTGAATTAACCCGAGACTTATATCTGGACTTGTCAGGAAAGGCCGATTAAGTTCCAGTTGGGTTCTTACCATCAAATCAGACCGGATCGGCTACCAAGTGTGTCCTTTGGCAGTCTATTTCACTTTACCTAGCCAATAAATAACCTACTTGTGTTGGTGTGTACAACAAACACAAAAGCAAGCAAAAACCCAAACCAGACATTTCTCATAAGCTAATGATGATTTAGTATTCACCAATATGCGACT
Source organism: Unio delphinus (assembly GCA_029339505.1). Taxonomy (NCBI): domain Eukaryota; kingdom Metazoa; phylum Mollusca; class Bivalvia; order Unionida; family Unionidae; genus Unio; species Unio delphinus. The sequence continues at coordinate 11,463,138 of JAQISU010000058.1, forward strand.
TTGTTCGTAATCAGTTTCAGAGGAGATCTAGAGAGATATACGATACTCCAGATTTTCCACTCTCCATTATAGGTTTCTTTTTAATGTGATAAAAAAAAAACTAGTAGTGTGTCTTGGTTACTAATAATGTCATCAAAATGGGAAATATACCATGTCTTTGTATTAGGTTAACTCAACGTTGCTATTTTTCTTTGATTGTTTAGTTAAGTTGTATTTGAAAGTTATTACCAAATAACCACCAACAAAAGATACACAAAACTCAATTTTTTTTTAAATTTAAAAACTTGAGACATGAAGGAAGAGCTTCTGCACAATTGTGGATAATAAAGGATGAATAAAACACACTTTATGTCTTTATACCCCGCACAACAGACTGTAACCAGTAGAGTTGAACGTGGAACTGTATCAATCATACCATATCTGATTTTAGATTTAGATTCCATTTAGATTATTTGATTATTTCAAAATTTTACTGCGTTTCTAGCAGTTATATGATATAATCTTAAATTACGTTTTAAAATTTTGACATCAGTGTAAAATTGAAGATGTGACAGATACACATGTGATAACGATTCCTAGCTTTTAATGCCATTCTTTGCATGAAAGCATAGACGAGACCAGGTGTTTAATAGCGATTTTATATTGAGCATTGACAAAATTGTGCCGCAGACATCATCAGTATTTAATCGTACATTAACTTAATATACGACTGTTCGATAAAAGATCTTGATCGCTCAGAGTAAATTGTGTCTATTTTAAGTACACAGACTTTATGATCGTCAATGATATACTTACATATTGGCAAAGTGCCAAGCAAGAAGCAGACTAAAGATTTGTCGCCTAAGTTTTGGAAAAAAAATGATATATATTTTAGATGAAATAGGGTAGGGCTATGGGTGATGAGTTTAGTTAGATAAACCAGGGTTTATACTTTCCTTAGGTTATTGTGATATGAAGTAGACATACATACATGCATGCATGCATGCCTGCCTGCCTGCCTGCCTGCCTGCCTGCCTGCATGCATGCATACATACATACATACATACATACATACATACATACATACATACATACATACATACATACATACATACATACATACATACATACATACATACATATATAAGACAGACAGACAGACAGATGATCTCCTAAAAACCCTAGCCAAAATAATTGTACTAGGAATGAATTTGCAGAATCAACACTTAGCATCCAATTAGAGGAATACATATGGAAACTGTCTGAAAAGTTCTATGAATGCAGCTTTATTCTAATGAATGTTACAAACACAATATTTTCGAATTTTGAGCTTCAGGCTGAGTTGCTCTTTTTTTCCCTTAAAGCATGTCGGGAAGCGAGCTTTCTGAATTTGTTAGGTTTGAGTGTCAGAAGAGGGTTTTACTTTTTATTAGCTAAATTAAACATGCTTCTGTCTCGACCAATGTTTCAATGCTTATAATGTCTTTTTCATCGTTATAAGGGGTACAATTACAACACAGGGACGAGGGGTCAATTGACGGATAGTTAGAAACGGTACGAAACGGAAACGATACGATCGGCGATTGAAACGTCCATAAAAAGATACGGTACGGAACCCCAAATTTATAGCAGAAATAGTGCAGTACTGTAAGAATAATTATAATATATCTCCTCTAAAATGTTATAGTAATGATCAATTAAAATACATAATTAATAATGCCGCATTCTCATTCTTCCGTTAATGGCAATTCATTCCTTGTAAACTTTTGAAATGACAGAATAACTGTTAAGCTGTATCACTAGTGTATATTCACGTTTACATATAGCCACATGGAACTCAGGGAGATAGATTCGGTTCAGGCATCGCACTTTCTTGAAATTTGAATGTGAAAACCGTGTAAATCGACAAATAACAAATATCCGTATCATAGATGAGCATTCCTGTCCTTATTAATAAACCACTAGGTGGAGTGACCAAAATAGAAAGTCAACGCTAAAGATTATCATCTATCTTCAACCTCATCAACACATCTATAGTCTAATTTTATATTTGTATTTACATGACTCTAGACTCTTAGCAAGAACAGTAAGGAGTTGCAAATTCACCTGCAATTTCCATTTCATTATCAGATATTTAGCCAATCTAGCTGGCCCATCCATATCTCTTCACCTGAGTCCATGCTCCATCCATTCCATTTCAGATATACTTTAGTTATTTTGCAGTGTTTATTGTTGCTGATCCAAGTTGTTCAACTAATATCATCATTATTTTCTTTGTATCCATAGTATCAAACCTTACAATATCTCATTGATCATTATATTCAAAGATAGCATCAAGCCTGCGATTATTACATTTATTACATAATTCAATAAACAGAACTTTCTTACTAACTATAGTACTAATCTCAACAATATCTCATTTATTACATATATTTTAAAAAAGTACTTTCATGAAATTTATATTACCAAACCTCTGAAATATCTCAAACATTGAATGAGTTTAACTATTACCAAACCTCTGAAATATCTCAAACATTGAATGTGTTTAACACGCAATACTTTTTTGCTATGTTATCAAACCACCGCTCAGAATTAAGAGATTAGTGTTAGGATCGGTCGGTCTATTGTCAGGATAACGCAGCTGTCTTGGGCATGGTGCTAAATGTCTTAGACATGCCCCAGTGCTAGACATCACTATAAACAGCAACACTGGAGACATCGTAGCGATATGACTGAAGCATTGCTACAGTTACTTTATAAATCCAAATATCTCTCTCTCTCTCTCTCTCTCTCTCTCTCTCTCTCTCTCTCTCTCTCTCTCTCTCTCTCTCTCTCTCTCTCACACACACACACACACACACACACACAGACACGCACGCACGCAGATTTGAACAAAACACAGTCATTTCTTGCTAAACATGTTCCCAATCTTTAATTACATTATACTGTAGGTTAAACCTTTAATTGTAACATATGGGGTAAATTAAATAACACAGCTATATTTACCACTTGTAACGCCTAACCATTTAAAAAAAATATTTCACAAGTTCATACTTTAACAATGTGGGTATCTCTTATTTCAATTTTTATCAGGATATTGAAATCGTGTTTACATCATTTATGTTTCAAATAATGTATGTTCTTTTTCATTTTCATTGAATAAATCGTCAAAAAAGATAGTTTACGTATGTCAGTCAATGTGTGATGTATAATTAAATTAGCATAATAGAAAAGAACAAACGCATATAAACTGTATGAACATTGACTCAGGTCACATAATAACGTGTTAGCCATGTAATAATAATGACAAAATTCATGAGCATGGCAACATTATCACCTGGGATAAAAGCCTACTGTAATTCAATACCTGAATACAACAGGTTTTTTTGTATTACATTAGTCTAACTCTTATATTTAATCTTAATCTCACTTGATTGACGAAGTGAAAAAAAGTAAAACGATTAAGACATCTTAACGAAGCAAGTTAAACGAAATATAGATGCGTTATAGCTGGAATTTAACAGATAGATCTTATTATAATTTTAATAGAACTTAAAAACTACACCGCAATCACTTATTATCTTTCAAGCGTTTTACAGTATGCTTAAACCATATTGCCCCGATACGTTCCTTCAGTACTTTTTAATATTACATCCTCCTAGCCAGTAATTAAAATGAAATAAGAATCGGGGAGACGATACATAAGAGAATAAATGAGAGCTTTACTACGATAATTAATGTAAAGATGATTTTTCTTAAAAAAAATTCTGCAGAAAGAAAAATTATTATATATACTTTATGTAGAAAGATATGACACAAGCTGACACGCAGCCAAAACATTAGTATCTCAGTGTATGTACGTCCACTACATTTGATTTTGTTTTCTCTCCTATTCTGCGTGTGAAATATTAAAAGTGCAACGTTGAAATAATGGTTTTTATGTTACTTTTTGTCAGTCATCGCGTGATTAATTTTGTTTGCTTCTATATCCAAATTTAAACATAGCGTTATACGTTGAAATCAATGTAAATAGGAATTATTGAAAAAAATCAGCTGTTTAAAACAATTAAGTAATCATAACATTACAATGGGAGAAATATAGACGTCGGATATGTCTAATCGTCATGTTTCTTCAGTTAGATCTCCAATTGTGAAAGTGTGTATGTTTTCTTAAAACCAAGGTCTTGTTTAAATAACAGTTAAATCTTGGGAATCCAGGCACAGCTTCGTGTATATTGTACTTTTCCATTTGATTGTAATTGTTCTGCCTCTAATTGATATGCTTCTTATTTTCTTAACTGAAATTGTATCTCAGGAAGAATCTCTTACTTTGGCAATGAGGAGCATAACCAACTGTCGCCTATTCACATGTCATGCCTTAACGTTTTAAAAATATATAGTACTTTAAAATAATAAAACCACACTTCGATTGAATGCGTGATACCCACCTCTTTATTTTCATTTTGTATTCAATTAACAAACCACAGGAATTTATTTCGGCACCAGTCTCGAAAGCTACAGGTTATATTTATCGTGACTTGATTTCTCGACTGCATTTGTGACCGATGAATCACTTAATCTCCGGCTTTTAAACTACCAAATCAAGAGTTTATCGCTTTTTACTAGCTATTTGAAATTGTGCTTTCGATTAGCAATGTATCGAAGTTGATTCTTTATCAATCAACATTTTCGTTAATGAATAGTTTATATCAGTTATCTTGGTGAAAGATGAAAGATTGTGAAACCTATGCAGTAAGCGGTCGTGCCCTTGGTAAGGGTAATGCATTTCCCTAGATTTCCCATCGGATTGTGCTTACTGCTGCTTGGTACGTTGTTTTTAGCAGGGACGGCGATACCTAGACCAAAGCAATTTTCATGTGGCAAACATAAAATTAAAGATCATTTGAAAAAAGAGAATTCAATTAAAACTCTTTATTCTTTAGTCTATTGTATATGTGTCGACAAGGTCATATGCCACCAACCCGGTGAATGTCTGTAATGACGATAGACTTGAAAATTCATTAGTGAAGGTAGCAAATTACTTATTAATAATCACCAAACAAAGAGTGCTGATAAAATTTCAACTTAAGACAATTTATCTTCATTTTCTTGATGACAGGAAGCCACGGGGAATTCAAAAGCAATCCATACCGTTTATACTCACGTATACGTCCAGTTTAACTACAAATAACAATACCATGTTCCGTCATATCAGTGTCTATTATGTTTGTTCTACTGATAACTCATAACAAACTGCACATACCCAGATTTACCGACACATTATGCTAAGACAGATCTGGGTCTGTGTAGTTTGAAGTTGGATACGTTTTATAAGCAAGCAAACTCGGTACTTTTCACACAAAAGTTCACATATTTATTAGAAATGCTTTCTGTCTTGAAAGGTAATGAGCTGTACAGTATCTGCTTGAAAAATAATTGATTGTGGCTTTGTTCTGGCCAATTAGTAAGTAAACTGAGGAATCTTGAATAACCTTTCGTAAGAAATACGATGAATTTACAGAAAGATTATTGATAAAAAAAAATCTGCTTAAGTCTAGAAGATAGATATGCCTGTCCAAATCCCTATGTTTTGGAAAAGAAAATCTAAAAGCAATTATCTCTACTGAATGAAATTGTGTCGCGAGTCTTTGAATTTGTGTTCTTATACCGATGACACTCATGACAGACTCTGGTATGCGTACAAAGAAAAAGAGATTTGTAACTTTCACGTTACCTAGATTATCTACAGGTAAAATTGATGAGTTTTTACAATGTCTTCAGAAATGCTCAGTGTTGAATGTCTCATGATTGCAAGAAATACGTTAGTCTCTGTGTTGTGTTTTGTCCAGTTACAATGGACAATGATCTAACGGAAACTTAATACTCCTATCATTTCTGACCGGATAACCTTAACTCAAGACGATAGTCAGATGCTAAGCAATATGGATCTGAGGCAAGGTTTAAAAAAAAACAACAACAAAAGAATCCAAAACTCACGATGACATGAAATTTTATATGAAGGCATGCCATTCGTACTTTGAAACGTCATATGTTTTGCACATAGTAAAGAATTTGATGCGTTAGAATATAATGTAAAATGTGCGGCGAACGGTTAGAGACCATTACTTGTGCCTAACATACATCAATATGTTTCAGGTCCATATATATCTTTATCCTATTGCTCATTATATATATATATATATATATCACCTATTTGGCAAATGTGTGCATCATTCGAATTGGAAAAGCGAAATAAGTATGGAATGTTGAATTAGTGAACCATCAACTTAAAACAGTTCTTTGATAAATTTAAAACAAAATCGTGTTTAATGAAAAGAAAGCTTCACCAATGAATATTAAGAAAAGCAGTACACAAGTCTAAAAATAAATTTATTTTCCTTCCGTGGTTGTAAACAAAACAAAATAATAATGAGAGAGAGAGAGAGAGAGAGAGAGAGAGAGAGAGAGAGAGAGAGAGAGAGAGGTAACAATATTTTGAAATAAACTGACATATCCTTTTGGAGACATACACAGAAGAATGTTTCCTGAGATAAGAAATATGTATGACAATAAAAATATCTGTATATAAATAAGATAATTCAAACAATGTACATTAGAACTGAAGATCAGACATCTGATTATGGCTGCAGATGTAATGCAGCAAGGTTATGGACCTTGAAATATGCATACACACTGATACATCACCGCCATCTAAACGTGTCAAGTCACCGTCGATTTCTCATTTTAATTATGGTAAGGGTATAAACTGTCAACTAACTATACATCGGTTTCCTTACTTGAATGTTGAAAGGCTAATTTGTCTAACCGACATTGCGTTGATAAATAAATAAGAATTCACTATGAATCTCCATTTCATCAAGGCCAAGGGTTCTGGGTTATATTTCTGGTTTTTCACTATCTCCATCTACATCAATAACGCAAGTTTCTTCCACACTTGTGCGTTCTGATTTGTCATTTGAACAAGTGTTACCTGAATTTGTATCTTCAGCATTTTCGTTAGAGGTAGTGGCGTTTTTCTCGTTGCAATTTTTATCTTCTGAGGGACTTAATGATTCGTCTTCTCTTTGCTGTACGACAAAACCGAATGGCTGTGTGATTGGGTACAAGGGCACCATGCCAAAACCTAATGATCCCAAAGACTTACAAGCTTGTACCCGTGGATATTTAGAGTTAGGTCGTCGCCCTCTAGGAACTTTTGGAGTTTCTAGTAGGCGATCTATACTAAAAGAACATTTTTTTTGCGTGGAATTTGTGGATTCCTCTTCGCTAGAGCTATCCTTGTTTTCCTCTGATTCCATTTTATCACAATCAAAAGGCATATCCTGAACAAATTCGGAGTGGGATTTCACGGGGTTTTCCTCATACGGTGATTCTGATATCTGAAGGAATGTCCTTTTACCCTCTAATTTTTTCATCCTCTCTTCTTGCTTCTTTTTCTTTCTCTCCATTCGTTCCCTCTCTTTCCGTTCGACTTCGTCTGGTTCCATTGGCTCTCCACTGCATGTCTGGGGATGTGCATTGTGTGCAGGCCGTCCCGGGCCCTTTTTTGTGTGTTCTCTTCGCCTCCACTTGGCACGCCGATTCTGGAACCAGACCTACATATAAGACAAGAAACCGTGCTTTAGACCATTTTAAAAAGAAGTATGCATACTCTGACACAAATTATTACGAGATAAGCATTCGTTTACCAATCTTGTTCTCCAACAATTTCAAAAGCACGAATCTTAACTTCTCAGCGGTCCTTTTGGTGATTAATAAACAATGCTGACAACTGAACCAAAATCGCAAGAAAACAGCTTTCCATTACACCAGGCTGTGTATACGTGCTATAATTTTTTTTGGAACAGTTGTCGTACTGATGCTTACTAATTCATATCTTTCTTGTATTCATTTAAACTTTGTTCTGTTTCGATGGTCATGGAATAACTTTTTCTGGTAATAAAACGAATATTCAGCTACTTTGATGGTATTCTCACTAAATAAGTAATTTAACTTTAACAAAAAATACTTATCATTACCTTGGGTTTACAGCAACTGAGCGTTGCCTCTCAAGAAGTGTGCTTTCTTTGTTCGAAACTTATGCACAGTACACTATTCATATACACAGTTAAAAGTCATATGTGGTACACTCGTCAGAGGCATTACACTGTCAATACGCAGCACACTAGTCCTATTTAGTTCACTATTCATACATATTAGTGCATTTATACGTAGTTGAACTATTCAAACGCACAGTACGCTATAAATACGCATTAGAACTATTCATCCGCATTAAACTATTCATATGCAGTAGTAGTATTCATACGCACAGTACACTATTCATACGCAGTATTACTATTCATAAGCAAAATACACTATTCATACGCACAGCACACCATACATACGCAGTGGTGCTATTCATACATACAGTACACTATTCGTAAGCACATCACACTATAAATACGCAGAAGTACTATTCACATGCACATTACACTATTCATACTATTCAAGCCAGAAAATGAACAAACTGATGTACATGTTCGAGTCATATGTATGAACTTTTCTTCGTGTAAAATACGCGATTACAAATTAAATGCAACGTATGCAGAATTTCAGAATAATTAACATTAAAGTTTCGGAAATTCTCTGGTAACGAAGCTGATACTGTTTTCCGTCCATAAGTATGAACATGTTTTTAATGCCAAATAAGTCTCAGATGAAATATAGATCAGTTCTCTTTACATTAAAGAATGTAATTGTTAAAGATAGCTGAGATACGAGTACAAAGATGTAACTAATGATTATGTGCGTGAAGACAATCATACCATAGCCAAATGGTTGATATGGAAACAAAATTTGATATCATCTCTCATTATCATAGGAGCTGGGCGATTAAACTGGGTGAAAATATCAGTGAATTTATTTGATGCCTTGGGTTTTTAACCCCCAGTCTAATTGCTCACTATGCGTGGATAATTTTCTGGGAATAGAATACTTATCTGTAATTCATAATACCAAATGCTCATCACTTTGGGATGTTTATACGGATAGATCACGCGAATTCACAGTCACGATGGTAAGCGATAGGCAAACAGGTGCGACGGAACTATTCTCTCTGGCCTTCTCGGTATCGTGTAATAGAAATGTGTCGTTTACAGTCGTAAATCACCTTGTACAAGGGTAATAGTATTTAAAAACTGGTGACTTATTATTTACATTTGCATATAACTTACTTGGATTAAAATCTAAATGAAGATAGTTTGTCATTTAACAGTGATATGTGGATATGTTAGAGACGTATCACAGTTTTCAAATCATCCAGTATGAGAATACGTTTTGCCAGGTGCAAACACTGAATGACTCAACAAAGTCACAAAACAGGCAACATATTATCTCTCAGGGTATCTTGAATGTCAAGCGAGTCAAACGTCCTAAATTTCACAATGAATTTTCTCCAAGCAGCTTATTTAATTAAACGTTTATTTCGTACGGTGCGAATAACACACACTTACAAAGTTACATGTAATTTCCAACAGCCGCAAATTGAAACATCAAATAGATTCTTTGTGTTTTGAATATTAAACTCTCTGGCCATCATTTTCTAGTCTATAAACGTTTCTTTACAGAAAATCTTAACAGTACAAATTATAGCCTAAATGGTTCGTTTAATGTGTGATGGACGACTGAATGGGTGAAAGACGACCCAAAAGTATGTGTTTACAAAACAAAGTCGTCCTTAAATTCGTTGACCCAAAGGTTATGTGATCACAGAAGAGACGGAGGCCTTTAATTAAAAGATCATTGTAGCCACGCGAGAACAGGCAACTCTTGTTGATAGAAAAACAAAATATAGCTCTAATTATTTTTGGATGCAACCTAAAGCCACCTGTGAAACAGTCACATATGTTTCATGCTATGGGTTCTGTATATAGTATCGTTTCGTACGAAGAAGATGAATTGTGCGGCAAGTTGTTGTTATAATTAAATGATGTACCCTGGTTGTGCTATATGGAGGTTTATATTATCCACGACATACTCCATCAAAGTTAACAAAATCAATGGTAAAGGTAGTCTGTGTCACATATTAAAACACTTATACAGATAACTGCATAGTGATGGAATGGATTAAACACAATGTGTGCGGATTATTTAAAAAAAAAAACAATGTATATTTGTAATGAAAAATTAGATAGACAATTTCACTTTTAACAAATATAGGTAAGTACCTAAAATTAGGTTCCTGCACAAGTTTTACCACTAAGTCATTTACAACAATGTAGACTTTTATTTATCTGTCACTATACAAATGAACGCTGTAACGACAGGCTTAAAACATTTGCTATTTGTGAAGAAAATCATCAAAATTATGTCAGGAAAGGAGATTTGTTATATAATTGTTTCCATCTGTTTTAATTCCTCATGCACACCATCCTATCTATACATTTCCCACCTACCCCCCCCCCCACACACACACACACATACCCAGCTACCAACGAATTCACATACCCAGTGATATAATATATAAATAAGTTCAATGCATAAAAATGCAGTGCATTGCTTATTTCACAATAATTTAACGTTTGTCTATTTCTATTGATTTTAAATTTAACAAGATGGCCCGATCGTAAACGTCTGTTCGAAAAAAAGTGATTTTGACTTTTATCATTGATCTCTGACATTTAACCTTTTGTAATGTATAGCTATTGGTTATTACAATTGGGGATGTCGAAAAGAAAGCTGTAAAAAGGAACATTACTGTCATGTCAAACGACTGAGGTTAGCGTTTTATGATGACTTTCTACCTTCCCATGATGCCAGGAATTCAATTGATAGCAGAAGAATCGATAAATGATCTACAAAAATCAATTGTACGACAGATGGAATTCCATCTAAAGCGGCATTTTTTTATGAAAGATTTATAGCGATCCTACTTTTTGTTTATATAGGACAGGTGAAGGGATTGTCAATCTAAATATAATATGTACATGTTAATGTGTTATGCGTGGATACATCAAAGCATCCGTTGACAACCATGCCATCAATCAAAATCTTTTATGTAACAGTAGAGCTAAGTATGACAAAATTTTACTGATTGATCATCCAAGATTATTAATATATTAATTACCATCAACTCATCATCATACATGAAAATACATTCATAAAAAAGATTGCATTGAATTATTCTTAAGATATGAATTATTAATGATTTAGACTCAGAAAAGCTTATACTTTTATACTATCGTATCATTTCATGTATTCTAAAGAAATAATACGAAACTCTCGAGTGGAGTGAAATTAGTACTGACCCTACAGATAGATGCCATGCATAGCAAACGAATGAAGCTGGAGAGATTATGTACCAACCAGATATAGACATATTTTATTTCCAGAACAGTTTACATAAAGCGAATGGATAGGAGAACAGCTGACCAAGCAAATGGTGCGTGTGTGTGTGTGTGTGTGTGTGTGTGTGTGTGTGTGTGTTGTTAGAGAGAGAGAGAGAGAGAGAGAGAGAGAGAGAGAGAGAGAGAGAGAGAGATGGGGGCGGGGGGCTATTTTGGTGTGGACAGTTGTGTACCTCAAATTACACTTTAGTCTCCGTGTACACGAGATGATACATTGATGTCACTCTTTCTCTGTATTCATAAGATAACATCCTAGTCTTTGTGTACATGTAATGACACTAGTCTCAGGGTATACAAGATGAAAGACTAATATCTGTGTGCATGAGATGATATAACCGTCTTAGTGTATATAAGACGACACACGAGTCTCTGATATGTACTGTTAAATCTTATTTTTGAAAATTAATTACTTCATTTCTTTTCAAACGGCGATGTTTTGTTGCATGGCATACTTCTTAATTCCAAACAAACAAGAAATGGTATAACTGTATAATTTACTAAAACAAATATGTCTCCGTTCATCATATAAATCTATTCACACATATATCCATTAGTCAATCAATCGATCTTTATATTAAGAGAAAGTCATCAACGACAAAAAATATGCCTTCACCAGAGCTACATGGCGGCACATTTTTAAGAAGATAATATTACAAGCAATCCGATGAAACATATCAATATTCTAAAATAAACTTCCTGCAATTCTCGTAAGGACAGGAGTCCATCCAGAACGAGATCGTAAAATGGCGTTTCTCCAACAAATTAATGACATAAATAATCGACTGAAGTTCGCGACGTATTTTTTAAATAGTGAAGGTTGCCAATTAGTCTTGGTCGGGAAGATTTAGTGGAATAAATGTTTTGGATCAACTTAAAAAGTGCAACAAAGATTTTTTCAATTATATTGGTACCAGTCAAATAATTTGTTTCTATATATGTCTTTGCATGTTAGTTTTAAATTCAATAACATTTAAGCTTACAACTTAAAAAGTACATAAAAATACCCACTTGTACTCTGGATTCAACTAGGTCAAGTCTCATCGCAAGAGCCTCCCTCATGAATACATCAGGATAGTGACTATCTTGGAAGGATCTCTCTAATTCCTCCAGCTGCCATCCTGTAAAGTTGGTACGAGTCCTACGCCTCTTGTTTGCACTAGATTCTTCCATGTCATCCATAGACTTTTCTAAAAAGTAAAATGTTTTTTTTTTTTAAATTTTGTATTAACCTAGAATATTTTTAAGGCAAAATTTCGTTAACCAGACATAACAAAACGTTAATAATAATAATAATAATAATAATAATAATAATAATAATAATAATAATAATAATAATAATAATAATCATATTAACGGAATTGGTTTTATTAAATAATGACCTTTTTATTGTATGTCATAGAATAAATGTTTTAGTTACGTCTACATTTGGTAGAGATTTAAACTTTTTTTAATGACTGTTGTGGGTTCTTTAATATTCAACTTTATTGGGATCTCTCAATCAGCGGTAATTGCTTTTTATGACGCGTTTTCTATTAAGTACTATTTAGATTGAATTTGACAAAAACAATTAATTTAAATCATTTAGTTTTCATGAATTACATTGAATTCTAGCTGAAATATTTTCAGGCGTTTAATCGATAGAGAAAACAAAATGAAAAATATATTTAATTGAAAAAATATTTATACAGCAACTGTATATTACTTGGCATATCTTTTTCTGACATACTGAATTAAAAACAATTTAAATAACTGCAGTAAAATATCCCCAAAGACCTCGACCTCGAGTATAATTTTAGTTGTACAAAGCATGTCTTTTATAATTTTATGGGAATACACACACACAAATATATATATATATATATATATATATATATATATATATATATATATATATATATATATATATATATATATATATATATATATATATATATATATAACTAGTTAATTTTAAATTTAAAAAACAGGATGTGAGTAAAGGCTATGTATATAGTAAATTTCACTATTACGTGTTCACATAATTTATTGCTACTTCTAGAAAGTTTTTGTTCTCATCAAAATTAAAATTCTAAACATCCTAAAATGTGATTGAAATTTAGGTTTTACGAAATAAGACATAAAAGATTCAAACAATAAATGTAGAATTTGTACCAAGTCTGGGTGATCAATATACAATCTAAAAGGTTATATATTGACAAAATTTACAAACTTAGAAATACCCAGTCATAAACTCGAATTTTCTACATACTGTATGCAACTACAAATACCTGATATATATATATATATATATATATATATATATATATATATATATATATATATATATATATATATATATATATTACTTTGAATAAGTTGTCAATTTATTTTCGCAATGATTTAGCAAAAGGTGCCATATATTTTAATAAACATAGAACAACAAAATAATTAAAAGTCCGCCCCCCCCCCACAAACACATTTTGCCTTAAATTTGTTTTGTTGTTCTAAAATAATTTTCAATTTAAACAAAGTAATTATATTTATGTAGAAAATCGACCTTGATTTATGCCATCATGTACAACTTGTTTAATGCTATATGTGTATTTTACTATAATCTTGTACCTATTTTTAAAACCAGACGACGAACTAGCTCATGTTGCCTCTAGATATCAATGCTAATTTGTTGCGACTAAAATTTACAAACGCTACTAATACTATTATTCAAATGTTAAGATGTTCATAAATGACGAAATATATTATTTAAAGCTTAAATTTTTCCTTTTACAATGTTATTTATTTGTTATATCATGCTGCTCTATGCCGTAGTATGTTGGAATAATAATATACATATCTACCTTTGTCTTGGATAAGATTTCTATAACAATCATGATGTATATTTGGTTTGTTAAGTACTTTGAAAAACATGAGAGTATCCAGTATATCGACTAACTTTTAAAAATCTTTTTTGCCTTTCAATATTGATATGGTACAATAATATTGTTTTTTTTAAACTGAAATCGACAATAATAATAATAATAATAATAATAATAATAATAATAATAATAATAATAATAATAATAATAATGATAATAATAATAATAATAATAATAATAAAAAAAATAATAATAGTAGTAGTAGTAGTAGTAGTAGTAGCAAACAAAACCTTATCAGACATTACAACATAAGTAATAATCTCAGAATATGTGCTGGAGGAGGAGTCAAAATATTTGAAGAAATATGAGCTCACAAAGAGACGGGCACAAAAAACAATTGTCCTGTCTGATGATCAATGCATCCTTACTTTGCATAAAATGTGAGTTTTATGGTGTAAATTTTGTGTGGGTGGGTTCAGTTTTATCTTTGAAGAAAAGACTATAATATCACTACATCGATGACTGAAATTTATCGCATATTCATGTTGATGCTAGATATAGGAGAGACGGTGTACGTGACTCTAGAATGACACTTTGCAACATTTACAATTAATGACTTTGCTTCAAACGAAACTTACCATCTTGCTTGGATAGGTTATGTCCAATTCCATCGTCGGATATGCTGCTTTTAGGTGACAAACTTGGAGAAAAGTGTAATCTATTCGCCAAGGTCTGTGCATAATCATACGAATAGGTCGTGCTACTAGCGAGCGCCAGGGCTGCTAGATTTCCCTGAAAATGGCTATACGTCGTTGAAAACGGGTAGAAGAAATTAAGAGCATTTTGCTGGCTGGTTGTAAAGTACCCAGAACTAGGATAGGTATTATTCCCTCCAATTAAGCTCTTTTCACAATACGTCAACATTGTATCTTTCTACGTGCACACGCCGAGTGTCTCAACTATCACATTCTCCAGTCATTTTATCGACTCGTACAACGATCATGTATGCGTGAGTGACAAGTCGTATTAACCAATCAGAGAGTGCGAAACAAGAGAGTGGAGAATCGATACAAGTCAAAGGTTGTCACCATTGGGCGAGATACTACTAATGTTATCTAGCTTGTAAAGAAAAAGAATCTCCCCGAGACAAATTGATCCTAATATGGGGAGAAACATATTTACTTGAAGTGATTGATGTATGTGACAGTAATAGCACGTTTTTGAAAATGAATTCATTCCAGCTGAAGGGCAAAGTCAGATTAGCTAGATTTAATAAACTATGGAGAGATGATCAAAAAGTGAATAAATATGAATAATAAACACAAATGTATTCGAACATCACTCACTGTATTAAGAGCGAAATATTCAAATTAATTTCCGTACATAATCGAAATCTAACTTAATTTATACGTAAAGAGAACACGTAACTTCAGCCTCTAAAACCAAGCAATATTCTTTTGAACTGTACAAAATAAATTAATAATATTGTTAAAAATTAACTACTACTACTACTACTACTACATACATACATACATACATACATACATACATACATACATACATACATACATACATACATACATACATACATATATGCAACAATACCTTCATCCATCCATCCATTCATGCATGCATCCATCCTTATTAAATACATGCATAAATTTCCCATAATTCTTTTCAACATCTGTTTTTGTTTTGGTATTAAATTATTTCAAGATCAAAATAGTTCAGATACATTCATAAATTCTCTCAATATTCGATCAGTGTTATTGCTGCTTTTATAATTTGTTTCAGTCTGTTTGCGAATGAAAATATAATACACCCACACCCACACACAGATATATATATATATATATATATATATATATATATATATATATATATATATATATATATATATATATATATATATATATATATATATATATATATATATATATATATATATATTCGGATTGTCCAAATAGGTATGCATTTCCCTCTGACATTCCTTTATCCCATTTCCATATTTAAAAAAAGTTTGCTCTCTCGTTAATTAACTTCTTCTCTGCTATCTTAACGTTCATAAAGTTCTCTAATTCATACAGCAGTATTTTACAAAGTTGCAAAGTATATTGTTCATGTAATTTTGTTGCCTTGTCCACTGTCAAGTATGACTTTGTGTGACAATGAAAATTGAGAACTGATGGCACACGTCATTTCGATACATTATCTTATAGAAATAGTGCTTTAGAGCATTCTGGACCTCAGCAAATTACAGAGATGGTTTTAAAAAAAAATCAAAAAGGCCAACATTATGAAAGATATTGTTATATTCAGCAGATAAAAGTGAAATAAAATCTTATATTCATTACAGTTTTTTTCTGTCATATACTGCTACAAATTGGAGCCGATTAACATCTAATAAACGAGGTGTCGACTATCCAGGGGTGGTTTTCTTTTACAAATATGACGTAGTAGTCAAAATATTTTGTTTCAAAAATACTTGGAAAGTATAATGTATCCGCATGAAGAGTATCCATGTCGATGATGCGAACGCACTGGAATAAAGCATGGGCAACTTTGCATTGAATACTCTCTCTCTCTCTCTCTCTCTCTCTCTCTCTCTCTCTCTCTCTCTCTCTCTCTCTCTCTCTCAGATGTATGTATGTATGTATGTATGTATGTATGTATGTAGGTAGGTAGGTAGGTAGGTAGGTAGGTAGGTATGTATGTATGTATGTATGTATGTATGTATGTATGTATGTATGTATGTATGTATGTATGTATGTATGTATGTATAAATGTGTATTGTATGGTTTAACGCCATTTTTTAGCACACGATAGGCTGGCTATACATGGCGGCCAGTATTAATGGTGGAGGAAGAACCCGGGAATACTCCCTCCTCCCTCAGAAAGAACCATAAACCAACGAGAAGTTACTGGCAAAATTTCTCACATACCCACATTGGCAGAATCTGAGACTCGAACCCAGGCAGACAGAGGTGCATGCATGCATAAATGGATGGATGTACATGTGTGTGTGTGTGTGTGTGTGTGGTTACGTGCGTAAATGCATGAACAGACGCACGCACGCATGCACGTGCTTGCGTACGTATGTGCATATGTATCTTTGTAAGTATCTACGTATTATATTAATGTAAGTCATTTAATTTATCATTATTAATGTTGTAAGGAGCCATTCTGCATATTTATGATATAGACATTAGCGAATAGTTTAGATTATATAACATTCATTTTTAACAAATACAATTTTCGCAAATTTGTTTTCCTCATTAAAAGGGAAAAAATATTATCCATTTGATGCTTTACACAATTTAGCTTTTTTCATCTATAGCTTGCAATATGATATGTGGATAACTTCACACGTTACCGTTTCATTTTCTATAGCTTGAAATAAGAAATATTTCCAGATTTGTTTCCATTTGATCGTCTATAGCTTGCAATAAGATACACAGATAGCTTCATATGTTTCCATTTAATATATCGTTTGTATATTGATATATACTTAAACATTAGAACCATCTGAGCGTATTTGCAGACAAATTTTAATAGCAAATCAGGAGACGGTAAATATATTAACATTGATAATAAACTTTATATTGGGCACACAGAAGCCGATTGACTCCGTTATCCCAGCCTATGTTCACATGTTTACACTAGTTAATGTTATATCTTGTTTTCCAATGAAAAACAAGCCGTTAGCAAAGAAAGGAGTATCGTGGTCGCACACACTGGTTAGTATGCCTGAGGTAGAACAGATAGGAGATCTGCTGTACCTCATCAAACAATGTCGCTATGCTTAATATCGATCTGATGTTTGGTCTGTTAGAATTAAACTTCTTCGGGCAATTTAGCAATATAAACAGTTAATGTTCTTGTTTGCTAACGATGTGCCTTTATTTGTTTGATAGCGGAATGGACACGACTATAAATGATCGTCCTTCGAACATTATGCCACGGTCTTTTTGACGTCCTACAAATTGTAATTTGTATCCCTTAACAGTACAGGTGTCATTAAGCAAATTAGTCATTTTCCAAGTCTGACTCGTGCCAATGTTTAAGAAATAATGAATGGGTAGGCTGAAAGTTTTATATGTCCCTTAGGCCCCTTTTAAATTTTATACATTGATAAAAAATGTAGATTTGTTTAATGGCATGTGTAAAGAAAACCATTGAACATTATTTAAGAATGTTATTCTTTAGTCTTTTTGCTGGATAATTCTATCTATATTCGAAAATTAGAAAATTTCATAACATTTGAATGTTATTTGCAGTATGTTAAGAAAAGTAATTTGAATATTGGCTATATTTCAGTTGAGTCAATATGAAAATAGTCAGTGATCGTGTCTTCATCGCCAAAGTATACTAAAATATGAAACGTTGTATAACATTCGATTTATATATGATAGAATATGTCATAATGTTGATACATATGTGTAATACGGGTTAATTTCAAACAACTTAAAATTCCTGTGTTATCCATTCCAGCCTATTATTCATGTAAACTGTGTCCATTCTTTAAACATTTGATACTATATTAACAAAAACAAATTTTTAATTACAAATTAAACTCTTTTCATTGATTATTATACAAACTGCACATATTTTATAATAAATTACTAATAGAATGCTCTTATAAAGACGAAATGCAGTAGTCTTCAAGCCTGTTTCTATTGTCGACAGTGTGTCCATCCTGTAACAATATTATAAATAACCATTGTAGTAATAGATCCATACAGTTGCTGATTCTTAAAATTCATGTTATTCTCTTGGACAACTTCATGTGTTAGACTGAGACATGTGGTTTTAGCAGCCATCAAGAAGAATAAATGCTTTAATTAACTTGTAAGTTTGCTCTTCCTATTATATATGTGTGTCAAAGTTGTAGCATGGATAGCACATACACATTTTGTATTGATGCTAAAATCATCGAGTAGTGTTTTGAAATATGACCTTAATGTCTTATCACCTTTATTGTGTTGGAGGGAGCAGTCATTAATTCACGCATGTGTGTTTATATTATGTGTCCTTTAACTGTCCCACCTGTAACATATATTTCCGTTACAGCAGCGACGAAATATGTCACAGGAAGGACAACTCCAAATAATGATAGAAAGACACAATCTGATATGTAAATAATTTTGAATCCAATAGGAAATACCTGTTTTATTGTTTGAAAGCTGTAATATTTACAGCTTGGATGAAATATATTATGAACATGGCTCATATATAAAAGAAAAAACTATGCTAATGTTACAGAACGGACTTATGTTTTTGCAGGAAGGACTTGTTTTTTTTTTCAGGAAACACTTCTTGTTTTGATATCGTAATATTTCTATCCATATCTTTATTTGATGTAGGTTATTGTAAATATATATTATCTTGAGAAAACCAGTTTCTATAGTTCATCCATTTAAAAAAGTACACGATCAGTGTAATTGTATTACAGGAGGGACAGATTTGTTGATGTTATTGTTTAACTTAGACTTACGTTCTAACAACTTTGTAATATAATTTATTAATAATAGTGGAAAAGAGGACCCCATTAGCAAATTCGTTCAAACTTTGGGTAATACAAATGTATATGCTCTCAAATACTACTACTAGGGTACTATTTTAAGCAGTTTCCTATTACTAAACAAATGTAATTGATGCACCCTTCTATATAGATGGAGTTTTGTTTCGCTTTTGTAATCTTCATAGTACAGCCGTGAACAACTTCTTGGGATGTTCCAGACCTTAAAGCACATATGTAACCTTACTAACGGCACTCGACCGCTCTGGTGGCCTAGTGGTTAGAGCGTCCACCGTGGAAAGGGAGGTCGTGGGTTCGATCCCCGGCCGAGTCATGAAAAAGGCTTACACAAATGGTACGAACAGCTGCCTCGCTTGACGCTCAGCATAAAGAGGTTAGTGTTAGGACTGGTCGGCCTGGTGTCAGGATAATGTGACTGGGTGTGACATCATGCAACATATCTGCGGCATGATGCCCCAGTGCTAGACATCATTATAAACTGCCTCACTGTTGACATTGTAACAATATGACTGATTTTTTTTTTAAAGCTACGTTAAAAATCATAATCAAACAAACAAAGAAACAAACTTCCGGCACTCTTACAAGGGGAGATGTATATAACATATGAAATAAGGTACTCTCTTACATGTGGATATACTAGATCTCATTTGAAATAAGGTACTTTCTTACATGGGGAGTTGTAGATATATGACGTAATGTACTCTCTTACATGGGGAGATGTAGATATCATATGAAGTAAGGTACTCTCTTACATGGTGAGAAACTATATCTCATTTGAATTAAGGTACTCGCTTAAATGGGAAGTTGTAGATATATGAAGTAATGTACTAACTTACATGGTGAGACGTAGATATCATATAAAATAATACTCCTGTATTTAAACGCCATACAAACATTTATTGAAGAAAAAACTAAGATAGTCACGGTATAGCTTTTCTAGAGCAGGTGACCATCACTCGTTCCACTAGAGTAGGATTCTCTAAAAAAAAAATCTTTTATCAGATTCTATACTTGATGTAATACAAGTGTTTAGCTTAATGATCCGGTTGTAAACTCTGATACCTGTGCCTTCAACATCTAACTGTTGTACTACGATACAGTTTAATGGGTCATTATGTTTACTATAGTCTGTATATTGGAATGAGGCAAACAGTATAAACTTTAGCTTCCATTCTAATCTCTAATTTCTAATGTGTACTGATTGTAAATATTATTAGGAAAAATTAAGAAAAGAAATATACCTGCTTCCATGTTTCTTTACATAAGAATGTATGCTAATTGACCAAGTATACGTTAATTGACCAAGTACACGCCAATTGACCAAGTACAAGTAAAATTTAACTTAGATACGAAATGTAAACTGCTGCAAAACCTACGATTGCTATAAAAAAAAAGTTTGTGTGGCCTTCTGTTCGTGATATTTTAAAGTGATTTATAAACATATCTACCTACGGCATGCTCAGCTTTGCCAAGTCAAGTGACCTGGCATTCAGCTCATTGAACTATTTATAATAATATATATGTCCAAAAGATTTATTTCTGATACCAGCTATTTTACTTCTTCTGAAAAATTTATACGATTCTATGATCTTAAAATACTTAATAGAAATAGTAAGAAGCAAAACTCTTTGTAAAATTCAACAAATAATTTACTTCCATAGAATGCAGAGTGTAAATGTAAAAGAACTTACGGTTTTGCGAATTAAATCCCATACGCGCATTTAATTTCTAACACAAGGCTTAATGAATAAATTTCTGAATAAATGTTAGTGTTATTTCGAATAATTTCCAAATTTGATAGTGTTCATGTGCCTGTAGTGGCCTGCTGGTGCTGTTGTACTAATATAAAAATGACCTGAAAGTAATGATGTACCAGCAGTCTTTTGTTGAATCACAGAAATATAATCCAAGGTTACTTTGTTTGAATTCACTATAATTCCCAGTTGATGTCTCTTTCCAAGTATGCTTTTGTGAATTTTGTATTGTCAGAGAAGAATAACTTGAATTAAATAACGTCACCCCAAATTAAACACTGAACACAAAAAGATCTTATAAATACATTTTACAGTAAACAAAACAGCCTTTTAATGACTTAGCTCACAGTCAAAATGTTATGAGAAAAAATATTACTTCTTAGTAACTTCCAATCTTCAGAGATTCTGATACTAAAATTACAATATTAAACACGCTGTGGCTCCTACTGATTACTATCCTAATATTAAAACCTCATTCATAGAAAAATTATTAGTTATGTATTAGTTGTTTATAGAATTTTAAAAAATCAATTATTCTGGTCAGATAGACAATGAACCTGATTTTGGACACGGTCCGCTATACCAATGCAATTTTATAAAACCCACACCAAGAAAAAAAACTCATAACAAACAATGTTAATTAAATTATTTAACACGAGAGCCTCTTGTTCTTTTCTACATCAAGAGCCATTAAATATTGAATCGAAGTTTAAGACACCCAGGCACAGACAGAAATACAGACACACATACACACACACACAGACACAGAAACACACACACACACACACAGACACACACATACATATATATCAAAATTTTGGGAGAGAAATAGATTTTGAAATGCTAACATTAATGGAACCTATTAATGAAAAAACAAGAGAACCGGCAATAAGAACTGTGAAATGTATTTTTCATTGGGAGAGACAGGATGAAGTTTGTCACTTAACAAACATCCAGAATTGTATACCTTTATTTGAGTGACGTGCGTTTACTTAACGTTTGAGAAAGGAAGGAGTAGTACTAATTCCAAACGTTTTCGACTACGCCACGAATATTGTCAGGTATGGTTTTCGATATTTAAGTTACCTAGATATGAGGATTTTAGTATAAAAGTGATAAATTCATTATTTTGTCTATTCAAAGATAGATCTTTTTTTAGTTCACTACAAGGCTTGCCGCGTCTCTTTTGAGTTATTTCCCTTTCTTCGACTGTCTATCCACAAGTGTAGCAGTGCCTCTTATTGCAATCTAAAAGGCGATTTAAAATAAAATTTTCCAAGTTACAACATTACAGAACTATTGCTTCACACGAGGACATACAAACAGTTTTTGTTTATGCTATATTACACTATCAAATTAGTCAGGACATAACATAGGTGGAAACGTTTTTATTTTGATTTAGGTAGACTTTGCCATCTAATGTACCTGCCTTAGAACTCGAATCACATCAAAGGCAAAAAGAACCAAGAAGGCTGTGATACGTTGAAGTAACTCAGTTCAATCACGAACATTAAGACTACCAACTGTCAATAAAAACGTGTGACTAATGGTATATATATATATATATATATATATATATATATATATATATATATATATATATATATATATATATATATATATATATATATATATATATATATATAACAATTTTGGAAAAGTTTTTATTCAGGTTGATTTAGGATGTAGTTGTTAGAACATCAAATGCTTTCGATTTCTAATGAAGCTTTCGACAATAAAATGAAACATAAATCAAATAAAAGTGTCATCAGTGTCATCAATGCATTAATAATAATTATATTACCACTTTACATCAGTCTTCTCTCGTCCTTGAGAGCAGAAGCTGAGGTTAGCAGCATGTGTGGCCCTAAAAACATGACAAATTTGTAATATTAATTAGGAACTCATTTTTTCAACATCGGAAGAACTGATTAGCTAGCCGTTATTTATCCTTTTCAGATATAGATGCTGGATTTCGAAACACAAACCTTGATAGAACAAGTAAAAAAAATACTACTACTTTTTGTTTGGAGTATTCAGTAAACACAACACATACCTTGATCTGCGCAGAATGCAAAATCGATCAAGGTCTATGTTGTCTGCAGTTGGACGTTGATAAGTAATCGACAAATGTAAAAATAGATGCATGTATAAATCGATTTCTAATTTTTTATAACTGAAATAATAAGCGTACTGAATTGAAGATGATCTTTTAGAAATTGTGCGGATATTTTTTCTTCGTGATGTAACAAAGACACAAGATGACATTTCAAAAAGCCACGAAATGAGGTCCTTGCACGAGGTAATATTTTTGCTTAACAGTTTAATGACAGAATTATAATTTCTGTTACTCTGAACACACACGCACGCACGCACGCACACAGACAGACAGACAGACAGACAGATAGATAGATAGATAGATAGATAGATAGATAGATAGATAGATAGATAGATAGATAGATAGATAGATAGATAGATAGATAGATAGATTGATTGGGTATTGTAATATTTAAAGAGTTATTTTTCAGATATGTGTTTGCAGTTAATGTACGATAATATCCTCAAATTAAAAAGAAGAAAGAAAACTGTCACGTTTAGTAACACAGTTCAAAAACAAATATAAATATTGATGCTGAAAATGTTATATACATGTAACACATAGTTATACTGTATACCTGTTTCCGGCACAAAGGATACAACGTAACACTGGCCTATGCGTTCAAGATAATCTAGGAAATGTTTCAAGCTTTAAGTAAAATTTTGATTTCGAGAACTTTTCATCATTGTTTTATTATTCGCCACTATAGATTTGCAGGAGTGATATAATATAAGCGGGCACAGATCACTTGTGAGCAACTATCGTATATAATCGTAAAGCCATTTAAATGTAGCCATTATTTATTAGGACAAAAACGTACAGTTGATTGTCGGTTCTTTACAGAAGGGATGCAATTTGCGAGAGGTATCTGACATTTTTTTGAATATTTTGTAAAATTTTCCATTGAACCTGTCAATAAATTAAACACCGAAAATTATATAGCCAAAATTATGTAATAAAATAATTTGCAGTTACACATGCAGCACGCCAAACTCCTGCAATTATATGCTTGTGACGTAGCAAAGGAAAATGAAAGATAATTAATTGATTAAAAACTCTCCAAGGACAGTTTCAAATGAGATTGTCACAGGTGTTAAAACATTGATTTACTGTTTTGGAACCCGACTTTAGAGTAAATAAAAATATCTGGATCGCAGAAAACGAGCAGATACCACAAATGGCTCGACCTAGTCGAACTGTCAGTACATTTTAATACGCATTAATTTTCCTTACAAAAGGTCCTGTCTTCCAGGTATATGTGCCTGGATATTTGGATAAATCCAAATGGTTGCGAAAGTTTGTCGAATATTAAGGAACAATGCACCGGTACCCCAAATATCCATCTATTATACTCCTGACAAAACACCAGTACATATCCGTCGTGACAAACATTTTGAAGGAGTACAGCATCCAAACCATGCTACATTCTCAATACAGCCTTGATTTTTCTACATGTGATTTTTGGTTGAATCCCGTTGTCAATGATTCGCTGAGGGGCAGACGAAACGAAGTCTGCCATGAGATCAGAAGTGCAGTTTGTCAGTGTACGAACTTATCGAAAAGTGAATAAAAAACGGGATTGCATGATCAGATTGAAGAAAGTGTGTCGAAGTGTATGAAAATTACTTTGAGGAGATGCACTGACTTATTATTCACTAATAAAGAACATTGTTGTACATCACACTAAAAATTAGAATTTTTAAATACCTTCGTATTTTTCCAATGATTCCAAACACTCTTTTGTCTGATTTCAGATTAATTTATATGTGCGGCAATTGAATAAAAAAAAACATCAATTCTCTTAGTTACTTTGGAGGCAACCTTTACTTATCATATGCAAGTTGGAACAAATAAAAATATAACACAGGCAATCGCAATTTAAGCATCCACTTAAATGCATGCACGAACTCTAATAATTTAGGGACAGCATTTTCAAAGAGGTAATGAAACATAGCGCTGCCTTAGAAGTAAATCTTGCTTCTTGTAGAGTCAAAAGCAAAGGTAACATTTAATTCCGATCACCCTTTCTATTATAGTCATGATATCATCATGGAAACCAAAGGATCTAAATGTAAAGAAGAACTTGCAAAAGTGGGATCGAAGCATTGCCACGAATGTATTTAGTTCCTCCTGTGCGAACAACATACATCGAGGGATAAAAATGTAGAAATTACAAAACGGTGCTTCTTTGGTAATGCTAATGTCATTTTCTCCTTACACTGTATTCTATTATTTAATCCTCTTGGACAATAACTGCGAGACATAATCCTAACGAATTTCTCAAATGCCAATTATTTTGGCTGCAAGAATATCAGCAACAATAAAGAAAATCTCGCACTGGATCCATCGTTAAACATTATATTGTATTGAATAGGAGTATCGGGAAATATCTTCGAGTTTTATTTATACAAGAATTGACTTAATGGCAAATTTTGGACTAGAAAAGGATTTACTAGACATGAGAATTAAATTCAATGTTCTCCTTTCGATTTAAGACGTAGGACCAGCATTGGTCTAGTAAGATAAAATAAATTATGTTCTTTACTGCGTTGGCAACAAAATCTCTGTCTTTGAAGTTCGATAACTCGAACACACACTCTGTTAGAATCAATGATTCAATGGATCAAAATAAAATCAGTGACTGACAGAATGCTAATTAAAGTGTTTGTAGAAATATATATAGTAAGCCTCACTATTGTTGTTTATACATCTACGTGTCTTATTTTCTCCAAAAACACTATGTCGGTGCGCGCACGATGCTGTAGTTGGAATTAATTATTTGTAATTATAGCAATAGAGTGTCTTCCTATCTTGTAACTTGAAAAGTGGAGACTGTGTTTTTGGTCATTCACCCGAAAGATTCTAAGTAAGAAGTCAGATTAAGACTAAAAGATTGTTTGACTGGCTTGATGATTTTTATGACCTGATCAAAGTCGGTGGACGATACTTGATCAAAACTTAAATAGGTTAGACAACAATGATACGTTGTAATAAGGGGGCGCGCGCCGTGTATAATTAGTACCTGTTCGTCAAGAGTATCTTCTTTTGACGTCCGCCATTTCCACGAATAAAACTGACTTTTGTACAGAGCTCTTGGAGTCGAACACTATTCCTTTCACCCCACGAGCTGTTATTGACCATTTACTGTCCAGCTACAATGCTTTATTGTACAACATGTCTGTGATTTAAAATAAATAAATAAAGGTCTAGTCATGACATGATTTACGTGGATTAACTGGTGTTTTAATCATATATTATATGTACTTTATCCGTTTATTTGTGTGGTTGATGTAATCTTGTTATAAAAATATAAGACGAAAACTTAGCCTGCGTTTAAAAATTATATTTACAAAGGCTCTAAGATTTTTCTCAAGACGAATATTGCCGTTTTGAAATTTGAATTGTATTTAATGATCGAATCTAAATCTGCAGTCATCTAAAAGTGTTACAATATAGACGAAAAATAGTTCTTTTTTTAAATGCATCAAATAATATTTCTACAAAGAAGCAGACACATTTTAATTGTACCTAAATGTTGTTCATATATGTCAATTATGCGTATATACGTTTTGTATATATGTTAGAACTGTGATATATGTAGATGCTATGATATATACATATATGTATGTATGTATGTATGTATGTATGTATGTATGTATGTATGTATGTGTGTGTGTGTGTGTGTGTGTGTGTGTGTGTGTGTGTATTTATGTATGTATGTATATATATATATATATATATATATATATATATATATATATATATATATATATATATATATATATATATATATATATATATATATATATATATATATATATATATATATATATATATATATATATATATATATATATATATAATATACACATTGCACATAACGCTGTTGTCAGTGTCCATGTGTGCATTTGGGTAGATCAAAAAAATGTTTGTAAAAGTAGCGATTCTCAAAATCAAATCGACTGTTATTCTAATTATATTATTGGGCGACAAAGATTAAGCGAGGCTTTATTACAAGCTCACTTACTAACACAGACGATATTGGTCAAGTTTTGCATCACAGCAAAGTGTCATTATTTAATATGCATAATTAATTATTCTACTTTTCCCATTTCAATATAATAAAACGAACAGTATTTCATCTTTTACATTCCTGTCCGCTCAACATGATGCACTTTTCTCGATAGTTTTACGATGTCTAGTTCAGACTTATTCAATTTAGTATCATGATATACTACCGGATAAGGTTTCTTTTTGTACTTGCACGTCAGTTCAAGGGGACTGATCATGATAATAATACAATAGCAGGCAAACCTTTCATCATTCAGAGTGTTTTTGTTTATGTAGAGATGAGCCTGGGATATTAATTCCGTCCGAACGTTCGAATCTTTTCACGCACCACATTTCATATTTGATTTATGATACATGAATGAACTGAGAAATTAGGAGAAATTATGTTACATATAGGGAAGTAATTATTGACCATCACAATGCAGGACATTTAACATAACATTTTACATAATTTATCTGGACAATGTGCGTGCATTTGATATATTTATTGAATGAAGACTATATTTGCTGTACTGCTTTATGTTAACCACATTTAAATATAACTCAGTTCAGTGTTCTGACAGGTCTGACAGTATTATGACACCCCCCCCCCCCCTTAAGACAAAAACTTTATTGGCGTCTTCATCATGTTCATCAACTTTAATTCAAACTGAAGGGTTAACGTGTAAATGTTCAAAGTGTCAAAAGTGTACAGTATGTCAGTCGCTTGTTGGCGATCCAGAGATATTTCCTCCAAATAAGGTCCTCTTACATGAAAGAAATTCGAATGACTTTTTTATTACCTTGTGAAATATATCCACCTTAGAAGCTTTAAATATGAATTCATTATTATTTGTCTTTTCGGAAAATAATAATTTGTGTCAGTTTATCGTAGTCGCGTTATCCTTGGCAGCTCTCTGCATAGCTAATAAGCTGCACTCATGACCCCGCTTGTACATGAACGAAAACAAACCGGAAGCAAATAACTTAAAACCTTAGGATGGCGGTATAAGACGGTCAAGTGACCAGTTATTCAGGTCCTTTCATGGGTATCATAATAGCACAGTCTCGATGAGGACGTGAAAATATTGGCTTTTATTTATCTAAATGGAATAATATAATATAATATAATATAATATAATATAATATAATATAATATAATATAATATAATATAATATAATATAATATATGACGATGATAAGTTTGGTCGCTCGTTTATTTTACTAGATTGACGCTGAATGCCAGTTTGTTGCCGACTGGTAAAAGTTGTCAATGTTTTCTTCAAGAATTGTATGAGTCAATCCGTACAATAGACAGAATGCTTGCGACATTCTACCAACAAAGTCTAATAATAGAAAATGGAAATGGTTCATGATAAGGGAGATGGTCAGGCATATGAAGAACATAAATTATTTTTGGTCGCTGCATCCCATGGATGTTTAACAGAAAGTCTTTTGCCAGATATTATCTCTTCCAAGTGGCAGATTTTCAATGTAGTTTGCACCTTGTGTAAATCGATATTAATATCGTTGTTTTGATCACAATGTTATCGGTATAATCTTGTTCTGGTTTACATGGCGAGGGAGCTATAGACGCGTTCTTTCGATAACATCAGCTCCGTAAATAAGTGCTAAAAACGACGCGATTGGCTAAAGTAAGAGCGTATGTCTTGAACTCCGGTAATAAAGCGTACGAGGATCATGATAATACTCTGAAATACAAAGTACAACATAGGTGGTGGTGCCACTAACCTGCCAATCACAAGGAAACTTAAATACATTTATTTATTTATTTATTTATTTATTTATTTATTTATTTATTAAAATCAGTTGATATGTCTCATGGAATAATGTCAAAGAAGAAGATGTAATACTATAACTTCAGTTACAGTGATCTTTCAAATGTGACTCATCAAGAGTGGTCACTACTTCAGTTACATAAATGTAGTAAAATAATATTGTAAAGCTAAATCTTGATAGTAGAATCGGTTTAATTTAGTCCACATGACTACCTTTTCTTTACATCAAAGTGTGTAACATAGTACACATGAAATAATGGGTTAATCTACCTTTTTAACATCAAAGTGTGTAACATAGTACACATGAAATAATGGGTTAATCTACCTTTTTAACATCAAAGTGTGTAACATAGTACACATGAAATAATGGGTTAATCTACCTTTTTAACATCAAAGTGTGTAACATAGTACACATGAAATAATGGGTTAATCTACCTTTTTAACATCAAAGTGTGTAACATAGTACACATGAAATAATGGGTTAATCTACCTTTTTAACATCAAAGTGTGTAACATAGTACACATGAAATAATGGGTTAATCTACCTTTTTACTGACGATATCGGAATGATAAATAAAATGTACAAAACTTGTTTTGCTGACCAATATATTTGTTAATGAAATCTTTTAATTATGAGAGATTGTCGGAAAAAATGTGTATGTGGATATTTACAATGGGACGAGGTTATGCATTGATGATTAAAACCTAGTACAGTGAGTACGTTGAACATTGTAATGGGACGAGGTTATGCATTGATGATTAAAACCTAGTACAGTGAGTACGTTGAACATTGTAATGGGATGAGGTTATGCATTGATTATTAAAACCTAGTGCATTGCGTACTTTGAACATTGTAATGGGACGAAGTTATGCATTGATAATTAAAACCTAGTGCAGTGAGTATGTAGATAATAGCAATGGGACAAGTTTGTGCATTAATAATTACAAACTAGTACAATACATAGATCACCTTAACTGATAAAACCGTTGATAATTCATAAATGTACAAGAAAATTAACACATGCACACGATTTATCAATAAATATTTTAACTATTATAGATGGTTCGAATATATCAAAGATCTGATGAGCCCCTTTGTATTAGCAGCTTATATAAAAGAATGTGATAATTTTTATTGTCATGATGATCTACATATCTACAATACTCTGTTTAATATGTTAGGCATCATGGGCCGGAGGCTTGAACTAATGAATACACTTTCTGTTCTGTTCGGTTCAACGAACCATTTCGTTCTGATTCATCGAAATTCATTGATTCCAGAACTTTATCAACGACGTCATCTATGTCATAAACTAAACAGACGTGAACACTCCTTCGTTGGTAAAATTTCATTTATTTCGTAATCCTCACTACAGCTGAACAAACTGAAATAATGAGTGCATGCTTTCGCATATTTCCGTTATGTTTCAAGGGGGAATATCTGTCATGAAAAGTAACTAAGTACTTTCTTTGTCACTTTATTTTAAAACTTGCATTTAGCATTATTCTGGTATTTTTTACATTGATATATTCACATGTGACGGTTCATTAAGTACGAGTTAAAAAGTCGTTATTCGTCTCTGACAACAGGGAAGCACATATTGTTAAGTTATGCATTATTTTTCTAAACAGGTCTTTAACATAGATATTCAACGATATCGAAGCCACATAGTTTGGTATTCAACTATGAGCAAATATGAAACTAGAATGACCGGAAAATGTCAACTATGAATAGACAAAACAAATATATAAAAGAGATAATGGGAATGAGAATGAGTTCAATCTAAAAGTTAAAAATAGGTATAGAATATAACACGTATTGAACATGATGAAAACGTATTGAAAATCACCTTCAACGTATGTGCAAAGAGTGAGTTATGAATGTTTAAAAACGTAAAACACTTGCCCTCACCACATTGACTGGCATTGCTTAATTCAAAGATTATTAAGGAAACATGACTTATGAACATCACTTAAATTTATTTGTATGTGAGCACTACTGTTTAAAAAGGATTACGTTGAAAGAGAGCTGATCTCTTTCTCAAAACTGAAATACCGTGCTCGTTGAGGATGATAGCAGCACCAACGGCAGTAACAAGAGCAACAACATAAAAGACAACATGAACACTACAACTTCTTCTACTACTACTACCACTACTACTACTACTACTACTACTACTACTACTACTACTACTACTACTACAGAACTGCATCCATCAATTGCATTCCGGATTCTGTATAAAATATCTGTAATGGTATACGTATTGTAAAGCAATTAATGACCCTTAGGGCAGGTTAAATTAGGCCATAGACCAGTAAGATTTAATTATGATCAAACAAAGTCACTTTGGAACTGAGAACTAATTAAAACGTATCATAGTTTCTTTCACTGTATGCATGTAAATGTCTTGTTGAGTACAGGGCATAATGTAGCCGTGGTTGCCAGTCAAAAACTAAATCGCTTTCTTATTATAATCGTTTGCACCTGTTTCTTGATGGTTCAATTGGATTTAACGGCAGAATTTTAAGTTCTTTCAAATTTAATTTCTTTCCTTAAAGATGCGCCTGAGGTTTTCGTTCTTTCTTTGTCGCTATATCATGTGACTAGAGATCAAAGGGTGTAACGGCCATTGCCATTGTCAGTTACATCATAGTGAGGTGCGAAAATATGGTGACTCTCAGGGCGATGGTCAAGGCAATGATTCTTATCGGAGAACAGAGCCCTCACATCGTGGGAGGAACCAGAACTTGTCTGATTGCTGTCGGTCGTATTCTGCTATCGATCTTGTTTCATGATCAGCACCCGGCAGATTTTATAATAAAAATTATTGACAACATTAAACAACTATGAAATTATTTTCCCAGGCTAGGCCATAAGGTGTTGAATAGATTTATGAGTTGAGAAATACAGAAGGTTCCATTTCTTTAGGATTGACAGGGCCTAATCATTGTTGATTATTTTGTGTATTGTCTGATATTTTCGGTGACAGTGCGATTCAGGTTCTTACGATCCGGCATCGTATCAACGGAAAAGTTGATTAAAAAAGTGTTCATAATGCTATATTCCCTTAAAAGAAAAATCATCAGTAAAACTTGAATTTAAGGAAGAAAAAAAACAAAAACGAAGAAAAATCATGCAAAAGCTTGTGCGTCTCAAAGGACAACATTACAAGCTGTAAACGTAAGATGTTGTCTGTAATATAGAAGATATTGCAAAATAAACAAAATTGCCGTACACAGAATCAATTGAAACGGCAAATGTAAGAAAGCAAAGTACAATAATAATGAAAATATATGTAACACATCAAAGATACAAAGAACAACGAATCAAAACAATGACAACAACAGAAGAATAAGAATAAGAACAATGATGATGATACTGGCGCGGGTTATCGCCTAATATATGAATATCCCTTGTGGGCCATCAACCGAAATATAGACTCCTTACACAAATAAGTGCTAAATACTAAATGACTCATGACTCCAATGAAAGCGATAGTGGTTATTGACAACACTTAAAAAAATGAGCCATTAGGTTTAGAACAGTAACATAGCTCAGAGCAAAACGTTATGATAAGATTGTGACTAGCCAACATATGGGTTGTACTGATAACGAGCATTGTTGTAAAGGCTAATAGCAATCTGTGACAATAAGACCGATAATTGTAAATGCCCAAAATAAAATAAAAAATTAGTAAACACTATATTGCAGATACAGATTACTTTGATGATACTCTTGTTATTTCGAATCGCGTATTTGTGAGTTCCAAGGATATATGACAGTCATGAAGTGCGGAAAAAGTCACATTTACAAGTGACAAAAAAGACTATCTAAAACGAAATAAGTAATCTCTCATTTATATTGATATCAAAGGCAAGATGCGCTAACATAAACGTTTTAAGTAACACTGTAGCAAAGGAGACTGTATGAAGGACGGATTTGTGCCAATTCCAATACGCAGCGGAGATGCAGTCTGTGCGGATTAAAATCATATTTAGTAACCTCCAATCCTGTATGTTGCCTTGTTACCCTTGATAAAAAAGCAATTTAACTAACATCATAATCAGAAGCAAGCATTAACACGTGATCAACTAAAAACGATACGCTGAGCTAGGATTCCATAAGGAGAAACTTATTAAACTACCAATAAAACTTGATAAAATGAATGCTGGTGATTTAGATAAATGAAACAAAATATTTGCAACATTTATGAAATCAAGCATACTTTTCTCAAAGCTATTATTAACAGTAGACGGAGTAGGTTGTTGAAAGAGCAGCACTGCAAAACTTTTTATAGCTTTTCAAAGTAAATGCTATTAAAAGCACAAACCTTGATATAATCGTTTGATATAATCGTTTGATATAATCGTTTCTACCGCTGCATTCAACACATTGCTAACACATTTTCGGTTGAATAATAACTTTATATTGTCACTTAACCGTATCTCTAACTGTTTATTATTCCTTTGAATATTAGGTCTAACACGTTTCTCCAATAGTGCTAGATGTCTAATTAATTGCTCTCTATTTCTTTCAGTACCATCCATCAGTTTGTGGAAAATAGCCTTTGTTTATATATGTTTCTTCACATATATCTTTCTAAATCTAATCAGTATTTGTCATACGTTACAAGACTGGATTTATATATCTTATTTTCAAATTATCAACTCCTGCAGCATTTAAATCATCTCTTAATTTTCTTCCTCTTGTCAGATTCATAATCTGCTAACCGAATATTTTACCTGTTGGAGTCATTACTAATAACCATGACCTGGACCATTTCTAAGGTAGTGATTCAAGCGATCTAAATCTGACATATCTATTTCCTTAACATGTGAGCAACAATGGGTTTAACTTGCTATTTTTGTTGTGTTGTGGTTTTGACAGGCCTTGCCATTGTTGGAATGTGTCCAGTCTGAAACGTTGTACTAACACAGGCTCCACCGTATGATTTTGTGAAGTTACCGATGCTGATCCATTCTCTCTAGGACTATTTATCTTGACATTACTCCGTTAGTGTTATGGCATACACAGCTTGTCTACTAGTATTTGCTAAATCCTTAGATTTAATTCATTAGCAAAAACGTAAATCCTCTTGCCTCGCTCTTTTATTGCACTCGGTTCTAAATATTTTGTATCACCATTTTTGTTGATCCTCATTAACAACATTGTCTTATTTGTATATGGATCGGATGTGTAAATCGGTTTTACAAAATCTAAAGATACATCTTACGCATTTACTTACCAGGTCAAAGTCTACTTTATAATCAGAGTTTGTTAATAGTTTCTTTAATTTAATTTAATTTAATTGTTCAAAGTTCTGGCAAGCTTTACAGTATTATGAACGTCTTCTGAAGTTGCGATTTGTTAAAAACAATATTACCATCATCATCTTTGTATAAACAATTTTCAATTATTTTGTTGCAAAACATGTTTCGGTATTACGGAGACTGCAATTTGATGCGTATTTACTTCTTTTACATGATTTTATATTGATGTATGGACAAATGTCAGCTGGTAAAAGAATCGGGATTAGTGCATCAAGGCGTAATTTGTTTTTACATATGTCCATAAGTGCAATCAGGAACTGAATATAGACATTGCTAAACCAAAGTAAAATACTTACAAAAATAACAAGTAAAATAAGGACTGAAAGGAATGTTAAAAATAGTCAAGAAACAAATCAGAAAAGTATATGAAATATTAATGCTAGAAATGATTTCCAGATCGATGTCGAATGTTGTATTCTACACTGTGGTACAGTTAATGAATGCATTTTTTGTTTACATTGTTTACAGAATGAACTGGGAGATGATTTCATGACATCAAATAGAGTTAGGTCCTTCAACAGATTTTATCACATGTGTCTGTATTTGCAATCAGTGCTGGTTTAATAACGTTCCAATAGATTAGTTTATTAAAATAGAGAACATCTGCAAGAGCAGAACAGAAAATTTGAGAAGACTGCATAGAGAAATGCTTTAAAAATAACTGTGCGTTTGTTGTCTCGTTATCAATGAATTTATGCATTTAAGAACTATTGCTACAATGTGTTTTTACCGAAGTATCTGTCTATCATGCAGAAACGTTTTACAGTGGGTCAAAACTGACCGTAGAGATATATGAGCCTTATGAATGTTAGTCAAAATCACCTCTAATTTTGAGCAATTCAGTTTTACTTTTGCGATCGTCTACGTCATTGTGATCAAATTTGACATTATTTAACTGGATTTCATATATCTATTCTACTGTTTAACCAATGGAACTATCTGGACTCTGGACTTGATATGCCAGATGAAGAGGATTTAATGAGATGACCTATATCTAAATATTCAACACGAGCACATTCAGGTTCAACCAATTAACCATCTCTGGGAGAAGTTTACACAATAAACATGCGATCATTTGTAGAGTTCCTTTAAATATACTATTGTTTTAAATGCACATTAAAGTCTACCGTTGTTATTGCTTGCATTAATCTGAATTGTTTGTCATGGTAATGTTTTAATATGTTGCAATATCTGTAGTAGTATGATTATTCTTTCTTGTGTTCTTTACATTGATCATTTTGTACCATGCTTTATGACAAGATTTGCAATAACTGTTCTAGTTGAACTCGATTTTTATATCTATTCCATATTTCGACATAACTTTGTATCTGCTGCTTAATGTAGCAAATTAAATTATTTTTCACTTGAACATTGAAATTATAGTTTCTTTTGTCTACATTGATCTTGAATAATTAGCAAAATTTCCTTGCAAATATATGGAAGATAAATAATACAAATAGATGCAGATTCTTAGCTTGATAAGTCAACATATAAAGCGACTTAGCAAAGTCAAAAGACCCTCGTAAAATTTAACTTGACAAATTTTAAAAACATTTATAATACTTAAAAAACGCTCTAAAAATGAATAAACAGTATAAATAGTCACAAGACTAAATAAAATAAAGGTTACTAATTTCAAAGAATACAAATTAAGTCTACAATTTGCTGAAATCAAACATTACTAAATGAGTTTATAAGCTGATTGAAAAATTCTTTTTGCCAGTTCAGAAATTAGTTATTTAATAAAGGGATATCTCTTATGCAAAGGATAATTACACATATATTTTGAAGAAAAAAACTAATGTTAAAATTGTAATTAAAATCATGCCCAATACATCGCGTGCCATGGTTACAACTCAGCAGTACAACCCAAATCATCTACTCAGTAACACTATATCTTACACAACCTCCTTTAGGTCCCATCCTTACAACAGATAATACTATTAACTGATTTGGTCAGACATCCTAAACGCAAAAGAGATGTTAATAAGAAATGCAATTAGAATATAATATTTTGATTTAAATAGGGTCTCGTGTGGCAAACGTTTTAGACCGTATTGATCCAACAGTAGACGGATTACGTGTTGCAGAAATAACCGTGATTGTAGTTTTTTGATTTTAATGTGTTTGTTGTGACGTTTAAATTTGTTGCTAACGTTTTCAAGGTGAAGATATACAGGAGGAAATTAAAGCATGAAATAGTAACTTCGCTCGATAATTTGCAGCAACGGCATAGCAGCTGTTCAGGCAACTTGGTGGTGGTGGGGGTGGTGGTGGGAGTGGGGTGAGGGTAGATCCAGTGTGGGCCCCAAATCACAGCATATACATTTTATTGAGAGTGGCACCATAGTTAAGTTCAGTCAGAGTGTGCATAATTCTACACCACAGGGATGTCGGATAGATAGAAAGTATGATATGTAAAGCGATCAGTCAAAGTGAAATCAATTTAACGGTGATTCGTTAAATCATCAACAAATAAGCAAAGCGATCAGTGAAACTTGTTATGCATATTTGATTTAATTAGTATTTGATTTCATTTAAATTTATTTACTTGGTTGTTAGTTATAAAAAAAAATTATATTCCATTACATGCTATTGTAATGTAACTTTTATTGACTAGATTGGATATTTTGCAGAAATTCAGTTAATTTCTGTCTAACCGGACTGTTTTTCGTAAAGAACTAATGATATAAACGTTGTATCTAATGCTGACCTTGGATCTTACATTGATTCAGAACCAGTAAACAAATGTTTTAAAATTCTTTAAAATTCATAAAGCGGAATCGAGATCATACGTGACAAATAAAATGTAGCAATTGTTTCAAACTCTGGTCTTTCCAGAGGGTTGACCCACATCTATTTTGCGTCGTAGCTAGATTTATTATTATTGTTTTGAGAAAGAGTAGCGTTTACGTGACCTAACACTTGAGAAATTATGGTTCTTTATGTTGTGACCAGCTTTTGGGTTAACTATTTTGCTTTCTTCAAATTATTTGGATTCCAAGAGATTATTTTTACCTGGAAATACATGTGCTCAAAAATGAATTATTAAGTTACCAAAATCCGATCGATATAATTACATTGAAAAATTTGAATTGTGGTTACTCGCCTAATTTTGGTGATTCATTATCCATTTATAGCTAAATGTTGCCAAATAATAATATCCTTTAGTACATCTTGGGTGCCGCAATATTGTTTACATCGTGTGATGCGAGACGCTTTCCGAGTTTTAAATTGTCATGCATACGTTAAGTCAAACTCCCTTTCATATTCATTCGACGCGTTTGAAATATCTAATCTCGATCCAAAACGCTACTAGGTATAAATGAATTATATCATCAACGAATACGCAAAACGATCAATGAAACTTGACATGGTATATTTGATTTAATTTATCTTCGATACACGAATCCTTACGATCTGCCTCAGTGTGACACTCGGCTAAAACCAGACAGCACACAAAGGTATATGTAGCTAAACTATGGGCTAATGTTCCTCAAAAAAAAGCTTGATATGCGTAGTAGATGTGGAAATGTTTATACAGACTAGTTACTTAATCGTGATGTTGCTTGTCCTTATATGTTGAATTTCATAATCTCTATCTAGGTTTTCCTTACTGATACATTTACACTGAGCCTGCATATTACGTTAATAATGCAGAAGATGAGCTTCAACTGCAATATCGTCTAGGTGTAATCAACAAAGAAAATTCCAAGCTATTCGCCCTGTATGTGGCATGCTTTGTCATGCAGTGGGGCAGCTATCTTCTGCAAATAAGGTACTGACTTTGCAACTTATGCAGCTAAGGAACACTTTTATTGATTGATATACTGTAAGAAGTTGTAATCTAATATTAAATTTGTTCTTCTAGTGTCTTTTTGTGTTTTGAAATTCATTTCTTTTTTCGGTACTTATGTGTTGACTTTATTCCGATGATTTATTGCTATATGCAGTCTTCAACGGAAGGAAATAAAGCTGATGATGCAAAACAGCTATGTTGATTAAATACATGACATACATAGGTTGTGGATTCGAACACCACACTATTACTCTTTTATAAAGAACAACACACACACTATGACGTTAACTTCATACAGATGTTTAAATGCCCATCACTTGTAGTTGGATTTATTCGAATTTTGGCAAACGGTCATGTTGTCTAAAACGCTGTTCCTAAACTATTATCAACAAAGACGACAGACTGAGATGTTAGGGTGTTAATAAGTGATACCAAAATGTTGTTTTTATAAAGATTCGTTAAGAAGAATTTAAAGTTCAGCCTGATATGAAATAACCGCACAAACTATACAAATTGATGTCTGGAACATTCAGCAATATAGCGCAAGACGTTCTTGTTTACTTCAAAACCATGAAATAGATTTCGCATCGATTTTAGTTTTGAAAGATCCACTAAAACAAAGTTTGATTTTTGCCAGTTTTGCCTAACTTTGAATAACTCCAGTTACAAGGGATGGGAATCTAAACATTTGTATTCAATTAACTTCAGAGGGATGGTAAATGTCTTCATCAAACAGTTTATAATATGAAAAATCGAGGATAATTGACTTATTTGAAATTTTCGACTGGTCACGTGACCGGGTGAAATGCTTGGGTACTCAAGGCCGGCGCTTCCGCTAGGCGAACTAGGCAATCGCCTGGGGCGCTGGGCTAAGGGTTTATTTTATGATGGGCTGGTGGGGGAGGGCGTGAGTGGAAGGGGGGGCGCCATATATCTGATCTCGCCTAGGGCACCACAATGCCTTGCACCGGCGCTGTGGGTACTATATATTTTTAATGTCTTCTTATCTAATATGGTTTTCATTAACTGATTCTAGTTTAAAGATAGGTGTTCCGTTCAAGCGTTAAAGCTTATGGTCTCAGAAACATTACAAATTATAAATTAACATTACACGCCCGGTTAATAATGGGTTATGGTATCTAGAAAATTAAGGGAATCGTTTTATATGTGACACGCACCAAAAGGCCTAATTTATGTCAAGAATAAATAAATCAGGGACAATGTATTATCGGTTGTAGTGTACCTTTATCATTATACAGTTACCCGTCCTAAATTGTAAAACGACGGATTAATGAAAGATTCGTTTATTGGGTTAAATGAAGGTTAAACAAAGTGATAGTTATGTTTCTCTTCGATCTTAATTTCGCGTTTACCTTTGACCTTCTAAAGTAATCACAAATATCATTAGTACTTTCCAAATGTATCTATAATATGAAACTTTAAAGCCAGGCTATAAATAAAGATTCCAAATCATGCCCGGTAAATCAGTTCTGTTGCATAAAGGTTAGGACATCAAAGCGAGAATCATATAGGTAACTTGCAGTAATAAATTTACAACGGTTTAGAAAATTAAAGAATGACCTAAGTACTAAAATGCGCGGATTATATTTGAAACGATTTAACATGACCATGGTACACGTAAATTAATGCCAAACATTATTTACTCGTGTCGTGCTTTTATCACTCATTAAATAAATTTAACATTCTTTTTCTTCTGAAAATAAAACCAAAATTATAATATGGATTGACGGAAATGCCGTATTATTATTATTATATTATTGTTATATTATTATATTATTATTATATAATTATACTATTATAATATTATGGTACTTTCGTCAAAGGCACGGTAGATGACAGGTGTTTCTTTCATAAATGTAACCAATAAAGAGAGTACATCCTGATTCGAATGAAAGTAAACTGTCGATCATTAACGTTTACTAATTTTATTTCATATATAAGTCAAAGTATACAGAAGAAAGAGAAACATTAACTTGAAGTCAGTGAAATTATTCATGACTAGAGTTGTCTTTGAAGTTACATTTTTCTTCCAAACCAAATTTAATTGATAATCACATTCTGCGTTTGCCCTAGCTACCGTTCATTGAACTCCATCCAGATAATCGACTATATTCCATATTTGGTACATTGGAATTATCTATGCTATGTACACACTTTAAAAAATAATCACAATCTCATGTACAATCAATGCATTTCTTTGCGTATATGTTCACCGATTTTTGATGTATTACTGACAATAATGGGTATTATTTGACGTGTCTCAGTTAAACTTTGACGGCTCCCACATCTAGTGTTGATTTTACTTGCTTTCACTTTAGTTTAGAATTCATATGTTTTAGCATAGCATCATCAAAACATTATTTCATTCTTATGCTGTAATCTTTACACCATCGGCTGACCTGTTCCAAAATTGTTACAATTGTGTTTCGTGGCGATAACGACTGTATTATTTGAGGCGAATTTATTTTTAAAATCTTGTCAGTTGAATGAGGAAACAGAAGTTTAACATTATGCCAATGAAGTAATTTGCATTTATATACAAGTTCTTTTTATTTTTCTAAATTCCAACAGTCGAAAGAACAGTAGGTACTTTGATTCCGGACATTAGCAACAATTATATATATATATATATATATATATATATATATATATATATATATATATATATATATATATATATATATATATATATATATATAACTTTTCAAAGTTGCATACATCACTGTCGTTTCAAACAAACTCTATGGCCTTAAGAAGTATTCTTCATTACACAACCTTTATGATCAATGATACATTTATATTCAGATGTTGCTCTGAAGGAAACATGCATCACCAGATCAAGGAAATGGTAAAGCAAACACATATAAAATTGCATAATAGGTTTATTTTCGATACAACTTTGGCACGAGACAAGGCTAACATTAATTGATTTGTTGAATGACGCCTCCAAGAGTCTTTACTGTTACGGGAAGTAAATTACAATTTACAATGATGTCGATGGTACCGTGCCATATGTAATGGGCAATCAACTGACCATTTTGTGCAGTCTCCTATTAAAAAAACATAGGAACTCGATAGCAAACAAGAGAATGTCCAGAGAAAGGTTCATTTTAACAGATCGACCGTCAGATATAATGTTTAGTGTAGAACAGAGAGATACTATCCAAGATATTACCTATCTTTCCTCAGGCATAACCCCTACCTATATCACAGTTTACTTTGTGTTACGACGCAATATCTATTACTAGTTACAAATCTGGGAACCTTAGGTA
The DNA here is from genome assembly GCA_029339505.1 of Unio delphinus. Lineage (NCBI taxonomy): Eukaryota > Metazoa > Mollusca > Bivalvia > Unionida > Unionidae > Unio > Unio delphinus. The sequence continues at coordinate 11,505,037 of JAQISU010000058.1, forward strand.
ATATATCGACATCATTGACTTTCTGTATGCCTGGTAAATTGTTTATTGTAACGCGGGATTGACTTAAAATTGTTTTCCCTATATTATAAGGTGAAAATGAAAGTCAAAAGAACATGGTATTGCGAATTAAAATAATCGTATAATATAATCATATAATTTAACAGATATAAGTCCTAATAATAAAGTTCTGAATACATTTTCAGTAGAAATTCAAATTAAATTCGACGCTGAAAGCATCGATGTTTCTGTGGTGCCCTGGTTAGTTGTGTAATACCAACAGTGTTTAGTTGAACCACAGTAACCTAGATCCCATATTAAAGTGGATGAGAGCTTTCAATGTAGCGTACAACTGTGCTTTTTTTGGAAAAATTGCACTCCCACCCTGGTGGAATAATATATTTATTTAAAACAAAATATATACATAAATTGCAATATTTACGGAGACACCTGGTGAGGATAATTACAATAATACTGCAATATTACTATGTAACATGCGTTTAAACACAACGAAATATAATATGAGGAAAGTCAAATATAATTACTTGATATAACAGCCTAGACCTATCGACCATTACCAGTTATGGACAATGTGTTCTACATGATATTCTCGTTCATGTTGAACGATCGGTTTCATTCTTTAAATGAAGTGCTTTATTGTTGATAATTAGTACATTTATTTTAATGATATAATTAGTACAGTAGTTGGAATGAAATAAATAGTAGAAGTCTTGGAATTAGATAATTAGTGCAGTAAGTGGAATGAATTCAATAGTACGATCATTAAACTGAGATAATTAGTACAGTGATTGGAATGATATAATTAGTACAGTAATTGGAGTAAGACAACTAGCACAATAATTGGAATGAGATATTTAGTACAATAACTAGAACAAAATAATTAGTACAATAACTGGAGTGAGATAATAATAATTGGAACAGTACTTGAATAAGGATAATTAGTACATCAATTGGGATGAGATAATTAGTACGGTAATTGGAATAAGATAGTACGATAATTGGAATGATATCTTACAGTAATTGGATATATTTAGTACAGCAACTGTTATGAAATTATTAGTACAGTATATGGAATGAGATCATGAGTGCAGCAATTGGAATAAGTTCATTATTACAGAATTTTGAATGAGAAAATGAGTGCGGTAATTGGAATGAGATAATTATTACAATAACTGGAATGGGATATTTAGTACAGTAATTGGAATGAGATAGTCCAAAAATTGGAGTCATATATATGCCCAGTAATTATAATGAGGTTATTAGTGCGGTAATTTGAATGAGATAATTAATACTGTAATTGGAATGAGATAATTAGTACAGTAATTGAAATGGGTACATATAAATTGTATGGAAATCCTTTCAGAATGATCAATTGTTTGTCAGGTCTGTAGCTGAAAGCTTTTCGTAATCTTAAGTCATGTCCATTGTAATATGTATTACTAATGCAGTACTATTTACATCTAGTTGACTTATAACTCGATCCTATGTTGCATAGAGTATGAGAGAACTAGTCACTCATATTTATATTGTACTCATTACTATGTCTAATAATAATTCATTAAGCATGGTTCTGGTATGTATTTCCAAGTCTTTGTGATATATATATATATATATATATATATATATATATATATATATATATATATATATATATATATATATATATATATATATATATATATATATATATATATATATATATATATATATATATATATGTATGTATGTATGTATGTATGTATGTATGTATGTATGTACGAACGTACGTATGTATGTATGTGGTTTATGAAGTAAAAGTTATCCTTAAAGATGTGAACCGTCTCTTCCTTTACTTTGACGCTATGTTCGTTAACAAATCTTCGCGGCAATAACAAATAAATAATCTACCTTAAAGAAACAATTTTTTGTTTGGTTTTCATTACATAAGTTATAAAAATGAGAAGAAAATAAGTTAGTTGTGTAAGTATATCTTGCAATATTTTTCATGTTTTTATTATGTAAACATACATACGTAGTACTTTAACGGATTTCTTAGGTCGTTGAATGTTATATATTTTCTAGGATGACATTTTAAATAGGACACGTTTTTATTTGTAAAATTAAAGGTATCCAGCTGTAACATAGAGCACTAAAAGTAGATGATAATAAGAACATGTCTGCATAAAAGGATCTATTCATGCTGAACTATTACCGTTTGTAGCCAATTCAAACTTGATTTCGGTTTTTAGTCCTCAATTTTCAGCACGTAATAATAATGTTTGAGATTTTGTTTGCTCCTGTATATTACAAAAGCTCCCATAGACAGCGAGTTGTCTGTAATAATAATATGAGATACAATATGCTACGCTTTATGATTAGCATGAAGAAGGCCAGATAATTCCTCTTACCCAAGTTACAGCTAAATTTATCTTAGAAAATAATTACAGCAAAGAGAAGAAGAAAAAAAACATTTGTTTCAATTAAGCTGTCAGATTTATACCGTTTGAATTACAAAGTATTTTCCATCATAATATTGAAAGGAGGATCATGATGTTCGGTTTAACGGAACACTCGTCAAGCTAGGATTTAAACAAATCTTGTGATTGATATAACAAATCTCACAAGACAAGACATTACAGATGTGTTTAATCCCTATTGATGAATAATCTTCGTTTCTAATCCCAAATGTTGTCATCCTCGACAGGGAGTGTTATCAATAATACCTCCGGTATTTCTTACGCTATTATCATTTAGTGAATATTACTATGTCGCTATTGATTGTTGCTAAAAAAGAACCCCTATCAAGTTTTCTGAACTGAAAAATATCATTCAGGGAGAACACATTAAAAATTACTTTGAGATGTCTGACATCCAGGACCTGACTCCACCTTTTCCATAAACGTATTAGTTAATTTGTGCATTTTTCAAGAGACACCCCTGAGTCATGCGTCAAACTTATATAGGCATGAAATCCAGATAGTCTGAATGTGATTCATGTATATGATGCATAATAACCGCTTGATTAATTTTTATCAAATAATCTCTCAGCTGAGCGCAGGGTTCAGTTTAAAGCCAAGATACAACTACAGTGTCATATAGGTAAGGCAGCAAACCCGGAAAGTGAAGCAAGAAACTTATATTTGTATTTTTTTTAAAAAGCGAATAAAAACATTTTAAACAAAAATTATGGAGTATATTCTAGTCAAATGTGATAATGGAATGATTTTCAAATGGGCTTGGACTGCCATAATTGCTGCCTTCTCTGTTTTGCTTGTTGCAGTGGTGGATGCGAACTCCACGTAAATAGTCCCCAATTAACAGGGATACGAAAATTCTTTGTTAGAATGCTCTTTAATCTTTAGTTGCTACTATAATGGACTAAAAATAAAACATAGTTTATGTGTACGTTAATCGCTCAATTGAAAACCAAAATTTTGTTATTGCGATAAATGATTCTATTGCCCCTTTCGCATATTACAAGCAATATGGTGTGCTCATTTTCGAAGAGCATTTTGTTTTCAAATAAAACGTATACATTCAATACATTCAAACAATGTTAACGTATATATGAGGATCGGAAATACATTTTGTTAGCAATGTTTACATCGCTACAAAGGACAGATTTAAAATTTAAAATGTAATAATTGATTTTCAGATACTTTGTAATTACTCTGAGCCGGCAGAAAAAGAGATTTATAACCTTTATTGCTCTCGGTTATATTTTGACTAATATTTTGTGTTTGCATGTGACATTGAAAGAAACGAAACTACACAACACACGAACATAACTCGGGTGAAAAACTGATAAACTAATTGGAATAATTGGTCAAGTAAGAGTAAAGCACAACATATGCAAAGTCTTAGTAGCGAAACTATATCCATGACAGAAAGAAATTTTGTATTAATTCGGTTTTTCTTCATTGGTATGGATTGTTGGTTTGTTATCAAACATTTTCCTAGACAATACAAGTCTCGATAGAAAATATATCTACATTAAAACTTGTGAATAATATCACACCAGTTACATCAATAAATAACATCATGGAAATTCGAGAGATGTTGATACAGATAATAGTAGAATACCTGCCCGTGATAGTGCCCGCATCATTATCATGGACGCATAAGGTTAAGTGTTCTGGGGGTGGGTGGTTCAAAGTTTCCCTTGACTTTCCTCGAAAGAGACCAAACCAAAAGTCTATTTACTCAGAGTGTGCATAATACGCAAAAAACGTGCGCAAGAATTAAACGAGGTCAAATTTTTTTACAAGTGACGGTACGTATGGCTTTGTACAGCTTTTTTTAGCGGTGCAGGGGGGGGGGGCAGAAATCGCTGAGTCACCCCTCCAATTCCCGGATTGGTTATGCCATTTGCATGTGCAATGTACTCATTTATATTGTAACATTTAAAAAGATTACCCTATTTTATAAGATTACTGTTTTATCGAATGATAATTAGTAGGTAATGTTGTTAGCGATAGTGATGCAACTACATCGACCTAGGTACCAATGTACGTGTTTTCGCTATCTTTTACTCTATTAAGGAAATGTATTAAACCTCTTAAGAAATTCATCTATGCATATTAGAAAATAAGATATTTTAGCAAATTGATTTATGCACCTTGGGAATTTCAAGCATGAGATTGCACGAGACAATATTATATAGATAAAGAAACATTCGTCGGAAAAGTGTTTCTTAACAGAAAATAACAATTTGAATACGTTTGATGCTATTGGCGGCAATGGTGCAAAACACAACATGGATAAAATACAAATATATCGGTGCCAATGTAGTAAAACTCAACATGGACACAATACAAATCTGTTGGTGCTAATGGTGCAAAACACAGCAGGGATAACTTACAAATCCGCTTGTGCTAATGTAGTAAAATAAAATCATGGATACAATAAAAATCTTGGGCAAAAATAGCATGGACACAATATAAATCTGTTGGTGCTAATGGTGCAAAAATAGCATGGACACAATGTAAATCTGTTGGTGCTAATGGTGCAAAAATAGCATGGACACAATATAAATCTGTTGGTGCTAATGGTGCAAAAATAGCATGGACACAATATAAATCTGTTGGTGCTAATGGTGCAAAAATAGCATGGACACAATATAAATCTGTTGGTGCTAATGGTGCAAAAATAGCATGGACACAATATAAATCTGTTGGTGCTAATGGTGCAAAAATAGCATGGATACAATAAAAATCTTGGGCGAAAATAGCATGGACACAATATAAATCTGTTGTGCCAATGGAGTAGTAAGACCTATTTCACAGAATACGGCAAGGAATAACTCGGTTACGCCTTAGAACAATTCGACCTTTTCTCGTTGAATCTGCGTACAGCGTTACGTATAGTGAATAATTATTTTTCTGTTTAAGCAACTGAAATAGCATGTATCTAATAGTAGATCGCTTACGACGAGATACACTAAAAATACGGTATACACGAGTAATTCCCACTGACTAATACTCGCACTCCTGTGATTTAAGGCAAGTCTTTTGTTTAACTGACACACTGGTCTTTAGATCTAGTCAAGGAGTGAACGTTCTACATTTTTGTTCTCCAGCTATAGGGGTATGTGTTACATTTGTATTTAATTGATATGTTTTGCATATCCCGTTGTTAATGTTGTATCTTGAATTGATGCCACTACTACTGCGCATACTTGAAACGTTGTGAATTTTTTGTCACAAGCTGCTATATATTTTAATTCTGTACTTGATAAGTTTTGTTTCATTTGTTTCATTGTAGCTATCTGTAGCTGTCTGTAGCTCTCTGTACATATGTCTATACGTATGTCTGTGTTCATAGTGGAAACCTGAATGGTGGTCGTGGTCAATACATGTGTGCTAATCCCCTTCCGGAGACGTATGTGCTGTCTGTACGTATGTGTGCGTGTTTAACATGCTGTCTGTTCGTCTGTACGTCAATATCGACAAGAAAGATGATGTAACCATCAAGGGCATACAAAGGCAAAACCGCTAATTTGTAACGATGTTGGCATGGTAGATCCATGAAGGGTGTGGGCGGCCAATATAAGTATGGGCAACCCAAGAATTCAGGAAAATCGTGTGCTTTGTCAGTGGACACATTGCCAAGTTTTAACAAATATTATGAATCGTGCGGCTGTACAAATGACAGTCATGTTTGTTCTTTATGAGTGTTCAATTGAGTACAATTTGGGTCATTTTCATTATATTAGATTTGAATCTTATTTTCATTCCATGAGGTTATCTGAATCTCGCTTTCATTGTACGAAATTACCTGAGATTATTCGAATCTTACTCTCACTACGTGAGGTTATATTTACCATCATACATTTGTATATTAACCATTCTTTTTTCTTTATATTTGTGAATGTTTGGATGGAGTAATCGAATAGACGTGTTTTAGAGCGTGACAGAATCACTGTATATATATATATATATATATATATATATATATATATATATATATATATATATATATATATATATATATATATATATATATATATATATATATATATATATATATATAATCCATTCCATAAAATTCCACCTTTCATCAACTCGTGTTGTGTTGTGATTTGTTCCTCACAAAATCACTAGCACCAATAATAGAGCAAAACAAAACATACACACTGTAAACAACTATTAACTCTAATGGAGTAAGATAGAACATGCACAAAACAGTAATAGGTTTGGAAGGATAAGGCAAATTATTTTCTACAAGCAAGTCTGACTTACGATTTGCCACATGGAATTTATCAGTTTTTTATCTCAAAAAACCAGTTAAAGAGTTTTTATTTGTTATTTATCTACATACTTAATCTTTGGTATCACCACGAATACCACTTGTAATGGAAACCGTCTTGACTAATTAATGAAGAAGTCAGTATTATTAACTTCCAATTAAAGTTGTTGTAGAACTAGCTTATCGTTACTTGTCTCCGCGTTATTATCATGATATAATTCAAAAGCAATGACCAAGATATTATTTACTACCATGATATAATTCAAAAGCAATGACCAAGATATTATTTACTACCATGATATAATTCAAAAGCAATGACCAAGATATTATTTACTACCATGATATAATTCAAAAGCAATGACCAAGATATTATTTACTACCATGATATTAAATGCAATGTAAAAGGCTTTAGCTACCACTATTCCATTGAAATGAAATCCGCAATCTTATAGTTAGTACCATGATATCACTGAAATGTAACGTACAAGACTTGAATTAAAACCGTAATACCACTTAGATGCAGTGACATAATTTAGTTACAACCAATTACCACTCAAGTGCAGTTTACTAGAATTTAGGTAAAACTGTAATTTCAGTCAAATCCAATTTTAAATCGAATACGTATTACCATGATACCAATCCACTGCAACGTGAAATTTTAAAGTGATTACCAGTATACAACTCAAATACAATTTGAAATCGAATACTTATTATGATACCAATCCAATGCAACGTGAACTCTTCAAGTTATTACCATTATGCCTCTCAAATACAATGTTAACAGATTTTAATTTGCAATACGAAAATGCGAAATTAAAATCCAATGTTTGCCACTAGTACACGTGTGCCAATTAATACATTCCTTATCCTTTTGTATTAGATGCAATGAATTTAGGAACGACGGTACAAAGGAATATAACTAATCAAATTGGGTATTTTGTTTTGTTGCCATTCTTTTTTCCTTCCCAGAGATGTATTCACTCTGGTATATGAACAACACAACGTTAACCCACATACTCTTCGAGATGTCCACAATACAGTTTTAAAAAATTCTTAGCAATAAGGAAGATACGTTTCCTGGAATATTCTGTAATTCATTATTCTCTGCGCTGTCTTCGATTAGAACATTTTAGCTATGTTTACCGCAAGTCCGTCCCAAATGCAGAGAATAGTGGACAAGCAGATCAGGGTCTGTTGTTTATTAAATTAACTAGGCCTAACAAACAACATTGACCTAGAACTGTTGTCATATTACACGCTTTTCAGTTTCAATGTATATTGTTCCTGTGAGTATATCATTAGTGATATATCTATTTGGTAAGGGATTATTCGGGTTTAGGCAGGAAATTAAATTTTCTTCATCTTTTTTTTCAAGGCTCTGCTATTGCGTCTGACACTTCATTATCTACCATTACAAAACTTTTAAAACATGTTTAATTAGATGTCCAAATAAAACTCTTGTTAGGTTTGTGCATGCCTAATATTTTGTACAATATATTATATATATTGGAATATGTAGTTTTTCATATTCACGATGTATTTTGTTTCAGTCCACATGGCATACGTAAGGAAAGTAATGCTTTAAATGCAGCAAGTTTGAAATATTGCCAATGGACAGAGTTTGTTGTGTCCTCACTACAAATACTTTCTATTTTTCATAATACTTATGAGGTTGCATTAGATTATAATATAATTAGAAACTTAATTTTGGTTGGTTTTGTCTTATTTTGTAATGATCGTATTTGGTAATGCAATTCTCCGTCTGACCAAAAGTTCATGCCATTAAATCCTGTTGAGAAATAAAATATAAATGCAAGAAAGAGAAAAAGAATGGGAAATAGAAAATTGTAAAATTTCTAAATAATGCAGGATTTATATATTATCGTAATGTTCACTATGATCAACCGCTCCGGTGGTCGAGTGGTTAGATCGACCTAATGATTTGATTCCCGGCAGAGTCATACCAGAGACTTTTTAAAAAATACTGGCAAGCTTTCTCACATAACTACATTAGCCGAGTCTAAGATTCGGCTCATGTAGTTATGTGAGAAAGCTTACCAGTAGCTTCTCGTGGGTCGGTGGTTCTTTCCGGGGGTTTTCCGGGTTCTTCCTCCACCATTAATACTGGCCGCCATGTATAGCATATGTTTTGCTTAAAAATGGCGTTAAACCATACAAAACAAAACAAAACAAAACAAAACAAAAATACAAAATGGTACTAAAAGCTGCCTCGCTTGGCGCTCAGCATTAAGAAATTAGTGTTGGGACTGGTCGACCTGGTGTCAGGATAATGTAACTGGGTGGGACATCATGCTACATGTCTGCGGCATGATGCCCCAGTGCTAGACATTACTATAAACTGTCACACTGATGACATCGTAGCGATATGACTGAAAACATTATTAAAACTACGTTACAAATCCTAATCACACACACACACTGTTAACTATGAACATTATAATCCGGTACTTTTCTCATATTTATATAATTGTTTGTTTGGTAGTGTTAGTTTATCTTTCATTAAATGTTATTGTAATGTAATTGTATTTACTTGATTTTACATTTTCCACACATTAAGTTAAGATTTTTCGTAAACACTAATGATAGAACTTTGTATCTGATGCTGTCCTTGATTCATGAGTAAACAACCTGTTTTCAATTCTTGTTTCAAGAAGTGAAATCGAGGCTGTATTTGTACGTGACAAATAACATGTAGCAATTATTTCGAAGCTTTGGTTTCACCGGAAGGTTGACCCTCATCCAGTCATATGTTTTAGGCAGTAGCTAGATTTAATATTGATGTACATGTAATGAGAAATAATTTATTCCTGCCTTAACCCTTTTAAATGTCGTTTAAATGTATTTTTCTTGTGACCAGTTTGGATATATATATATATATATATATATATATATATATATATATATATATATATATATATATATATATATATATATATATATATATATATATATATATATATATATATATAATTTACAACCTTTTAGCGGTCATACTAGCTTTTCTTTAATCTGGCGGCAGGGTAAATCATCTGTATATACAATGACCTCGATTTCGAATATGATGACTATGCTGGCAGTTTAATCATTTGATAAATTTGTTCATAATTTAAATAACAGGTCGGCGATATCATGCGATATTCATTCATATATCATGCATGCAAATTTTACTTGCATAAGGCGGCAAGTATATTGATATGCTCCATAAACCATTTAAAAAGACTGGTTTATGAATGTATTTTGCAAACGTTGACAATATACTTTTTTTTTTATGGTGATTGCATTACTTATGTATAATCAGAAAAATTAATTTGGAACCTGACACTTCTGTCTTCTTACCAGTTTAAATACAAAGTAAATGTCTAACGAATGCCTATTAAGAACGTCACGAATTAGTGTTTACTTTAAATACAATTTTTTTACATTAAGTTGAGGTTACACTAAGTGACTGGCTCACTTTCGCAAACAGGTTATGCAGCGGAGACATATGAATAAAGCAGCAAATTCGAGGTTTTATAACCTGAGATTGACTTTATTTTTTTTACTGAAAACTGTCAACTTGTATTTAGCTTCTCTTAATGCCAGTTTGAACCAGATTGTTTACAGTAGTTGTTATGTATTTTCAGTGAATATATATATACTTATATTGATCGAATTTCATCGGTGTATTTCAAAGGAGAACAAACATCCTCCAGTTGGCTTAAATATTTAAAGTTAGTTTCATTGTTTGCATAATAATTTAATTTTCAAAAAAAAAATCAAACAGATCGACTTCAGAGAAGTAATGCAATTTTTACTTAACATCCAGTGTCAGCAAAAGATGATTGTTTCAAATGTCAGTTATTATTGTCTACGGACATATACTATTTGTATAAAAAAAATTAATTGAATCAACATGAAAGAAACGTCTGACATTTCTGTAGCGTCAATTGTTTTATATACTAGTACAAAAGTGTCCAGAGAGCAATAATTTTTCAATTATTGTCTTACTAAACCTTATTCAGGTGTTTAATTATCATATTATATTCATATTTGCCGTGGGCAATATTTAATACGATGGACTGAACATAAGGTAAAGAAATAGTTAACATGATCCATCACGGACGTAATTTGACCCTTGTATTCGGAACACGAAATGCGGTGATTTTATCGCAGATATAATTTTATAGTCAAAAAGTCACAAAGGAACAAGAATGTTGTTATAATTATCCCGCCAAGTAACCGTATAATCAAAATTAGAAAAATAAGTGTGGACTTGTATGATGTATTTGGCTATTCTTCAATTTAAATATAATTATTAAGTTTTTGTAGAATAGCTTTTAGATGGGAATAAATGCGAGTTTTGGTCATAGAGGAGAGTTTTTACTGTGCATGGAAGTGAGCTCTTTTCTTCGTTTAAAAGTATATATTTAAACACATTTATTTAAAAATCATTAGAAACAAAACATCACCAATCGGAGAAGTAAACATTTTAGTTTGTCTTAAATTATCTATACCTCGCCAAATGCAATGGTGGCACTGATTAACCGTATCACACTCATTTCATTTTTAAGTCTCACTGGACAGTTTTGTTTGGTCAAATTTTCGTCCGACGATGACCTATTGCAGAAAAATCATAATAATATTACTTTACAGATACAAATACAAAATATAACTAATGATTTTTGTTGAAAGAATGCTTGTAAGATTCTGACTGTGGTATTAAAGTTAATTCCTTATGCAATTAGAGGCTTTAATATTGAACTAACACTGCCACCAATAACTATTTTTACATTCATTTTTTACAGAAAAGACTATTTTGTATATTTTCCTGTGACAAGATAGCTAAAAGAATCAGTGTGTACCTTATGCATGAATAAAGTTCACTAGTACTGAAACAAATTAGTATACTTTTCATCACCCTTCAACCATCTAGATAGCAGACACATGTAAATACGTAAGCCACGTCGGCTGCTCATTTGAAGCCCAAGTTACGCATTTGATCTCCAGTGCTATTCTAACTGTCACAGGCAGTCACCAAGTCAACCCATTTCTAAGCCTAACTCAAAGTAATTCTAAACCACAGATTTAGCTTATGAGTGAACTGAAAAATGCTAGGATTGTGCTAATTAGGCTCATGCCTTCTACCTCGAGGTGTCAAAATACGAAACTATCCAGTGAGACCTTAGGCACGGTATTGGAAAATGGCTTTCACGTGAAGAAAGGGCGATTTCTGATTGGCTAATACCTTGGAGTCCATAATGCAGTTGTCTTAAATCGCCGCAGTGATGGCTTCTCTTTTAATATCATCCATTTCAAACTGATATTCTTACTTAGTAGCAGAGTTTTGCTGAATTCCGCAGCGGCCCTAAATCAGAATCGAGATTGTTGTCAAAATCTCAATATCACCTGCACATTATGGTATCGTTTAGGTTGCTTATATTGCTAATAAAGCTATTGAAGTCTTTTAACGATCTTACCAGCTCTGTAAATTGTAGCTATTAACGCCGTGATTGGCTTTGCAAATGACGGTATTACTGTTCGGAAGTGATATAGAGCGGGATAATATCATAAGGCATGAAGTACAACCTAGGTGGCGCAAAATCTTACCTGTCAATCATCTTTCACTTGCAATGTTCACGTACATATACATTCGTTTGATTCATGCGGTTTTTGATTCTCTACGTCACGATGAAATTGTCATTGTTTAATATTTGTTTTCTTTGATTTTAACTATGACGGAATAAATGTTGCAAGATCTTTGTTAACAACAATGAGAAACGGGAAAGGATTTAGACAAATACTATTCCTGCTTCTGTGTGCTTTTATGAACGATTTCGGGTAAGCTATAAGTATATCAATGAGGCCAGCGTACTGTACGATGAAATGTCCCAAGGTATTATTAGTAGTAGTAGCAATAGCAGTAGGAGCAGCAGTAGTAGTAGTTTTTCCACCACCTTCCATTGTAATGCATATAGATTTGTACCATAGTATCTCTTAGTGGCGTTGAAAAGTAAGACTTCACATAGCTCTTTGGTTCATCCCTGTTTCTTCCACCACCAAAACTATTCTCGCCGCCATGTATCGCCTATCATTTTGCTGCAAAATGTCGTTAAACCCCACACAAATAAGTGTGTAATCTAAACTGGGTACACTTTTGAGAGTTTTATTTTGGACAGCTTAAACTCTATCGTTCTCCGCAATACCAGTTTTTGATTTTAAAAAATTCCTTTGTTGATGTATTTTTCCGGTACATTCGACCCACTTAAAATATTTGTTTGAATCCTCTAGCAAAGGTTCCTCTGCCTTTTAAAAATAATTAAGTTTCTTGTATATTTGACCAATCTAACACATCATTTTTTGTTTTCGTAGCGTTCAATCCCATACACTACTGTTTTAACCAATCGTTTCATTTTTCCAAACCATCGTTAACCACTTGCTCGATATTTTTCAACATCTATAGAAGATATTGCTACTAGTATATGCTCTTAAAATCAGTCACAGAAAAAGTGAAAAGCAGTACGCTTTGTAAAATTAAACAAATAAATTATTTCCCTAAAATGCAAAGTAAAAATGTAATAAAAAGAAACTCACGGTAATTCACATTAAATCCCAAATTATCCTATAATTGCAGACACGATATCTTATCATTTAAAATACTCAATGCAATTTAGCAAAAGTCCAAATTAATTCCAAATCTGAAGGTGCCGATGTATTTGTGCTAGCTCGTAGAGTGTTGATGTGCCAACGGTAATTTTGTTGAATCACAGTAATATAATTCCAGGGTAGAATTCATTATAAATTCTTGTAAATGCCCGAGTCCAAGAAATTTTCAGAGTATTTTTGTATTCCCAGTGAAAATAATCACTTTAATTTAATAATTTGAAGAAAATAAATTTCAGCCCGAAATATTATAATACAACTTAATTGTGCTAGAACTCAAATCATGAATGAATGTCATAATTAGCATTTGATAAAACAAATAAAAAAAAATATTACCTAATGGAACATAACCTTCTAGAATGATCCTGATGTTTACAAAATAAAAAATGTTAGTTATTATTTGAAACATAGTACTATAATTAAAATATAGACCCTGATTTAGGTCAGGTACAAAAGTGAATTCCAATAATCTTGAACTAGACCCTGATAAATATATTTATTTCTGTTGATAATGATCTGATTTTAAACCCATACACGTATACAATAGTTTGACAATGTATTAGTTGTTTACTGAATAAAATTAGAAAAGTCGATGAAGGTCAAGAAGAAAATGAACTCGGTTTTGGAAATGGTCAAGTCCAACATACAATGATACATTACAATATTATGTAATGAAATTATGTAATGAAATTATGTAATGAAATTATTTAATGAAATTATGTAATGAAATTAAATTAAAAAAATAATGTCATGAAATTATGTAATGAAACTAAATAAAAAATAATGTAATGAAATTGTGTAATGAAATTATGTAATGAAATTAAATTTTAAAAAATAATGTAATGAAATTATGTAACGAAATGATGTAATGAAATTATGTAATGAAATGAAATTATGTAATGAAATTATGTAATGAAATTAAATAAAAACTGAAACAAAACCAACAAACCATGCAAATTAAATATACATAACATATGTATAAAATAATGATGGGCCAGCGTCAAAAAGATGAGTAGCGGAATTCTTTTTTTCTGCAATATCCTTTACATACACGGAGGGTAATACTCGTGCATATATTGCCTAACACTAGATAATGGACCTTTAAAAATAACCATTTGGGTATGATCAAAACGTCAGCTTTCAAACCATGTAAGTAGATTATTTTTTACTCTATGTTCAGTAAATATTGAACATGTGCTTGATGCCACATTCCGGCAAATGCATTTGATAGGTGGTCGCAGAACACAGTACAACTAACTTCATGTTTCTCATATTTTTAGATATTGATTGTCGGAATCTCAATCAGATGAAAACACGGCATTGTAATTGATTTATAACGTTTGGATACGAGTCCAATACATCATGTACAGTAACATTAATACCAATAATTCATTATGCGTCATAAGATTGAGCTCTAGAAATGTAACGGTCTGAAGACCTGGGATATTTGGCTCGTTGATTTCGATTTTGTCACAAAATATCTAGTGATTCTCTTAAAACATATGGGATTGTTTACACACACACACACACACACATATATATATATATATATATATATATATATATATATATATATATATATATATATATATATATATATATATATATATATATATATATATATATATATATATAACGTGTTTGTTGGCTGATCTGTCATATTTGTTTACAGAAGTAGTTCAGTATTGACTACACAAACAACATCCTTAGTCAACTGTGTCAAACTGGTTGCGTTGCAAACGTAATCCTGAGAAGCTTCATTTGAGGATGAATGAAAGTAATACCAGTTGAGATGATTGCCACAAACATATTGGCATGGTTCTCAATTCTAAATACAAATGGATATGGAAAATATCGGGAATACATGTAAAAAAAATCTTTTTTTATTATTATTGTAAACAACATCTGAAATATTCCACATAATTTTGTATTTTTTTTATACATATATTAGACCAAATAGTGAATATGTTTGTGAAGTGTGGAATGATCTCCGATTTAGACTCTTGTAGACTAGAGAAACTCGAAGAGGTCCGCCTTGTGGCTTGCCCATATATGTCAACAGAAACGCTCAAATCTTTCCAAAGGGACGTGAAACTTTAAAGTCATGAAGAAATGTTTGTAAAATATTCAATTTATATAAAATTTTGAATGGCATGTGACCGCCATATTTGTTGTAAATAGTTCACTCTCAAGCATCTATTTCGTCTCTTCGTGATAAACATCAAAAAAATTAAATGCCGTCCTCAGCAAAAAAAGGGAAAAAAGGAAACATTCATTACTCGTATAGACACGGTAATCACTGATAAGAAAAATGAGGCCTTGTGTATGTTAGTACAGGCGTAACCAAAAATTTAAATGAAGTTGGTTTGCAGAACATTCGGCATCTTATAACTACACTTTCAATATAATAAGGTTTTAGTGAAGTTACGAATGTAAACAAACATTATATGCACATTGCAATATATGAGTGAATTTTGTCCTATAGCTGTACACTTATATGAGTGAATTTTGTTACATAGCTGTACACTTATATGAGTGAATTTTGTTACATAGCTGTACACTTATATGAGTGAATTTTGTCACATCGCTGTACACTTATATGAGTGAATTTTGTTACATAGCTGTACACTTATATGAGTGAATTTTGTCACATCGCTGTACACTTATATGAGTGAATTTTGTCACATCGCTGTACACTTTGCTACAGTGTGCTTAGTATAGTATGTGTAATATAATATGTTATGATGACAATTCTTGTGATTCTGGTTGGTCTAAATAAGCCCATGAAATTCTTGCGGTGTAATCTCATTTACTGACTGTATGTGACAAGCTTGGTTAAAGTGTTAACTTATGACATTTTTCTGATGCCGATCTCCCTAAGGACATACTGTTATACAACCACAGCATTTTATGCTGCAAAAAATTCCAACGAATTGATGTTTCTTTTTAGGTGAATCAATCACAACTCTAATCAAAATGTGTCTGTGTCTGATGTTCCAAATTTTAAAAAATGTAAATATCCAGTCACAAATACATTACAGCAAATGTGAACTGCATCTAGTATCCGTCACCTCACATGAATATCGTATCCGTCACCTCGCATCAATATCGTATCCGTCACCTCACATGAATATCGTATCCGTCACCTCACATGAATATCCAAGCTTAGTAGTGAACTGATACGATTTTAGTTGAAACATTGCAAAAAATCTCATTGAAAGATGAGCATATATGGAAACTAACCTAAACCGAATCAACTATTTGACATCAATTACTATTGCAAAGTGTCTGATGATACTATATGTCAAATGTTTTATTGATTTGGTTGTGTGTCAAATGTTTTATTGATTTGGTTGTGTGCCAAATGTTATATTGATTTGGTTGTGTGTCAAATGTTTTATTGATTTGGTTGTGTGTCAAATGTTTTATTGATTTGGTTGTGTGTCAAATGTTTTATTGATTTGGTTGTGTGTCAAATATTTTATCGATTTGGTTGTGTGTCAAATATTTTATCGATTTGGTTGTGTGTCAAATGTTATATTGATTTTGTTAAATCACTCTCTCACACACAAATACACACACACACACACACACACACACACACACAGACACACATTGTAAACATTTGTAACTATTGTCCAGGTTATTTTCACATTAACATTGTCTTTTATTTGCTAAACGTAAAGTCTGGTCGGCCTGGGTGTTATGATGATGTGACTAGGTGGGATATAACTAACATGTCTGCGAAATTATTTCCCAGTACTATACATCACAATAAACAACCACGCTGCAGACATCTAAACGAAGTGACTGAAACATTATTTAAGCTACGTTAAAAATCTAATTCACACACACACACATACACACACACAAACACACACTGTAAATCCTTGTACTAATGTTTATTAATTATTCACGCCTCATTGCATGATTTACTTCATAATTTATGGTCTGCTTTGAATCTCTCTTTCTGCACAATAACTAGCGCGTTACAGCAAAATTTACTTTAACTCGCAACTTGTTGTCATCATAAATTCCTTCTTTTCAAACTATCAAGTGATTGTGCGCGTTTGTCTCCTTTCAATTTTAATATGAGTAAATCATTGTCTAGCGTCCATTTACTTCTTATGCCTATCAACACCGTTTGCTTTTCAATCTGATATATTTTAACAGGAAATAGAGGTGGTTTGTCAAAAAGTCACACCCATCGTGCCACCGGAAATTATAGTTTGAATTTTTCCCGAGAATATGTGATTGAGAAAATAAGGAACTGATTTATTGGGTAAGTTTTCCGGACGACGATATAGTGATGCTCTTTAACATTCATTAAAACAATAATGGTTAACTTAATAATTACAGCGAAGTGAAAATTGTTCTGAATTAATTCGCTTTTAGTAGTAAATTACATCTCAAACATAAAACGCTTCGAGCTGGCAGTTACTTTGAAATTTGTACATTTTCATGATATTCATTTTCCGCAATTATCCACTTCAGAATTGCGCAAACCTTTTTGTCACAATCAAACCTTAATGCAGCATCATTCAGACATGAAATACCAATTGTTATGCTCATCGGAGTGGCATATAAAATCGTGTCCTGAATGTCGCATAAATATAATCTGATTTATCTTACTTCACAGTTTGTATCTTGTATTAAAAAGAAGCTTTTGATTACAATGGACAGCGTACAAATTACGCACTGAGCATGTACATGTCAGTAAATAGGTGTCTATGCATATACTGTACGTGGACGTACATAGATGTCTATATAGGTAGAGGTCCGTAAATATAAAAAAGTATCTACATATATATGTTACTGTTGTTTGGGAAATTTTAGCGCACGATACACTACGGCCAGTATAACTGGTGGAAGCAGAACCTAGAAATTTCCGGCAAACCATCTTCCCATATGAACCTATTGGCAGCTTTCTCACATATCCACATTGGCCGTGTCCGAGACCCGAACCCACACTGACAGAGATGAGGTGGCGGTGATTAGAAAAATTCACGCTATGGATAAAATAACTATAATGTGGGCTAAATTATTTACTAATTATTTTATGATGGAAGTCAGTACCTAAGATTTTAATTTGTTTCAAATGTGAAATTTCAATTTTTTTTGTGTGTGCTATGCACAATTGATGTTTGTTATAAATATAAGGTTAAATAGAAGTTGACGGTCTTGAACCATAGTGAGATTAAAAATGCATTAGGAAATTTCCTGAGATTACATGCCATCAAGTTAACATACAATTCTAAAAATATTAGAACAATCAAATTATGAAGGCAATTAGCAAACACTAATTTAAAATTGTATTACAAATCATATACAGTGTACCAGGAGGCGGAATGGGACCATAAACTGTTGTATGTTGACCGGTTTTTAAAAAAATGTTCACAAGAACTCCATGGTCTTTTTTTAGTGGGTGGGGGTGGATTATGAGTCTGATGGTTTGTTACCAATGTTAACTGATAACAATTAACTTATAATTGCATCACTAAATTAGTTGATGTAATTAGCTGTTAATTCCTTATAGTGTAGTCTTTAAGATTAACATTATTATTTTTCTTAGATTTGTATGGTTATTTTCAGACTTGCCAAAAAAACCTGTTTACATACATTTGAGAAAGCATTATCAAAGCCTTAAACAAAAAAAAAATGGTCAGTGTCTTCACTTTTGAGTAGGATGATCAATCAAATATTTCTGATTTGTGCGATATGGGGACAGTTACTCCGCAATAAAATAATTTCATTAGTTACTTCCAAAAAATGCAGCCAAACCTATACATATATTTTATATGCTGTATCCAGTTTTGTCCATTCGCAAGGAGGCATTTGAACGTTTACTGAATGAACTGGATCATTAAAAAGGAAGAAAACTGAAGAAAATATATAAGAACCGCAATAGGAATAGTGATTCCTTGAACATTGTAAATTGAAATCTCAAGATTAACACATTTTTCTCTTAATAAACAAATTTCTCATAAGTATTGTAAGCATAACAAATGACAAGTAAAGAAATCAGCTCTTTTAAGTACCAATTCTTTTGAGTGACAAATTCCGTTATCTTTATCAGTATAAATTCTATCGAGAGAAAAGAGCGAATTCTTCATGGAGACTAGACTGATGTTGAGTAATAAATATTATTACATTCGATGTAATATTTGAAAATATCACCATTTAATGAAAATACGAAAAATACGAGAGAGAAATTTAATATGTTAGCACAATTTTATGATCGAAATAGGAGCTGAATATAGGAAAGGATAACGATCAATGCTTATTTCACATTTAAATTTTTTGCAACTCTTTTTTTCGTATTAAGTGAAATATCTCAAAAACGTTTTCATGTAAATCATTGATCACGTTTCATCAGTTACTTCTTTGACTTGTAATATCTAGATAATCAATTATCTCTCTCATTATATGTCTCCTAGTGTTTTCTCACTTCTCTTTTTTATTATTTACACCATGATGACTTCGTATATAATAGAACTTTAATTGTACCTTATTTCACATGCCTTGTATGTAGGGCCTCGGTACATTTTTTCATTAGCTCTCGTTTTGTTCTGTTCGGTAGTTCTACGATTGTTTTAAAACTACTAATTTGATTAGTTGCTTAGCGACATCTGAAATGAAGAACTCTAACATCCCTCAGCAAAATCCATCAAAATCCTATTTAACTCCAAGTTCTTTCTCTATTTTCATTCTTTTCGGCAACGTTCGATTCTTAGCAGCCGTCACATTATCTGAGCCGGGATCAGATAAGTTTGCCATTATCATGATTTCTTCACCTGAATTGCTTTGATACGCGCTAGAAGACTAATTGTCATAACAAGGCGCGCTGACCGATTTTTTTCTTCTTCAATGGATCTATATATGAGAGGAAATTTCAGCATACCATATCTTTATACATTATCTTTTGTCAACACATGAAGGAAAATCAAAATAAAACCGGACATATATTTTTACATACGGAACTAAAATAGTAAATGTCTAGAACTTGTTGGACTTTAATTTGCGTATTTCTGGTTTACGGGTATTAATAATCGCAGTAAGCTAAGGTGCCAAGGCGGGCACTCAAGGGTAGTAACCTAGTTTCAGAAAGGGCCTATAGAGAGAATGAGGGTACATGTTTTTTTCCGCCGATTTGATTGGTGTGCTCATGTTTTCTCTTTTCATACCCTGGGCAAAGCTCAGCCAATCATAACAAGAGTTATGACCACATACATTTCATGATCAGTTTCTACAGAAATGAGTTTGATCTGTCCGTTCAAGATGATACAGAGATTTTTGATAATGCGTTCATTGGAACTCCTGTCTGGTCCATTGTGAATAATACAATGTATGTTCATGCCGCATATATTGAAGCTCTAGTTAGTTGTAAGGAATACATTATATATATGGATCTAAACTCATCAATGTCTTACATTTACAAGTCTGAACGGTTTGGATACGATCGTGAAATTATAAAACATAAAAATAGGTATATAGCACTTAACTTGATTTTATTGTGCTACATTTAACCTTTGGTATATTCAGGTGAATTAATTTCTCCAGAAAGATTTGTTGAGAGATTTGAAGTACCATTTGTAACATTTTGGGGTATCTTGATTCCAAAGCAACAATCAAGATGGAATCCATTTATTTTTAAAAGTTTTACGCTTAAAACTACTCTTAAACGATATAAAATTGTTTTTTTTACAACTGAATGAATGTTTTTTGGTTATCGTCTAACTAGTAGCACATATCTGGATCCTATATAAGCATTTGAGGCCCTGAGTGGCCGAGTGGTCTAAAGCGCTTTACGTTACGGATCAGTACCATCTCACCTCTGCGTGGGTTCGAGTCTAAGATTCGGCTAATGTAGTTATGTGAGAAAGCTTGCCAGTAGTTTCTCGTGGGTCGGTGGTTCTTTCCGGGGGTTTTCCCGGGTTCTTCCTCCACCAATAATACTGGTCGCCATGTATAGCCTATCGCGTGCTGAAAAATGGCGTTAAACCCTACAACAACAACAACAACATAAGCATTCGTTACATATGAAATAATACGAAATAATTCTAATAATTTCTACATTTTACAATTCTTAGCAAGCAAACGATTGAAATTATCCGACGCGTTTTATACATTTAATTTGAAATGAGCACAAGTATAACATTCTGTCATCACATGACGAAAATACTAATTTTATTTTATTAAACCTCAAAAAATGTGTTGTGAGTTTTAAAAAAAAAACTTGGATACACCGGTTAGAAATAATTTTCGTGAAGTTATGACGCATTTTGTAATGTCAGAAAGGTCTTATTGCATGAAAAACATCTGCATCTTTCATTTTTGCGCGCAAAAATGTCTCATTATTCTAAATGATCCATTACTTCTAAAAATACAAAATATGTTGAACACATCATAATTTCTAATTTGGCGTCTTTTTGCCATGCATCAGCCATAATCAAAAGACATACATATTCTATTTGCAAAGTCGATAACTCAACGCATGAATCAATCATTGGCGCTATCTGTTTTCATAAATATAATTTTAGATTGTTCCATGATACAGTTTAGAATAAGAATAATGATTTAATACAATAACTGTCACGCGACGGAAGATAGATAGAAGCAATGTATCAAACAATGATGCATCTACTGAACTTTTAAGTTACATCACACCTTTCTACATCGAAATTCTATTGTTGTCGTGTTGCCATGTTGATTCGTTGCTAACTTGAATTAACTATTTACTGCTGAGTATTTCTCAAAAGACTTGAACTTTATTTCCAATGAGTTCTGTTTTTTCTTATTTTTATATCTCGTACAAGCATAAATACTATCTAGTGTTTTTGGGAGTGTGAAATAATTATGAATTTAATATCATATGTTACAGTGGATAAAAGTATTAATGTAGTCACAAAAATAAAAAGGAAATTAAAGATAAATATTATCTTTAAAACAATAGACAAAACAAAAATGTTACAAATGGAAAAATACTAGAGACAGGCACATTTTGTCTCGGTTCAAAGTAAAGTTGTTAGTTAATTGTAATGCGGAAAATACGGTGCCATGATATATATCACACTGTGTTGAGTTTGTTGGACCACTCTCACCTACACGCATACCGTAATTTACTTTAAAGTAATTGGACTGTATCTAGCACCAAGATATAGTTATCTGTTCCGGTGCGTACTGTAGGTAGGGAAGAAGCCATAACCCTGACATTGAATCCTTATTCAGTCTAAGGCAGGAAGTTACACCCGGGGTATTTTACTAGGATCTCAGTTCATGACAAGTCGCACCATATGAATTATTATAGAGAGATGTATCAACTCTCGAATTTACCAGAAACAAAAAAAGATACATTTTGGTCTAAAATTATAGCAATTAAAGGGACACAAACTTTCCATACACCAACATAAGTTAAATTAGCGACTCCTTCAGTGTGCTGTGACCTATGGAATTGGGTTGCTCTACCAGAGGCGAAAATGAATCGAAAGCCTAATTGGGACTATAGAATTCATGTTGTTGCCATCCCATACTAACATACCAGGAGATGTTGCCATCCCATATTAACATACCAAGAGATGAAAGGTCAGACAAAGAGGCCTATCATAAGCGAAACGAATCAGAAATTGATAAAATTGATTTTACAACACAATATGGACCAACAACGGTGGGGAGGGGGGAGAGTCTGGGACAACACGGAAAAAAATTAGTACACTATACAATTTACAGAAGCAAGTCTGTACAAACACTTTAGCCTCAAACCCAGCATATGACTGCACTAAATATACAAAAAACCCAAAGAATAACTAAAACCCAGCTAGATATATAATTCACCTTAAAGCAGGAACTAATATAATTAATAGTGTGTGTGCATGAATCATGGTGTACATATCTAACATTGACAAGAGAAGGATAATACAATCACAGGAAAGGGGAACACACCCATAATCCATGGGAAAAAAGGAAAAGTAATAAATGAGATAGTGTCCAAGATTAAAAACAGTAACATATAAACAAAACATAGTAGTTGTACCATCAGCAAGACAATTTGCACCAATTTGCACTAATTACAGAAATTACATTACAATTGTCTAATCTGATTTGTCGGGATCGGGAGTGGAGGGGCTCGGTCTGGAGGGAAGGGATTGGTAGACTGGGGTTAATAGGAGATCCATTAAGCGAGGAAGCCTAACCCACGTCATATCGGGCATGATACACATGAATCCCATATAAGAACTAGGCAAATATAAATATTTATCTTTAAAGTGACATGCTAAATATAGTATTTTATCCTAGAACAGGAAAGAATATTAATGAACATCAAAACCTCACTAGCCGATAAATATGCTTGTTTTTTTGTTTGATTAATTTTTAACGGCGCAGCAGCACACTTAGGCTATTTAGCGCCATACAGTAGGTTCTACTTATACATGATTAAAATCCTAATAGGTTTTATATCGACCGGCGACATAGAAAACCAAATAGTTCAAAGTAAAATGGTAAGATGTTGGTAACAGTAAAATATGAAGCTTCCCAATCAACGGGAGATGTAAATAGTGTATATGGATGAAAAGATATTGTGAAAAAGAGGCTGTATTTGCATTAGATAAAAATATTATAGGTGATGGCATTCAAGTTATATTTTAAAATAAAGATTTACTTCATTTAGGAAATCAAAAATGCAAGTGATTTGTATAGTATCAAAAGGTTCCTTCATGTCATGTACATTATAGTATTTATCACACGTAGGTTGCAGGTCGGAACAATCGGTCATAAAGTGTTTAACATTGAATGGTTCATTGCAAGAAACGCACTCTGGTGGGTTTTCACCTTTTAGTATGTGGGAGTGAGTAATGTATGTATGACCGATTCTGATTCTTGTAATGACAACCTCCTCCCTACGGATAGTTCTGTAGGAAGGAGTCCATTCTCACAGGGTTGGTTTGATGGCATGAAGTTTGTTATTGACTGCATCATTCCATGACGCCTGCCACTTCTGACGTAGGTACTTTTTGATACAAGGTTTAAAATCAGTAAACGGTAATTTAAAATCCGATGGTTCTTGGGATTGAGCCATCTTAGCAGCCCGGTCAGCTTCTTCATTACCTTTAATACCAACATGGCTAGGTAGCCACCAGCATACTATATTATAGGAGGTACTAAGCTCAGAGTTTTTGACGAGAATATTGACTAACAATGGATTATCCAGTTTTCTATTGTGAAGCGACTGAAGCACTGATAGTGAGTCACAGAAGATAATGCTATTTAAAATGTGTTTTTGTTCGACAAATTTCAGAGCAAGGTCTATTGCTCTGATTTCCGCTGAAAATATGGACGCATCGTTTGGCAAGCGCACTTTGGTTATGTGTTTGCCACTAACAAAGGCTGCAGCAGCCTTTTCATCAACTTTTGATCCATCAGTAAAAAAAATTGTGTAGTTTTTAAAATCGTTGAGGAGTTCATGATAACAGTTCTGGAAAATGGTAGGATTTGTCTCAGATTTTGTCCCATCGTGCAACGTAAAAATCACTTTGGGTTGCTTAAGGAGCCAAGGTGGTGTTTCTGAGACAAACGTGTTCTGAACCGTAGGGAGATTAATTTTGATAGTGTCAAAGCTGGATGATATTCTGATGCCAAATGAAGGTATGGCATTTGGTTTGTTTTCATATAAAGTTTTGTATTTTGGTTGAAAAACAGCCGCAGAAGTAGGGTTCAGAAGGTTTGATCTTAACCTAAGAGCGTACTGTGTAGAAAGCATTTCTCTGCGGTGCGATAAAGGTGGTTCATTCGCTTCCGCGAGAAGGCTTTCACAAGGAGATGTCTTAAATGCTCCTAGAGCAAGTCTTATTCCCTGATGATGAATTGGGTCAAGCATTTTCAAATAAGACGTCCTAGCTGAACCATAAACAATGCATCCATAGTCCCGTATAGAGCGGATAAATGTTCTATACAAATTGAGGAGGACTTTTTTTTATCAGCACCCCAGTCAGTGTGCGCAATTAATTTTAGTAAATTTAAAGCTTTTAAGCAGTTAGCTTTTAAATTCTTGATGTGTGGTATAAAAGTCAGTTTTCTGTCGAAGATAATACCCAAAAACTTTGTTTCCTCAACAACTGGAATACGTGTTCCGTCCAGCGTGAGTTTAGGGTCATCATGATGTCTTCGCAACTGACAGAAATGCATGCATACTGTCTTCGACTTAGAAAATTTGAAACCGTTATTACTGGCCCAATTTTGAATTCTTATTGATATTTTGTTGGAGTTGCCTTTCAATTGTATGCATGTGCTTTGATCGATAACAAATTAAAAAATCGTCTACATATAATGAGCAATCCACACCGGGAGCTAAACACTTGGTGATGCTATTGATTTTTATATTAAATAGCGTCACAGATAAAATACTGCCCTGGAGCACACCAATCTCTTGCTGGTGCATATCGAAGAGGGTAGAGCCCACTCGTACTTTGAATTCTCTGTCGGAGAGAGAATTGGAGATGAGAATTGGAGTTGAAAGAGGGCAGACGGCCTTTTAGACCCAGATCGTGCAGGTCATTTAGTATCCCGTACTTCCATGTTGTGTCATAGGCCTTTTCTAAATCAAAGAAGACTGCTACTAAATGTTCTTTCTTGATAAATGCATTGCGAATAAATGTTTCCAGTCTAACCAGATGATCGTTTGTACTGCGACCAGAACAGAAGCCACTTTGGAAAGGAGATATTAAATTTTTACTTTCCATGTACCATACAAGCCGAAAATTAATCATTCGTTCTATTGTTTTGCACACGCAGCTTGTCAGTGTAATGGCCTGATAGCTGTTAGGATCTTCGATATCTTTGTCTGGTTTGGGAATCGGTATTATTATTGCTTCTTTCCAACTCATAGGTACATTACCAGCAATCCATAAATCATTAAAAATTTTCAGAAGTAATGTCAGAGACGTTTCTGGCAGGTGTTTCAAGAACTGGTAATGTACTTCGTCAGGCCCAGCGGATGTATGATGGGCCTTGTCTAAAGCCTCCCTAAGGTCCAATAAAGAAAACAGCTGGTTATAGCTTTCAGTGTTATTTGATGTAAATTTTAAACGTGACTTTTCTTTTTGAGATTTTAATCTTCTAAAGTCTTCTGAATAATTAGATGAAAATGAGTTTTTTGAGAAACTATCGGCAAGAATATTTGCTATGTCACGTTTCGAACTGAAATTGCTATTGTTTGTTTTCAGGTGTCGAATATAATTGTGTCCTCTTTCCATTTATTTTTCGAACAGTATCCCAAACTTAATTCATTGAGGAACGAGAGTTTAAAGAAGAAATATATTTCTTCCAGGATGCACGTTTACATTCTTTGATTTTGCGTCGAGTTTTAGCCCGGGTAATACGATATTTGTTTAAATTTTCGGGCGTTGGACGATTGTTGAATATTTTTAATGCTTCTCGGCGTTGTCTAATGGCTTCTTTGCATTCCTTGCTTACCCAAGGCTTTTGCGATCTCTTACTGTTCGTTGAGGACTTGGAAATGGATTCATCTGCAATTGAAATTAGAACGGAGGTAAAATGCTGTATAGGATTAACAGCGTTGAATACTGTATCATTATTTAGTCTAGTTTTACATAGTGTTTCAAACATAGCCCAGTCTTCCTTCTTTATATTCCATTGAGGAATTGCGTCATCAATTTTAGAGTTATTTTCAAGAGTGATTGGAAAGTGAACACTGCTGTGAAGGTCATCAGCGACCTTAAATTCATAGTCCAAAAGCAGTGAGGGAGAGCAAATTGTCAAATCTATGCATGTGTACGTGCCCGTTCCTGTGTGTAAATATGTTGATGAGTTAGTGTTATATAGACACATATCGTTTCTAGAAATGAAATCTTCTACTTTATGGCCTCTGTCGTTTATGTGATTTGATCCCCATAAAATGTTATTGGCATTAAAATCACCGAGTAAAACGAAGGGCGCGGGAAGTTGTTCAACAAGATTGTTTAATTCCTTATGTACTAGGTTGGTGTTTGGTGGTAAGTAAATGGAACAGAAAGTAATAACTCGATGTAGAGTGACACTTACAGCAATGGCTTGTAAATATGTGTTTAAAGGAATGACTCTGTGAGGGGCTCTATTGTTCACAGCAATAGATACTCCTCCTGAGGCCCTGTCAGCGTTTTGAAAGTACGCATTAAACAGTTTTTAAATGTAATTTTATCTGTCTCTTTCAGGAATGTTTCCTGTAGAAAAAACTGCAGGATTAAGTTCAGTTAAAAGCAGAAGAATATCATTGTAGTTAGCTTTAAGTCCTCGACAGTTCCATTGTATGATGGTGTTGTTCATTATGATGTTATGCTGGAGATTCTGGAGTTAGGTTAGACTATTCGCAAAGGAAATATGTGTTGTTATTTGTCTGGAGGAAGTACGGGAGTATATTTAGTTTTACTAGGTTTGGAGCTACTTTGAGTACATGGAGCAGTTTCTTCTGCATCCATGCTCTCAACGTCTCCAGACCTGGTGTACAGTTTAATGGGGTCATCTGACCCATTTTGCGGTTTATTTGTTTGTGTTTTGTGTTTCTGTTTTGGTGATTTTGGTGGTGGATTGTTATTAAATGTTGTCTGAGTTGATGTTGTGCTTTAATGTGGCTTATAATTAGGGATATTGGCACTTGTGGTTGAATCGGGCCAATCCGTCTGTGTTTGGGCGTCCTTCTTGCTTTTTGGATTGTGTTTTATGACTGTGGAGAAGGATGGGCCAGGAAAGGATGTTTTTGCCTGGACAAGTTTTCTGGCCTCTGGGTAGGAATGTTCGAGGTAAACTTTACCCTCTGAATTTCCTTCTCCTGTTTCAATGTATCACAATCCTTGGAACTGGCATGATGTTCCTTGCCACAGTTGACACAATGCGGAGTTGCTCTACAATCAGCTTCCTGATGAGAGTGTTCCCCGCATCGGCCACATACCTTGGCTCTGGAACATCGATCCTCGTGATGGCCGTGTTTTTGACATTTATAGCATCGAAGGGGGTTTGGAATGTAGATCTCGACCTTTACTTGCAAAAACCCAACCTTGACCACTTTGGGCACTGTCGGTTTATTAAAGGAGAGTACAAATGTATTGGTGTCCTGCAGAATGTTATTACGTTTAATACATATTCTTCGCACTGCAGTGGCACCACCTTCATGTTTCATCCCTTCGATGATATCTGTGTCGGTGACATCGCATTACGCCTGTGGACGAATTCAGTGTAGTGTGGGCGAATGAGGTCACTGGAATATCAAAGAATGTTTTCATTTTCATGATATTGTCTGTTTGCCTCCTTCGCTCACACTCTACAAGAAGACAACCCGATTTTAGTTTTTTTACACCTTTTGGTGTGCCAATCGATCCCGAAATGGTTTTCTCGATAATAAACAGAGATAAACCTGAAAGCGGTTTAGCATTATCTTTAGACTGAATAACCATGAAGCGTAGAAATGATTCCACGCCACATGTTTCTTCATCCGAGTCAGACAGTAGTTTGGTACGTTGATTGTTGATTTTTTTTTGTTGTGTTTGCCATGATTAAGAGTTTAATATTTCAGCACCCATGCTCCCCACCCGCCAAGGACCCCAACGAGGGGACACTTTTCAAGTGCCATGGATACAGAGATGCGATACTCGTTAGATAAAATTACCTGGGTTTGACCCATGAAGCTTCCTTCTAGGGTCGGTAAAATTACCTCCCGATTGACCCGTTGAGCCATCGCCTTCTAGGAAGTCTTCTAAAACTTGTGAAAGTGAAAGCTAAAGGAAAAGAATGTAGTGGCAACGGTGGTATCAAGAGAGATACAAGAAAGAAAGAGAAGATGAGTAAGTGAAAAAAGACCTCCTAGGGCTCGGCGTGACCAGCCGATTTGTCGAGACTGGGCCCATCTCGACCACCCGTCTAAGAGAAGTAGAGGCCAAAGTAGTGTGTTGCAACTACCAGGATCCTTTCCTCCTCCGACACGGGTCGCAACCCACGGCAAACAGGTTGCCTCTACTTAGTCGCCTTTTACGACACGTGGCGAGGCACGTCGGGCCAATTCTACAACCCCGAACCCGCAGGATAAATATGCAAGTAGAGCTCTTTACTTTTTTCTTTTATTATTTTTATATCCTCTTTACCTTTATCTTGACTCGATTTCTATAATTTGGAACTTCACTGTGTCGTTCGAGTTGCTACTCATTCCAGAAAAACAATCTGTAACTAAATTATTCCGGTTTCTACAGTCAATGTTGCTCCTGGAAAGGTTTAGGGTCGAGAAAGTGGTTTCAGCGATAATTGTTTTGATCTTATCTCAAACTTTTTTTTAAAAAGTCTGATGATTTAGCGGTGAGCAATACTCTTTTGCCATATTTATGGCCTCTTTTTCATTATCGCTTGCCTAAACTCGTCGTTTTATAGGACCGCATTATTCATTGCCAAGCCCTCACGTCAATGCATCGCTCCTCCTCCGACCCCGAGCCTTTACGAGAATTTTGTTAAGGATATCAACATTGACGTTATATAGCAGGATTCTGTCCTTAAACTCGCGTAGGGAGGTAACCATTTCTCTATCCGAATGACATGACTAACAGGTTCGGGCTTAATCCAATTGCACCGATTTAGCCCGGTCGCTCACAGCGGCCCTGCGCGTTATTAATTTTTAAAAATATATGTATAGAGAGAATGTAATTTTAAAGCTATGGAAGAAAACTTAATGTTTGATATAATAGAAAACGTGTTTAAAAGGTTATTTCCAAATACCGTGCTCACAGTGTCCTTGCGCGTAAATCCAAGGGGATCATCCAAAATGATCCAAAGCGGGTCCCACGTTTGCTAAGGCCGTTACTGCTAACCGAATTGAACTTGAATTAAAGGCGTATGTCTGCCATTCAGCCACGCACCTCTGTGCTCGCGATTTAGGTATAGTGTTAATCGTGCATTTAGTTTGTTAGGGTGTGTGAATATACATTGATGTCACTGACATGCTGTCAAAGGAAACCATCGTAATACTTCTTTGAGACATCCATTCTTACAAACGTCACAGGTCTTTATCGCGACTAATTACATATAGTACACAAATCAACTTTGCAGGGGAATGCGTTTATAAAGATGGCATGCTGAATATCGTTAGACATGCAAGAAGAAAATGACGTTTCGATATGCATTATTATTCTGAGAGGAGACAGGGGTCCTTGTTAATGACAGGACATCCTTCTTGGCACCAATGGCGAAACAAATTTCTACGAAATCTCAGATAGTCGGGAGAGGTCGGGTTTAAATCGATGAATTCTAAGATTACCATCAAAGACACATGATGTTTTATATATTTGATACACGTTTAATGTTTTTAAAAAAGTGAAACAACAACAAATATTGCTTGAATTAAAACACGAAAAAACAAAGTGTTCATTACTCTGTCGTAAAGCGGTAAGGCACACGAACAACATCGCTTTCATGTTAGATAACCGGTAAAGATATGCTGCATCGCTGATGTCACAGAGTAAGGTGTGACTCTGGTCGCAAGGTACATTATCGAACTAGAGTTCATTTTTCGAGTCCATAATGTGTACCGGACTTGGTTGCTGTGTCGAATTCGTCTATATGGTGAAAGTGTGTTGACTTCGGACTAAAATTTGGAGTTCATAGTATAATGCATTCGCTATGAATTGTTAGTCTTGGACATGCCGGAGCTCAGCGTGTACTTACGATAAGGTGCTGTTGTCTGGAAGTCGAGCTCTTTTTGATACTCAATATATTAGACTTTCTTCTCAACGTTTACTGATAAGTTTGATTTTGTAAACGTTACATTTTGTGTGGCTTAAATATTTTCAAGGAATGTATTGATCATGCCAGGACTGATTCTTTCAAGACATCAAAGATAAGTTCTTGACTGTAACGACAGTTTTGTATCAGTCCTATTACTTTCCATTTGGTGTGAATTTTTCTGCGTTGATCTCTGTATTGGTATCCATACTGTTATCTGTAATTGTTGGGTCCACCACTATCAAAACGTACATTTGTATCTTCTGGGTGTTCGCCTGTCCATTTGTCTAAACAATCCTCTTCGATATCTGGGAGATGGCTAGAAAGACTATTGATGTTCATACACATGTCGTTGTCAAAGTAATGGACTCGACGTTCGAAAATTTCCAAAGGCATCAAAGAATTTTAAACTGGCGTTGGCTGTCACGTACTCTCATATTATGATATTTCCAATGTCTTTCGTGGATACACTCGAGTTCAAATCATCATGAATGATTTCCATGTGTTTCTTTAGTCTTTCTTTCTACTCGACCAGTTAAATATAGTGACATGGATATGCCAATTATTTTGTCTTGAACAATATAGAACATTGTACCAATTTTCACCACAAATAATTTGATATGACATTGGCAAACAAATATCGTGCTTCCTTATTTTCATCGCGTTCTAAGGTGATACCTTCTCGAGTTCGGTACCATACTCTGAAGTTGTCATGTCTTTTGAAGTATCTCACGCAGGTGGAAGGCCTTATATTTCAATTATAGGAATTTTTCGATGACTTTGTAGGACAATTCATTTATTGGATTCGTTCTAGGATTCGGTATAGTTCTGTGGCAGGAAAGTGCCAAATTTCGTATACTTTTGAGAAGCGGAATCCGCGATGCAGAGCATGAAATAATTCGACCTTCACACACATTCCTGTCAAAGCGCTTTCTTCATACTTGTGGCAACAAAGTTTGTCACAATTATCTTTTTCAGCATAATGCTGTGGTAAGACAGGGTGGTACAAAATGGTTGATGGTAAGACTTTGATTTGACCAAACCATCGTATTGATGAATGTGTTCCACATTGATGATGATGATGATGATATGTATGTATGTATGTATGTATGTATGTATGTATGTATGTATGTATGTATGTAGTGACAAGGCATACACTCTCTTCTTTTGCTGGTAATATCAATGGTAATAATATGCATAGTTTTACATCCTGATTTTCCTCAAAATGTATTTTCTTTTCTCCGCAAATCCGAAATACATGAGCCATGTCACATTTCGAAATGATACAGTTATCTCGACTATATTCTAAGTGCAATTACATCCTCGTAACTGCACTCAAACTGAAATAAACTTTTTATTCCATAGCGTCGTTGTCATAATTTCAATCAAAAGACTTCATATTTTCTCCACATTATGATTTCAAACATTCAATGACAGAACAGAGAACAGAAACACGCTTGCAGATGTCAACTCGCTGCTCCCTCGCTTCTGAAATCCAGTGTACTTCAGGTAGAATTGACACAGATAAATCCAGTCATTATCACAAAATTTAGTAGAATCTACAAAATATCAAAGCTTTTATTCTAGACTATATGGAAAAGTTGTTGCAATGCGAATTCATTCGTAATATGAATCTAAATTTCAATTTTAAGTAGACCAAAATGCCATTTTCTTTCTAAAGTTCAAATATATCTGGGCGGTGTTATGTGCGCATTAATGACGTTTTGTGTACTGACGAGTTTGCGCTTGTGTATTTAGCTTGGAATTCTGCATAAATTCAATCACTTTTGTTCTTGTAGTGTAGTTTTGTTTATATAATTAAGTCTTAGGTAGAATTAAAAAAATGAGCATATAATAGAAAGGTTACTATATTTGTATGGGAAAATATGAATTTGTATTGTCGGATGATCCTGCAGCATTTTCATCTGAAAATCTCGTTCATATTTTCCTAAACAATTGCAGTAACCTACAATTCTAAACATTAAAGCTCTAGAAACAAAACGGTTATTGTTTTAAATCGCAACATTGTTTAAAAAAGACTATTCCACTCTTGAACATATTTATGCTTTATTTTACGACTTGTATGCCAGGAGAATGTTTCCTTTGTTATATTATATAGTTGTTAATCTAATCTTGATTTACGTGAAAATTATTTTTGAAGATTATTATCTAGCCCACACACTATTTAAGATAATCTAGTTGAAAGACTCAACGTGTTGTAAATTACATACACTTTTATATGCCGACTATATCGCAGTCCTGCATTAAAGATATTTCATGATTATTTTCAGGATTGGACACTTCAACATCATACTAATGAAGCTAATACTATAATCAATTATAGGACTACAGGAAAACAGATTTTGTTTAGTTCAAAAAACATTATTACATATCCTTGTCTCTTGTGTTTTGGGAAAAACATTATTACATATCCTTGTCTCTTGTGTTTTGGGAAAAACATTATTACATATCCTTGTCTCTTGTGTTTTGGGAAAAACATTATTACATATCCTTGTCTCTTGTGTTTTGGGAAAAACATTATTACATATCCTTGTCTCTTGTGTTTTGGGAAAAACATTATTACATATCCTTGTCTCTTGTGTTTTGGGAAAAACATTATTACATATCCTTGTCTCTTGTGTTTTGGGAAAAATATTATTACATAGCCTTGTCTCTTATGTTTTGGGACGTTTTATTAGCCAATAATGGAAGATTTCTACGAGAAAAAAAAGGCAGGCGGACAAACAAAATAGTCTTAAACAGGAAGGCCTGACGAAATAATCATCATTATAGTTTATGTGTAGACAATATTGAATCATTTTGACTTACCAATATTTAGTTATAGAAGTCGTTTTCATCTTGTTACCGTTGTATATTTTAGTGTTTTAACACGGCCGTGATATCGGTTTCTACAGTCATGGAAGTCACATGATTGATGTAGGTATAGTAAAGAAACATGCATAACATTTTAGTCAAATACTTCGATCGAAATGTTTTACTGACTTACTTTCGAAAATAAAAATGGTACTATGTAAATTTAGATCCTCATATTTAAATGTAGCGATTGAAAAAGATGGAATGGAATAAATAGCAATACATGCTGTCTTTGTTCCTCAGCTTTTCATAAAATAAAGAAAATGCACATACTCTCAAATTCTCTTAATATTCTAGAAAATAATACACTGTTCTATCTATTAATTACAAACTAAATACTGATTTTATCGACTATTTATTAGTGTTAGGTCGAGATAGAATTACATCGTCCTCTTAATCCTCCTTAGAGTTAATATTTTTTTGAAAAATAAACCATCTGATGTGCGTGTGTTTTAGAAACAATTTATTTGTTCACCTTTTATATTGCAATATAAATAATTATGTTGAGATTATTGTGTTATCCCATCTATATTCCCTACTATTTATTACTAATTTGGTTAATATATTATTTATATATCATATTCACTGCTTTGCTATCTTTTCATCTTTGTGCCGCCTTTGAGGCTTTAACATCAATGCGATTCTGTTTCGCTTGTAGCTCATCAAACTGTGAAACCGTCCTGGATATAAATAAGCAAATTATCCGAAATCCAAACATGCAACGACAACTTAAATTTAATTTAATCTAATTGAATGTACAAACATCGTGTGACGATGTGAGTTTCCAGAATCATTTGTGCGCACAATAACTCCTGAATGAATAAGCTTATAGTCAGTTAGCTCGACGATTAAAAAAGGTCGACATATGGTGTAAGATTAGTTAAAAATTCCCGTCATGAAAAAGATTGATTATTAAACAAAGCATTAAAATTCCCATGTCGCGTTCTCGGTAGGTAAAAGAGAGAAATTCAGATGTTTTGATAGAATAAATTTACTTGCCATGATGTGACCTTATAAAATAGTTTATGAAAATCGTGATTGAAAACAACTTGAATGAATATTGGGTCAACATTTTATAGTACGAGGAGGAATCTTCGGCAAGAAATTGAAATAACGGTTCATAAATTATCAGCTACATATATGAATAATATTATAAAAGAAAATGTAACATACCCAAGGGCGATCCTTGAAGAACGCCACACATATTTATGAACACTTTAGTGGTTATAACACTTTCACTGACGTAATATTAAATTCATGTCAACAAATTCCAGTCAATCCCAAATCTCTTAATGTCATTAGCAATCTCATATGCCTAAACTTTCAAATTAGCATAGCCGATAACATTATTATTAGCAATGACAGTAGTAGTAATTATATTATACTAATCTCTAAGCAGGCCGATAATATTATTATTAGCAATGATAGAAGTAACAGTGGTAGTAATGATACTATACTAATATCTAAGCAGGCCGATAATATTATTATTAGCAATGATAGAAGTAACAGTAGTAGTAATGATACTATACTAATCTCTAAGCAGGCCGATAATATTATTATTAGCAATGACAGTATTACTAATGATACTATACTAATCTCTAAGCAGGCCGATAATATTATTATTAGCAATGATAGAAGTAACAGTAGTAGTAATGATACTATACTAATTAATCTCTAAGCAGGCCGATAATATTATTATTAGCAATGATAGAAGTAACGGTAGTAGTAATGATACTATACTAATTAATCTCTAAGCAGGCCGATAATATTATTATTAGCAATGATAGAAGTAACGGTGGTAGTAATGATACTATACTAATCTCTAAGCAGGCCGATAATATTATTATTAGCAATGATAGAAGTAACAGTAGTAGTATTGATACTATACTAATTAATCTCTAAGCAGGCCGATAATATTATTATTAGCAATGATAGAAGTAACAGTAGTAGTAATGATACTATACTAATCTCTAAGCAGGCCGATAATAGTATTATTAGCAATGATAGAAGTAACGGTGGTAGTAATGATACTATACTAATCTCTAAACAGGCCGATAATATTATTATTAGCAATGATAGAAGTAACGGTGGTAGTAATGATACTATACTAATCTCTAAACAGGCCGATAATATTATTATTAGGAATGATAGAAGTAACGGTGGTAGTAATGATACTATACTAATCTCTAAGCAGGCCGATAATATTATTATTAGCAATGACAGTAGTACTAATGATACTATACTAATTAATCTCTAAGCAGGCCGACAATATTATTATTAGGAATGATAGAAGTAACGGTGGTACTAATGATACTATGCTAATCTCTAAGTAGGCCGATAACATTATTATTTAGCAATGAGTAGCAGTGATGATACTATAATAATCTCTAAGCAGGCCGATAGTATCATTGGAAGACGACTAGTTTACTCAAATATAAACGTAATTAATTCAGAATCAACAATATGATACGCATACCATATTTCACAACATCAAAACGCAAACAAAATTCCTAAATATTATTTTGATATAAGCTATCTGAAAAGAGACCTATTTGTTATTTCCACTGTCTTCGACTCGACTGAGTGAGCTAAAATCTCTCTCCTCTCTCTCTCTCTCTCTCTCTCTCTCTCTCTCTCTCTCTCTCTCTCTCTCTCTCTCTCTCTCTCTCTCTCTCTCTCTCTCTATATATATATATATATATATACGTATATATAAGTACATATTTGTGGATTTGCAAAGCATAGTGTTTTGTTGCCGTTTAATCTAGAGTTATGCCAGAAAAAGATAATTGATTAACGATTAAATAAATGGATCAGTATATATATATATATATATATATATATATATATATATATATATATATATATATATATATATATATATATATATATATATATATATATATATATATATAGATATATTTATATATTTCAGCAGGTACTATTCCTGTCAAGTTTAATCGTATAGAGAAGTGTTACTGTCTATATCTATCTGTGATAAAGATAAATAAATATCCATGTTGATCTCGTCATCCAAATCTTATTAGGGGTTCTCTCAATGTACCAGCTCAGGCTCTTACTGTTCCATTTTACGCGCACTTGGGTCAAACGAAAACACGCACAATTTAACGAAAATGAAGAGGAGACAAGATTCAACTATGCAGTGTCCAAATAGGGTAAGAAGAGTTTATTCATTAAAACAAATGTATCCATCTTCATTTTGTTGTTGTCATTATTGTTATTATTATTATTATTATTATTATTATTATTAGTAGTAGTAGTAGTAGTAGCAGTAGTAGTAGCAGTAGTAATAGCAGTAGTAATAGCAGTAGTAGTAGTAGTAGTAGTAGTAGTCCGTTGTGTGTAAGATGACCTCAGACCACAATGATTTTTTTTTTTATTTCATGCATTTAACAGTATGTCACTTTCGCCATAACTAAAAGACACATTAACAACCAATCAAAACTTCAATAAACTATGCAAGTTTCATCATAGGTTGACAAGCTTGTTTTCGTGTTTAACTAATGTGAGTAAACTATTATAGAAGAAATAACCAAAAAGCGTCTGAATGATCCAGACAACGTTGATATTTTATATACCCTAGGTTTTCGCTAAACAACAAACATATTCACTTTTCTATATAACTTCACAAAGGTTGAAGTCTACCCTGTCATAATTATTAAAATAACCTACTGTATCAATCACGTCGGCGGTAAAGAGACTATGGAAACAAGGCTTTTTTGTACGGAATATCTTCCAGAATTTGAAGGGAGATGTAGTAAGTGTGGTCTGAGACCAGATGGAGTCCGATCACATGTAAATTGCCTATATTGTCACAACATTTGTTAGTCAGTACTGAACTGTTTCCAACTCCTAATATAAGGCATGTTAATCTAAAGTGTATTCCGAAATGCACTCACGGTGACGAAGTTATTGTCATACGTTTCCTACATTTGTTCTGAATTGATCACACATTTCACTTCCGTACTGCAATCAACGCCCCATTACTCAATGTATTTTGTCGCTAAAATACACAATCACATCATAATGTTCATATTGTAAAGGAGAAAATTATTTATTTTAAACAGATTCCAAGTATTACTGTATGTATCTCTTCCAAACTAACAATAAAAATGGACTGGGACTACGGTTCTGACCTAGATGTAATAACTGTGGCAAGTCCAAACAGCTACACACTTTGTTGCACGGGATGTGACAGTATTACATAGCCTGCATATGCTATAACTGAGTCAAGGAGAGAAAGAGTGAAAGAAAAGGAGAGTTGATGTATCAATGTGCCAACGAGTACATTTTACATACATCTCGTGCAGTACGTTCTTGTGTAGTATGAGGTCCGTATTTTGACCACCCGTTATACGTGTGATGAATGTAGGAACATAAATCATTCGAGTTATGTGGCCTGTAAACAGAGTAGAGTAATACTGATTTTCATCTACGAAAAGTGGTAATCTAATGATTTCTTAGCCTATATATTTCAGTTTATTTCTTCGCAAGATTTTCTTTTGTTTACTAATATGACTACAAATACCCTACACGTGCTATTTATCTTTCCGACATTACACCACTTCATTCTTGTGTTTTTCCCAGAACAGTGTTCTTAAGCTGAGTATATCTTAGAAAATTCCGTCAGGGTGAGTTTCGATGACTCGGAGAATATCAAATTCGTTCCGTTGAACTGTTGATTTTTGTAATCCTGACATCTAGATTAAATATTTATAAAATCTCCATCGGTAAAGTGATATTACTGATGTTCATTTGTTAGTTGAACTGTTGAGTTTTGTAATCCTGACATCTAGATTAAATATTTATAAAATCTCCATCGGTAAAGTGATATTACTGATGTTCATTTGTTAGTTATAAATAATGTTCCCTCATTAGAAAATGCCGCGCAGCACTTTCGAAATTCCGCGCAGCGCTTTCGAAATTCCGCGCACACATGAAAAATATTAGAGGAAACTTTTGTTATAAAACATTTAGAAAACGATACTGTAAACATTATAAATAGATGTTGCATTAAACTATGTATTAACGTGTCTCATAAAGATATACTTGGAACATTTTTTTGTAACCAAAATCACCCTTTCATTCCAAGAATTTCATTCTTCGTTGAGTTAGAATGCTGGAATTACCTTGGAAATGAGATCATTTCCTTGGATAGTAGCTGATAATTTCATGAAAACTCATCATTGACAAGTGTAACATTTATGTATTGTTCATGCCACGATCATTTGCAAAAATTAGTGTAGGCTTTGAACTTAACACCTTACAATCAATTGAAAAGTAAACGTTTACAAAATTAAATCTGAAAAAGATAAAATAATATTTAATGAGATATTTAAGGTAACATTTACTGTATATTTTCCACATTCATTCCTAGTTTGCGAGTTTAGTTCCGGCATGTGACAGACTTTATGCAACATCTAATTACTACGCACCCTGGGCATCAGTTGATATCCATCATGTTTGTTAATGAGATCAAGATTTGCTGAGGAAGGTTGCTCTATGTAACCGAAGGGTTTGACCTTGGCATAAATGCTTTTTACGAAATGATTTCGACAATATTTTTCATGAGATTATACAGAGATGCACATGCTTTCATTTTTTAGAATGCTTTGAGGCACCGCCATCGATGAAACTGCCATGGTATCGTTCGAGAAAGACAATTTGCCGATGTATCTGATCCATTTTCTTTATTAATACTTTACTTTGTGGTTCTTTGTGGTACTTCGTAATACGTTGTGATTTTTGTTAGATCCAACCTTTTCAAGCGTCATGGGTGCCTTTTGTGGGAAGAATTTCAAAATGCATGTTTGGTCCATATTTCATTGGTACTCGGACTCAACATGAACATGAAATATAATATTGCGCGAAATAATTAAAACGTTTATAAGCAGTTCAAATTGCCATATTAAAAAATTGTATGTACAGGCTGAAGAGACGTTGTTCATTGCCGCTTATTGAGTGCATGAAGCACTGAATATGTTTATTTCAATCTTTAGGCAGCAGCGATCCATTTTTTTCTATTATAACACGTGGTTTGGGACACGTACTTAAAAACTAAAGCTGGACATAACACGCATATACAACAGTCTTCAAAACAAATTCTGCATATTTATTCTCACTTCTTAGATGCTGTTGTATACAATTCTCCAGTAGTAACTGATTGTTGTAAAGCGATTATCCAGTTGGCCGAAAATATAGAAATGAAATTTAAATTCACTGTCTGGAATACAACTCCTTGAAATGGTCGTAACTGCCGTATTTTCTTTAAATACACAATTTGTTTTCTAAATATCTTATAAATTTGAAATTCAGTCGTATGTCAGTGGTCCATGAGGGATCTAACAAGAGTAAGATATGTTGAACGTACAAAGGAAATTGGCTATCGTCTCTGGTCATAGTCCATCTCGGATTTATGGTCAAAGAGTTGATATGATAATACTTAGATGAAACATTCTCAAAGGCTTAGGAAAGAATTCCCACATTTTTGCCAGGCAAACTGATTGAAGATAAACCTTGAGATGTCGAAGATGCAATTTGATAGCTCTATAATGGCACGAGATGATAGCTTTTAATATTGACGTAAATGAAGGATTGGGTTGGGTGGTGAGATTCACATAGATAAATACTTAATATAATACATATATCTTAATTTGTGATTAACTTATTCTTATTCCACTTTCACTGCCATTACTGTACTTCCCTTACAATATGTTTTCACACGATTCCATTTACTAAATAATTTGTATACCTTTGTATCTTCCTTGGTCAGACATATTAACTTCAATTTATAATGAAATATCAAATCAAAGTATTGCTTTTGTAGTTTGTTTTCACTTCGATCTAAATATACTTTATTTTGCTAGAATAATACTAGATGTACAAAATTTGATTGGCAATCTTCATTAAAATCTACAAATAAAATAAGATTTTCAGAAATTCACTCGAATCTCAGTTCTACAATAATGCAAAACCCACTTCAAAACTGTTTTACAAAAACACATTTGCAAAATAACTGTTCCATTGTTTCTTCCTCACTATTTCAAGAAGAACACCTTTTATCAGCCACGAAAATATTTCGAAGAAAAAACTGTGTGTAGTCAGTACGTTATTGTTTATGCTAAACTGGATCCACCATAATTTTGTATCCTAAGTAATTTTTATGTAAATTGAATGTACCTTATTCTACCAATTTATGTCTTTTGGAATATTGAATTTAATTTTAAAAAATAGTTTTTTGAGCTTTGGGTTTATGCAATACACTCTTTATTAGACTATTATATATATATATATATATATATATATATATATATATATATATATATATATATATAACAATGATGCATTTTACTGCTGGAAACATATTTGTTTGCATTGAATCTAGTTTGGATGGATTGAAAAACGTTCGAAATATTTGTGACTGAATAAAATAGGTAATAATTGTGCAAAGTTCTTATTTAGCAACGAATAAGACCGCCAGAAGAGCTGTAGTACCAATATTTTGGGAATTTTATTTAGGGTTTGTTACACTTAGTTGAAAGAAAGGCATTCTGTTAGAGATTACCCTTCGAAGAAAACTAATTATATAGAATGCCTCCACGCTGCGATAATACTAGGTTAGAACTGAGGTGAAGCAGGGGCGTCTTCTTTGTAAATAGCATTCACTCACGGCATCGGTCAGGTAGTCTATTAGAACTCATAAATTACTCAACCTTTGATTCCATGTCAAGACGGATTTATTCAGTGTCAGTTTGTTATTAATTTTATATCATTGCTATTATACAGGCAGCTTTATCGATCTGCGGCATGGCAATTCAATGAGTGATCTGATCATCTGATTAAATGAACCTAGAAGGATAACGTAATAATAGAAGGATAACGTAATAATAGAATGATAACGTAATAATGACTATGGGACCTTCTTCTTCAAGAGGACTAAACTTGGTACTGGACGTTTAATCTCAAAGTGTCGTAAATTGTGTCTAAAATCTGGCATTAAATCTAACAAGATAATTGGTACATCTTAGTATTGGCCGCAAAATAAAGTATCCCGGAAATTGCGGACATTTAAAGTGTACTGGGGTAACATGTGACAAGTATATTTAAACCTGTCTTACCACGGAAATTAGTGCCAGAATATACAATGATCGTTCTTGTAATACCTATTGGAATGCAGTTAAATTAATGGAACTGATTGGTTTGTAGGAAAATGAAAACAGACAACAATCAAGACAGAACTAAGCCTAGGTAAAACTAAAATAAATTAAAAAGCATTAGCAGAAACTATGCCATTATCTCGAATGTCAAAATGTTAAAAATTATCCAAATTCTAGTTAAAGTCACAATGCTCGAACACTCTATTTACACTTA
Source organism: Unio delphinus (assembly GCA_029339505.1). Taxonomy (NCBI): domain Eukaryota; kingdom Metazoa; phylum Mollusca; class Bivalvia; order Unionida; family Unionidae; genus Unio; species Unio delphinus. The sequence continues at coordinate 11,547,454 of JAQISU010000058.1, forward strand.
AGTATCAGGTAATAAACGGAAAACTTAGAATATGTGTTATAAGTGGTATTTGTAATATTGCAAAATGTTTCCTAGTATTCCAGGTTGTAGTAAAATGTGTGTCTTTTTACGGAATTGAAGTAAGCATGGATGATATTTTGAATTTTACGTATATATCTTATATACAGTTTGTTAGGAGGAATCAATAGAATAAGCGATATACATCCTGATCTGCATGGGCATTATAATACTGTGGATCAGGATATTTGTTGTTTGCAGTTTTACTCACCTTTTAAACGAGCGCATACGGTACTTTCTGATATAATGTAGAATGTGAATTAGTAATGCATTCTCACCCACTGAGGGTATAATGCAAATACTGAACACAATTAAAGTTGAGAGAGAGAGAGAGAGAGAGAGAGAGAGAGAGAGAGAGAGAGAGAGAGAGAGAGAGAGAGAGAGAGGTGCCTCAGACAGGGATTGAACATGGTGGGATTGAAAAGTGTAGGATTGTCTAGTCTGAATAGACAGAAGGAGAAATGGAACAGGGTGAGACTCTATATCCACATGAGGAATTGAACATGGATGGGAACATTGAGATCCAATACGTCACGGCTATAGGCAACATATTAATATTGCCTGAAATAGATGACCTTCTGGCAACTTCCCCCTTGATCTGGAGAGGGATCTACTGAATCAGACGACTTATGCACAAGATATGGACTGATAATGCTGGACAAATCTAAAGTTAGTATACCGGATTGGTCGTTGCCGGGGTCAACAAGGACTGCGTCTGCCGTTGTCGTCCTGGATGGGGGTGATAGTGTGTTACTGATACATTGCATAAATCAGAGTGAGAGACTGCATCGCCATCTCCGCTTGGAGCATTAGAAGACTCCAAGAGTTGACACGTGAACTGGAACACTACAAATAGCACATTCTAGGACTCTGTAAAGTTAGATGAAAAGCCATAGGAGAACATCAAACTAAAGATGGGTATATATTCTACTATAGTGGAGAGTTGGACAAGTCCATAAATGGAGTAGGCTTCCTTGTAAACAAAGCCATCAAGGGATATGTGCTTGAATGCCGCCCCATATCAAGCAGAATAATCTCCATTCGTCTGAAAGCATCCCCCGTTAATATCACAATTAGTAAAGAGTAAATACAAGAACGTTCCCAGTTGCTTATGTTGGAGTGATCATGACCTCGTCATTATGAACTTCCAAGTGAGGCTGAAGAAAATTAACAAGCCAAAGAAAATCAGGATTAAGATCAACCTTGATCAACGGAATGACCCTAACATCTGCAAATCATTCTAAACCACAATTGGAGGAAAATTTGCTCCACTCTTTGTGATGGATGCTGAGCTGCCAATGACATCAGTAGCCTCCATCGCCCAAAGCAAAAACCATGGGTTACAGAAGAGATTCTGAATCTGTGTGATGCTGGAAGAGACCTCAAAAACATTTGACACACAATAGGGATAATGAAGTATCGAGCAATAAACAAGGATATCAGAAAAACCTTGAGCAAAACGAAAGAAGATTGTATTGGACAAAAGTGCACAGAAATAGAGAGCAGTCTGATAAAGAAAAAACTGCAAAAAAGCATTAAAGATTGTGAAAGACTTCACCAAACAAAAGCAACCAAGCGCCAGTATCATTCAAAATGAAAATGGAAAATGCCTCACAGAAGCGAGTGTTACGTATATTTCATATAAGTCATTTATATTTGTTTTTATTGTTTGTTTGTCAGATTCAAATTTGACATTTTAAGTTTAAGAATTATTCATTGGGAGATGACCTGTACTTTACAAAATAAACACCAGATGTTGACCTCATTCTGACCTCGCTTCAGAGTTGAAAACAAGCTTTTTAAATGATTGGTTGGTTCCAAGGACATTACGGAGCTTTGTATAAACATCTTTCTATTTTAGTTGTGAGTTTTTGAACGTAAATTTGTTCTAAAAGATTCTAGAAGATCACGTGACCCCTTTCTTGTTTACGTAAAAAAACAGGTATATAAATTATGTTTAGTAGCAAACTATTCAGCAGAACTTGGGCTTTTAGAATATTAAGTTGTCTTTTTTGAGTTATTTTAAATTACCTTGTATTGGAAATTATTTCAATTCGTTTGAATCAAGAGGAAATGTTTTGATATTTATCTGGAAAAGAATTGTGCTCATAGAATTTTATTACCAAGAACTGACTTCATCAAGTGACATCGTCTTCCATCTTGGATACTTCGCTGGGATTCGAACTTGGAATTATCTGGACATTTTTTACCAGGACTTTTGCAATTTCTCTAGTGGATAATATTTTGAATTATTTTTGGATTAATTTTATAATTTATTCTTAAAACCGTAAGTTAATTTTCTTTTCTGAAAAATATTTGTGCTCCATAAATTTTTTATTAAGTTTTGCAAGCTTGTTATTCTCACTCTTTCTATGTTACTGTTTTTTCGAGCCTAAACACGTAACATAGAAATTGGGAGCTCGTCCGAAATTGGGATCAATTGGAATTTGCCTAGAATTTTTTCAGAAAACTTTTGTTTAAAATTTGAATTCCCCTAGTTTTTGAATTTTTTAAAAAATCTTTAGTGAGATTGACAGGCTTGTATTAAAATGACATCAAAAGTAGAAATATTTCTTTCTAATCCTACCCAGGAGCAATTAGATCTTTTCAAAAAAGATGAGTTGATTTAACTTGCCAGAAAATATGATCCTTCTGAAGTCAAGGCTTCTTTAACGAAACAAGATATCAAAAAGATTTTGGTCCAATATTTGGTAGAAAAGAATGTTTTAGAAAAAAGTGCTTTGATTTCGGTCAGTAAGTCTGCACCAGACTCTGACATAAAAATGAAGAAATTAGAATTGAAATTCCAGATGGAATCAGAGGTTAAGAAGCTGGAATTTCAAGAAAGGGAGAAAGAAAGACAATTAAAATATGAAAAAAGGAGAGAAGACAGGAAAGGAGAAAGAAAGACAATTACAATATGAAAAAGAGGAGAGAGACAGGAAAGGGATAAAGAAAGACAATTACAATATGACAAAGAGAGGGAAGAAAAGGAATATCAATATAGAATGAAAGAAATAGAGCTGGCAGGCGAAAAACACCTTCATACTTCAAATCCAAATTTAAGTTTTGATTTAGCAAGGAATATTAGATTAGTTATAACATAAGTATAACACCATATCATCCATAAATGAAATGAATGTTTTACTGGTACCTAAATATGCATATAAAAAAATTATTGTTCTAAGGGGAGGCAAGCGTACGGGGCCAAAAGGGATTCGTTACCCTTAAGGAAGCCCACCTACACTACGCTGGGTATAACGTTCCCATGGCGGCTCCAGAGCAACCAAACCTAATGGAATGGTAAAATAACATGGAACAATAAAAATAAACCTAAAATAAACGAAATACATAAAGGTATAAACATCAAAAGTTATATTAACTACCAGTTATACAATCAATAAGGCAAGCGTCTTACCTTTTTTCTCTTGTGCTTCTAAATTCTTCCTTCTATATAACCCCATTGCAAACATCTCATAACTGAGTTTAATATTACGAAGGTATTATAGGCCCCTAAAAAAACGCGATACCGCTGTGGTTAAAAGTATAATCACTAACACGCGCCCGTAACTATGGTCCCAAATAGAGTGTATGAGATAGTCTCAAAACCAAGACTATCAGGTCCAGCGACACAATGTTGCAACTAAAAACCTCATCATGTATGCATAGGTTTTGACCCTAAATTAGAACTTATAAGGTAGTCTCAAACCCAAGACTATCAGGCCCAGCAACACAAGGTTGCAATCAAAAATATGATAATTTAGAAAATGACCAAAACTATCAGGCCTTGCAGTAACTTAATAACATCATGCATTAACTAACAATGCAAATAGTTGTCATATGGGGTTATATATATATTCTATACAAATCAGCACAAAGAATTCCAAATTGATAGGGAAAAATAAGGAAGCAAATTGACGACGGAGCAAGGATGTTTAGAGTGAGAATCCGAAACAAGACACCCAAGATGTATACAGGGAATCATCGACTGAGTACAGGGTCAAACAAGACGCTCAAGAAGTATACAGGGACCAACCACAGGAGCAGAGGGATAATCGGTCACTAATAAGTGATCATGGGATTCTCCAGAAAACAAAAAAAAGTCCTTTTTAGGGCTATTGTCTTTCATTGCCTTAATATGGTCTTCCACTTGGTTACGGAAACCCTCCTTGACAAGTTCTATCCAAAAGTCCTAACTTGATCATTTTCGGACCCACCGCTCAAAATTAACAATCTAATCCTCTCTGACAGTGGCTACTTTTCAAATGACGTTTAGTCATATCAGCAAAAGAAATTGTTAGGGACATATAATATGTACACTTTTGTACTAGAAGATTGGCATAGATAGGAACGTAATTTAATTCTTCAACTCTACCATTTTTATGAATTGCATCGGTGGCTTACACAATTTTGGCATAGGGAAATCCACTAGAAAAACTGGATTGAATTTGGAATAAGCGTACGTACTTTCGATTGGTTGATAGGTTGAGTGCGTGATGGGTATATTCCCACTCACCCAGGTCTAACATTCATATCATTAGCCCCTTTTTAGGGGTATGATATGACGACCAAATTAATTGCGCACTCTGTGCGCATAAACGCCAGGAAGATGTGGCCCCATTCCATCTTCCTGGATAAATTAAATCACTGCCATGTAAATAAATGGCAGTGCAAAATAGTGAACATATGACCCTAGTGGTCGGTTTCACTTTAAATCCAACTATTTATTCATTAGATTAGTGCCCAATTTCATAGAAAAAGAAGTAGACAAATACTTCATTCGTTTTAAAAAAGTGCAAAAAATTTAAAGTGGCCAAGGGAGCATTGGACTAAGTTATTGCAATGTGTACTCACTGGTAAGGCTAGTGAGATTTACACTTCACTGTCAGTTCATCTAAGTGGTGACTATGATGTGGTTAAAGAATACACTATAAGGGGTTATGAGTTAGTCCCTGAAGCTTATCGGCAAAAATTCAGAAATTACAGAAAAGAAGCTGGACAAACTCATGTCGAATTTGCTTGAGAAAAAGAGCAGTTGTTTGATAGATGGTGCTTAGTGAAGAAAGTCGAACAAGATTATCAAAATGTCGAGCAAATGATATTAATTGAATAGTTCAAAAACTGTGTCCATAGTGACGTTAAATCTTATCTTGATGAAAATAGGATTGAAGCCTTGGAGAATGCTGCTCGAGCTGCTGACGAATATTCTTTGACACATAAAGTTAATTTTGTTAACAAGACTTATACTCAACAGTCTTCTGGCAGAAAAGTATTTCAGCCTAATACCAGCCCTTTTAAAACTCAAACTAGCACAACTTTCAAAAATCAAACTTCAGAGAAGCTTGATTCTAGATCCTTGTCTCTTCCGACGTGTACCTATTGCAAGAAAAAAGGACACGTTATTTCTGATTGCTACAAATTGAAAAATAAGCATCAGAATCAAGACAGACCTATTCCAAATGCTCTTATTTCTAAGAGGTCGAGGTCACTGTCATGTATTGAAAGCAATACATTTGTTGGGTCTAATAAATCCCAGTCTGATTTTATTATGGCGAATTATGAACCATTCATATTGAAGGGTTTTATATCACTCTTGGGTGATTCAGCCAATCCCTCCCCTATTAAAATTTTAAGGGACACAGGAGCTTCTCAGAGTCTTTTATTGTCAGGTACTTTGCCTTTTTCTGAGAAGTCTTCTTCTAATGAAAGTGTTTTTATTCAGGGAGTAGAGTGCGGATTTGTTAATGTTCCTCTCCATTGTGTAAATTTGTCATCAGATTTAGTATCAGGACCTGTGACAGTCAGAACAGTCTCGGTTTTACCCGTTGAGGGCATTCATTTATTGATAGGCGACGACTTAGCTGGAGACAAGGTTGTGGTTAATCCACTTGTAACTGACAAGACTGACTTGGATCACAAAGTTGATCCAATTGAAAAAGAATTCCCTGATATATTTCAAGCTTGTGCAGTTACCAGAGCTATGGCAAAGAAAGCTCTTGATAATGATGCTTGATGAAGCCAGTATTCCTTTAGCCGACATGTGTATAGGTCAGGATTTTGATGAGGTCACTTGTACTCCTTGTTTGGATCAATCAGAATTTATTGATCATAGTGATCCTCTTTTAACAACTCATTCTCTTTATTCTAATCAGGGTGATAAACGACAGTCACTTGTAGTCGAACAGGAAAAAGATCATGAGATCTCCTGTTTGTTTCAAAGGGTCATAAGTGAGACTGAAGCCACTGAAGTTCCTGTCTGTTCTTTCATTAAAAATGGAATTCTTATGAGAAAATGGAGACCTCCCGAGGTACCTGCTGGTGATGAGTGGTCGGTGAACAATCAAATAGTAGTTCCAAAACCTTATAGACAGGAAATACTTAATCTGGCCCATGAAAATCCTTTGGCTGGTCATTTAGGGATTAATAAAACTGATCACAAGATCTTGACTCACTTATATTGGCCAAAAATCAAAAGTGATGTTGCCAAATACCGTAGATCTTGTCATACTTGTCAAATGTAGGAAAACCCAATCAGAAGATACCTAAGGCTCATCTACAACCTATTCCTGCCTTTGACAAACCATTTAGTAGAATTAAGGTAGATTGTGTAAGTCTCTTACCTAAGACCAAGTCAGGTAACCAATACCTGTTGACCATTATTTGTGCGTCAACAAGGTTTCCAGAGGCAATTCCGTTGAGGAATATAAAATCTAAAACAATAGTAAAAGCATTGATAAAGTTTTTTTAAACAGTATGTCCTTCCCAAATCTGTTCAGTCTGATCAAGGTTCAAACTTCATGTCTGGAATTTTCCAACAAATTATGTACGAATTAAGCATTTAGCAATTCAAATCTTCTGCCTATCACCCTGAGAGCCAAAGGGCATTAGAAAGATTCCATCAGACATTGAAAAATATGATCCGATCATATTGTTTTGATACGAATAAAGATTGGGATGAAGGCATTTATTTACTATTGTTTGCTGCTAGAGAATCAGTTCAAGAATCTTTAGGCTTCAGTCCCTTTGAACAGGATTTTGGACACACTGTGCGTGGACCATTGAACTTATTGAAAGAAACAATTCTCTCTAATGAAGATACTGAGATCAATCTTCTTGATTATGTTTCCGATTTTAGATACAAGTTGTCAAAGGCTTGTGAGGTCGCCAGAGCAAATCTGCACTCTGCTCAATCTAAAATGAAATCAATATATGATAAAAAAAATCAAAGGAAAGGAGTTTTCAGCCTGGTGATAGAGTCCTGGCTCTCTTACCAATGCCACAAAATCCTCTTCAGGCCAAATATTATGGTCCCTACACAGTTGACAGGAAAATTAATGACTTAAATTACATCATAAATACTCCTGGGATGGCGCAAACAAAACCAACTCTGCCATATAAACATGCTAAAAGAGTATATTGAAAGAGATAGCCATGTTAAAACTGTAATTAATTTAGTTGTACCTGTCACACTCAGTGAAGGAATATCATCAGATTCTATTGATATTGGAATGACGAATCTTTGTAATTCAGAAATTATGAAAGATCTAGACCAGAAACTTTCACATTTGCAAGTGCAAGAAAAAAATGAACTGAAACAGTTATTATTTGAATATGAGCATTTATTTCGAGATGTTCCTACAAGGACAAACAAAATTTTTCATGACGTTGAAATTGTAAATTCCAAACCTGTTAAACAACATCTATACACGATGAATCCACTCAAACAGGAATACTTAAGAAAAGAAATTCAATATTTGCTCGAGAATGATTTTATCGAGCCCAGTAAAAGTGATTGGAGTTCACCATGCATACTTGTTCCAAAACCAGATAAAACTTTCCGTATGTGCACTTATTATAGGAAGGTGAACAGTGTGACAAAAACAGATTCATTCCCATTACCAAGAATTGACGATTGTATTGATGAAATCGGGAATGCCAAGTATGTCACCAAATTTGACCTTCTGAAAGGATTTTGGCAGATTCCACTAACGGAAAAAGCAAAGGAAATCTCGGCATTTGTGACTCCATATGGACTTTACCAATATAAAGTAATGCCATTCGGGATAAAAGGGTCACCAAGTACATTTCATCGTCTCATGAATATGATCACCTCTGGTCTAGAAAATTGTGATGCCTATATAGATGACGTTATCATCTACAACGACACCTGGATAGAACATCTAGCAATAATTCGAAAATTCTTTGACAGACTCACTGATGCATGTTTGACAGTTAATTTATCTAAAAATGGGTTCTGCCGTGCTAGTGTAACTTTCTTAGGACATATTGTGGGACATGGACAAGTTAAACCTATCGATGCTTTTTCAAGTATATAACAATATCTTATATCATATACATTGTGTAATTTATACAAGTTATTTTAACCTCAGGCGTAAATTGGTTTGTGGTAAAAAGAAAGTTTTATCATATAAACCTTTCTTTTTATTTTAAGGGGGAAGGTGTTACGTATATTTGATATAAGTCATTTATATTTATTTTTATAGTTTGTTTGTTAGATTTAAATTTGGTATTTTAAGTTTTAAGATTCGTTCATTGGGGAGGTGACCTGTACTTTACAGAATAAACACCAGGTGTTGACCTCATTTCTGACCTGGTTTCAGAGTTGTGAAAAAGCTTTTAAAATGATTGGTTGGTTCATTGTCCATGTCAATGTCAATGTCCATAAGGACATTATGGAGTTTTATATAAACATCTTTCTATTTTTAGTTGGGTCATAAGGTGTGTACGTGAGTTTTTAAACGTAAATTATTTCTAAGAGTTTCTAGTAGATCATGTGACCCCTTCCTTGCTTACGTAAAAGCAGCTATATAAATTATGTTTTGGAGCGAGCTTTTCAGTAGAAGTTGGACTTTTAGAATATTAAGTTGTGTCTTTTTGAGTTATTATAAATTACCTTGTACTGGAAATTATGTCAATTCGTTTGGATCAAGAGGAATTATTTTGTTATTTATCTGAATAAGAATTGTGCTCATAGATTTTTATTAACAAGAACTGACTTCATCAAGTGACATCCTTTTCCATATTGGATACTTCGCTGGGATTCGAACTTAGAATTATTTTTACATTTTTATTACGAGGACTTTTGCAATTTCTCTAGAAGATAATATTTTGAATTATTTTTGGATTAATTTTGGAATTAATTCTTAAAACTGTAAGTTTATTTTTCTTTTCTGGAAATTATTTGTGCTCAATAAATTGTTTATTAAGTTTTACAAGCTTGTTATTTTCACTCTTTCTATGTTACTGTTTATTCGAGCCTAAACACGTAACAGTTCTGCGTGGGACTGGTTCCAGACAACTTTTGTCACCCACGCTTTGCAACATCAACTTAGAGCTCAGAGCGAAGCCCTGGAAAACCATTGTGGGACAGTCAGCATTGGTAGGCGTAACATCACTAACCTTCGCTTTGCAGACGACATTGATGGGCTGGTAGGTAATGAAGACGAGCTTGCCACCATATTGAAGAACCTGGATAAAACATCTTCCAGATTTGACATATAGCGTTGAGAAGACAAAGCTGATGACATATAATGGCAAACAGATCTCAGCCAAGATTAAAGTCAGATGCAGAAACTGGAAACAGTGAGCCAGTTCAAATATCTTGGTTCCATAATCACCGAAGAGGGATCAAGAGCAGAAATTTAAAACTAAATGTATTGCAGGTGGTTAATCTGAATACCTGCTGTAGATGAAATGAATTTGATAGGGCCAAAGGGAGTTTTATAGGGACAAAGACCAACACACACACGCACGTACACACACACACACACTCCAAACGTCATGTCATAACTATGAATGTAAACGAACATGAAATTTCTCAAAACGATTATCTCGTTCACTACTAATTTACATCAACTATACCATTTAACACCCTATAAACACACTATCCAGAACGTTTTATGTTTTAACTAGGAAACTGAACGACGGAGATGAAATCTCACAAAACAGACTATCCCTTACACCACTTAAAGGACTACCCATCACACCACTATGCTATCCAGCATATCTCATACTCCTATCCATCACACCACTATGCTATCCAGCATATCATACTCACTATCTATGATGCCCGGTGCTAGCTTAGAATGTAAGAGAAGGAGAAGAAATATTACAAATATAATCTCCAAAACATCCACATGACCATCCCTCACCCCTTACACACAGAACAACTTGTGTTAGCTTAGAGTAAAATAGGAGATGAAAACAAACAAAACATGCACACCTTATTTACCATCCAACGTCCAATACAATAATACCAATACGATACGTCCAATACAATACGTCCAATACAATACTACTAATTACACCATCTACACCATCTACATCGCCTAACACATCATTACCAAAGTCCAGTTTTAGCTGATAGTGCCATAGAAGGCGATGAAATCTAAGAACATACTATCCCTTAAACTAAAAAAAATCCCCATATGTGGCAATACAGTCCCACACTGTTCCATTTTCACTTTAGGCTAGACAATCCTTCCCTTTTCAAACCCCATTGAGGCCTTACAGTACAACCACTGTTTGAGGCTATATGGTCCCAAAATTGTTTTCCTTATATAAACTCTTTGAAGACCAACCCCATGTTCAATTGCCATATTACTCTCGATATATACATTGCTTTGATTATTCATTCAAGGATTATTATTGGGATACAATTTTGATGGCCGAAGTTTGCAGCATTTACGGATGTGGAATATTTATATTGTTATTCGCAATTTAACAATGTCTAACTTATGAATTCAACTATCTATCATCGTGTTTAATAGCATTTATCTGAGCCGACATAAAATGGAAATCCCCCTATTTCACTTTGTTTTGTGGTCAGGCATTCGTAACAAAAGACAATTGCATTTGAGTTCTTTGAAGGAAATTAACTGTTCCACCAATGTTTATCCTGTTTCTAACTGATAAAACATCGAAAAGACCAGTAACTTGGCAGAGGAAACAAAACGCATTTCATTGACACGGTTATCATTTAGGAATCATCCGTCAGTATTTTCTTTTTAATTCCAAACTGTTATATAGACATTTCCGCCCTGACAATCGATCCGTTGCTAGATTCAATCAGCAAAGGAAAATAAATTTAAAGCATGTCCGATTCCAAATTTCAAAATTAAGATTTACGAGGTAAAGGCGGGCACATACTGTCAAGATATCCTATTTTCAGGCTAACCTCTGGGAGTGGAATTATTCATTTAGTGTTATCCTAACGTAATGAAAGCAATATTTTGTCTTTATCTAAATTAGTTCAAAACCAATTACATGCGGGAAGTGAATTATGTAATTTATTTCGAACAAGTCCACAACTCTCGGAGCAATACATTTATTCCGATATGGAATGGTATTAGTCACGTGACAGAATAAACCCCAAACATGATAAAGTATGCAATATGGGTTCAAGTATATATAATGCAGCAACAACCCGTAAATAAGTGTGTGTGTGTGTGTGTGTGTGTGTGTCCCGTAAATATTTCACTGTCTCGATATCAAATTAAGGTTAAATCTTCACACAAATCTACGCATTGACTAATAAGTAGATCAGCTCTTTAATGACTGCTTTAAATGTTCAAGTTCTTTTCAAACTGAACAGAAATATATTACTTCTAAACAATACATTCAAACGTTTCTCTAATGGTTGGGATGTTGTCGGCGCAGGTATCGTATTCAGAATTATAATTTGCTAAGCACAGTGCTTACTCAGTCATGGTGTATAAGTAAAGGTTAACGAAGATGGACTCATCCCAAAATGGACATTGGCATCATCATTATTAGACAATAACTTTAATTAAAATGAACGCATGACATTGTCGCGTCTTCCATGCATGTGCCTCGTTGATTGAGAAGCTGGTTTGTGTCGTAGTGAACACGTACTCAGTTGTTTTGCTCTTCTTTCTATATTGTCTTATTCTCATTATACTGTCTAATCTGCCCTTTTCGTAATTCACGCTTCTTAGTGTCATTGCCAACAAAAGTAGTATTTGTGTTAGATGCAACAATCACATGTCTGTGAAGATGAATTATCCGAGCAGGAATATCTTTTATGTTGTGATGAAACGTTTTGCACTTGTCTAGAAATAAAATGAACGATAAGAGTTCCACTTTACAATGTCAGCAATTGTGTCATCCTGTTTTTTATGCAACGAGCGGTTGGTGACGGAATTCTGTCAAGGATAAAATATTAGCTTTTACGAATCATATGCCTCAGCAAAAAAAAGAAACTGTATCTACATAGATTCTATATTGCTTGCAAGTTTCTGTCTTTACCTCAGTTTGTCTTATGATCTCCAGCTACATTCATTGAATCCATAAATGTTGATTCTCTTTTGCCTCTTTTTGCTGGAAGAAATAAGCACAGCATTCAGTTTCAATAATAATGTTGGTTTTGCTATTCTACGATATTTTTTATTTTATATAAATTAATAACATTTGCATTAGTTGGGAATACTGGAATTATATTGTGCTGTAGTTGGAAATACTGGAATCCGATTATTGTGCATTAGTTTGGAATGCTGTTATCTGCTTATTGTGCGTTAGTTGAGAACAGTTATCTGATATTTTTCATTAATTAAGAGCACGTATCTGATGATTCAGTATTAGTTGACAATACTGAATCCACTTATTAAGCATTTAAACAATGTAATGTACATTTTGTAAATCCCCCCCCCCAAAAAAAAAAACAACAACATAAAAAAACATCAACAAAAAACCCATAAAAAGACAGAATATGCAAATGGCATTAAGCGCACAGACGAACAAAGGGACAAAACGATGAACACCTTTGTCAGGATATCGTGTAACACCAGATGATTTAATACATAAAAAGAAAATTTCTGAAGCATCGATGATATCAAATGTCACCTATTATGAAATCACACACGAACTTGTACTTGCAACAGACAGCTAATATTTGATGTCTTATCGACTGGCGGTAAAAATGTCACTTCAGGGGCTCGGCATGACAGATATGGACAATAATGATATTTTAGGACCACAAAAACGTTTGTGTTATTTCTGGGTTTCGAGTATTATGACGAAAAGTTGATCACTATTTATTAAATCAGAACAAAACTCTATTCTATGTTTAGAGGTGATGTTGTGTTGACTCGTCATGTTTATGCAGACAAACCCGTATTTAAAACATACGCTCTTGCACAGTTTTGTCATTAAATATTTTAATCTTAACAAGTATTTGCGACTAACGTATATAATTAGATATGGTTCAACTGGATTTACAACAAATAAAGTATGAATTCTATTCTTTCCAATATTCTTCTCACAACCAAAATTGTTCAGAACAAATATACTAATGAAACTGGAAGATTGGTTGGTTTGTTGTATTTAACGGCACTTTTAATACATCAAGAGCTATGTCAGGCTGAGGATGTTGGAGCTTAAGTTCTTCCGAGACAAACTGAAGCAGTCGACTTGGGCTGGCATGGTTGGACATCAATACAGAAAGCAGACTCCTTTTTATACTTGCTGAGCTACCGAGTCTGCTGGAACTTAATCTTGGCACGTCGAAAAGATTATATCCTGAACCATATACGTTGTTACCAACATTATTAACATGAAAATAAAGTAGTATTAAATGAAGTTATCCAAAGCTTTTAAAGTGTTAATCATCAAAACCAAACAAAAAGCGGTGGGGCCGGGTCACTACACTTTCAATGCTAGAATGAAGGACACAATGGTAATTGATAGTTAGTATCTCTCAAATCTTTAGAATACAAATAAAGCCAAACATGTTGATTTTTATTTCAATGTGTAACTTTGCCTATCTTTGGTTTTAGACATAAAACATGACTAATATGTTGTAATATCGGCTTTATTTCTGAGTGAAGCACGTGTTAACGAAAGCTATGAAAGTCTCAAATGTCGCCAAAATATGCACTGTTGTTAAGCAAGGCTTTCATTCAAACTGTTAGATAGAGTCACTTATAGAGACAATAATTACAAAATGTCACACTGATCTACTTGGATGTAGCCATACCGAATTTTAAAAAAAAATTCTTGGGCTACAATTATGGTATATTTTCTTTTTAGAATGATGTTTAACATATGATTTAATATTTTCATATAAATGTTCTATTACAGGGTACGTTGGATTCGATTTTTTAAATCAGATTTTAACTATGCGTCGTCTGAGGAATGAATAATTATAGACCTTTGTCATTATGGCCAATTCATAACTTCTTCTGTTTTGATTATTGGTTGCCAATGGCGATACTGACAACAATGACACAATGTATTCATTTGGACATTGTGTCTCTGAAAGGTCATATCGTTAAGGTTTCGAGTACATTTAAATCGCTGTTTCTGCGGAAATCTCATATCCTCTGAATTATACGATTTAAAAATGTTCCTGCATGAACAATTGGCGATTAGCTTATTTACTTTATGAAATTATGTCCAGTTCACTGGTAAATGAACATTGCTACTGCTAGCAATATTGGTTATATTGGTCACTCTCGTTTTCTTCCTCCACCAGTGCCTAATAGACTTCTATCTGTATGGGTAAATATAAGAAAGACATTTCTTAAAGAAGCTAAATAACTACCCAAAATTGTGCTGCGGAATCCCATTGTACACTACAATATTTTCGTTTTGACAAGAAATGCATCAGTATTCTTCCAGGACTTGTAAATTAAATTTGCCTTATCCGCTTGCTAAATACACGTTTCCACACATTATGGCTAAATAGAGGAGTAAAACTGGATCATTTTCCAGAGAATCATTTAGGCTTTCATGTCCCGTGTCTTAACTTTGGAACAATAGTTACAATAATTTGTGATTAGCCTTCGCATGCCCAGTGTTATGTCACAAATTGAGTATGTGTATGGTACGCGCAACTTAATGTTCAAGATTGTTCATGAACAAATGAGTTCTTGACAGAAGCTCATAAGTTTAAAAGCAGTGTGTTTCCTATATTTTCTGTAATCAGCTTATACAGACCATTCTTTTAGTATATATGGCAATAACAGGAAAATACAACACGTATAGTTGATAGTTCAAAATACCTCAGCTGCTGTTCCAACTTTCTTACTTGACATCAGCCTCACTCCCAGTCCAGATGCCTGGAAGGTCCCTACATTCAAAAACAGAACACTTTGTAATCAGACTGGACGTATAACAAATCGCATATTATATTATCCAGTTGAACTAATGAGCACTGATCCTTAAACGCGAATCGTATTTGGTCCAGTCCGGTCTGATGACAACAGTACAAACTTATCCCCATTTTATTGACATACTTCATGTTCTTCAAGCTTGGGAAGTATAACTCAAAATTCTTAGTGAGAACAAATAAAGAAAACCTCGAACAACATTTCAAATGACAGTGACCCTGTCCATATATGAAGGTTGTGTGAGGTTTCCTGGGAGGGGTAGCACCTATGGCTAGGGGAAGCAGTCGTATGCGTTCAGGGTAGCTCGCTCACTTTTGGTCACCACTTTGGTTATCTGTGGCTCCAAGAAGTTGTGACATGTGCAACGGTCACATCCCGGAAAACGGCATCTACAAGCCGGCTAAAGCAGGCTAAGGGTAGCCGATAGATCATAAACCCTAGGTGAATTAGGCTTTGTCTAACCACCATGTGAAGACTATTCGTCAGCAAGCGCAGACAAACCAACAGCTTGTCAGAAGGGCACTTCTCAGCAATGCACCGTGAAGCGCTATAACTTGACGAGACACGTGGGACGTCCTGGTCATCCACTGCACTTAAGTCCGTCTCCTGCCGTCTCAGCGTTGTCATGCTGCTGGAGTGAGATGGTTTTTGGGTGATATAGTGAGGTCATCGAAGAGCTGCGCAAGTCTTCATCACTTAAAACAAACTCACCGCGCAAGGCACTCTTGTCATCCACCCATCCCATTTCATCACCCATTGAAGTTATGTGGAGACAGGAAAGCGACCAAGCGACAGGTATGAATAAACTGGTAGCCGGTTCGAGCTAGGGTCCTTCACCACTGACACTGAGCAGCAGTGGAAACCGGCAGCCACCTGAGCGACTGAGCAGTCCTCTTAATAATTGCACTTCTTACCTCTCTGGCATGAGGAAGGGGCTAGAAAGGTGATTTAAACATCGCCTGCTCTAAACGTACCTAGACAGCAAACCGCAGATGGCAGGGACAATACACTAGACGCATAGAATGTGCGGACTTTACTTGACAGAGACGATGCGGAAAGACCCCAGATAAGAATAGCCCTATTCGAAAAAAAACTCGTCAAATACAACGTGGAAATTGCTGCCTTAAAACAAACTCACCGCGCAAGGCACTTGCGTGGAAATTGCTGCCTTGTATATATGGCAATAACAGGAAAATACAACACGTATAGTTGATAGTTCAAAATACCTCAGCTGCTGTTCCAACTTTCTTACTTGACATCAGCCTCACTCCCAGTCCAGATGCCTGGAAGGTCCCTACATTCAAAAACAGAACACTTTGTAATCAGACTGGACGTATAACAAATCGCATATTATATTATCCAGTTGAACTAATGAGCACTGATCCTTAAACGCGAATCGTATTTGGTCCAGTCCGGTCTGATGACAACAGTACAAACTTATCCCCATTTTATTGACATACTTCATGTTCTTCAAGCTTGGGAAGTATAACTCAAAATTCTTAGTGAGAACAAATAAAGAAAACCTCGAACAACATTTCAAATGACAGTGACCCTGTCCATATATGAAGGTTGTGTGAGGTTTCCTGGGAGGGGTAGCACCTATGGCTAGGGGAAGCAGTCGTATGCGTTCAGGGTAGCTCGCTCACTTTTGGTCACCACTTTGGTTATCTGTGGCTCCAAGAAGTTGTGACATGTGCAACGGTCACATCCCGGAAAACGGCATCTACAAGCCGGCTAAAGCAGGCTAAGGGTAGCCGATAGATCATAAACCCTAGGTGAATTAGGCTTTGTCTAACCACCATGTGAAGACTATTCGTCAGCAAGCGCAGACAAACCAACAGCTTGTCAGAAGGGCACTTCTCAGCAATGCACCGTGAAGCGCTATAACTTGACGAGACACGTGGGACGTCCTGGTCATCCACTGCACTTAAGTCCGTCTCCTGCCGTCTCAGCGTTGTCATGCTGCTGGAGTGAGATGGTTTTTGGGTGATATAGTGAGGTCATCGAAGAGCTGCGCAAGTCTTCATCACTTAAAACAAACTCACCGCGCAAGGCACTCTTGTCATCCACCCATCCCATTTCATCACCCATTGAAGTTATGTGGAGACAGGAAAGCGACCAAGCGACAGGTATGAATAAACTGGTAGCCGGTTCGAGCTAGGGTCCTTCACCACTGACACTGAGCAGCAGTGGAAACCGGCAGCCACCTGAGCGACTGAGCAGTCCTCTTAATAATTGCACTTCTTACCTCTCTGGCATGAGGAAGGGGCTAGAAAGGTGATTTAAACATCGCCTGCTCTAAACGTACCTAGACAGCAAACCGCAGATGGCAGGGACAATACACTAGACGCATAGAATGTGCGGACTTTACTTGACAGAGACGATGCGGAAAGACCCCAGATAAGAATAGCCCTATTCGAAAAAAAACTCGTCAAATACAACGTGGAAATTGCTGCCTTGAGCTCGACCCGGCTTGCAAGAGAAGGCAAACTCTGTGAAAGGGACCCCAGATACACTTTGTTTTTGAGTGAAGATAGCACTGACTGACAAATTGGCTTGACCTCCAAACGTAGTAAACAACATATTCATGACCATTAAACTCCTCTGGAAGAGAGCACCTTATCAGCATAAGTCGATACGCTCGAGACACAGAAAGCGATAAGTCTGCTCTCCAGAGGCAAAGCAACTGGTTCAGACTCTAACCCATGTGAAGTCTACAAGGAAGGAGGCACAGCTCTGAGATTAAAGGATCCACCAACTGTTTGTACTGATGTGGCAGCAAGAGACGATTCCCGGAATTCCAAGACTTATCCACAATCCACCTGTATAAGCGCAAAGGGAACCGCCAGGCCTGTTACAACTCCGGGGTATATCCCTGCTCTCAATTGCAGGAAAAATACTCTCTAGAATCCTATTGAACTGCATCGCTACGCACCTTGACCAGAGACTACTTCCAAAAAGCCAGTGTGGATTCCAAAAAGAACGTGGGATCATCGACCTGGTGTTTGCTGTGAGGCAGCTACAAAAGAAATGTCTAGAGTAAAACGTCGACCTTTTCTCCATCTACCTCGACTTGACAAAGCTGAGAAGGCTTGTTGAAGTTAATTGTCAAGTAAAGATGCCAGAGACAACTTATATCCATGGTCAGAATGTCCACGACTTCATGCAAACACGACACAAGAACAAAGGAGAAACAGCTGAACTATTTCCAGTAACCATTGGCGTCAAGCAGGGTTGAGTTCTGGCACCGACACTGTTCAGTCTATCGAGTAATGAATTCAGAGACGGAATGGTTGGAGTCAGCTTCAGTGCCGTACAGATGAAAAACTATTCAATTCCAGGAGGCTTCAAGCGAAAACCAAGGATTTGACAGACACCATAAGGGATTTCTTATTTGCTGATCACTACGCCTTCAATGCTGGCTTAAAAGCCGACCTGAGCACAAATTTTGTTCTTACCATCAGTACCAGGAAGACAAATGTCCTGTATCAACCGGCCCCTGGAAAGACCTAAGTTGACCCCAACATCACTGTCAACTCCCAACAACTCAACGTAGTGAACCGTTTCACCTACCTTGGCAGCACACTATCACATGCCATCAAACCTTCGCATTGCCAGACCCATCGCAACTTTCGGCAGATTATATGCCAACGTCTGGAATATATGAGGCATCAGCAGCCAGACTAAACTAAAGGTCTACATGACGTTGTACTCACCACACTAATTTACGCATGCGAAACGTGGACGGTGTATCAACTACACGCCAGGAAGCTGAACTATTTTAACAGAATAAGTCTCAGGAAAATCCTCAACATCAAGTGACTGGACAAGGTTCCAGATATTGAGGTACTTTCCCAAGCAGGTCTCACCAGCATCCACACCATCATGATGCAGGGCATTTTGTACGCATGCCAGACCACCGGATCCCTAAGAGACTCCTCTATGGCGAGCTATACAAGGACAGCGGTCCCTTAGAGGTCAGAAGAAACGCCTCTAAGGCAATCTGAAAGCTGCATTGAAAGCGTTCAACACAATCCCTGATTCATGGGAACAAACAGCAAGCGATCGAGTCACTTGGTGTTCCTCCGTGCACAAAAACTCAAGTTGTGCGAATCGAGCAGCTACAGAGATGAAGAGGCCAGGCAGAAAAGCACGTGTCATCAACCCTCCTGGAGATATCCCACTCATCCCCTGTCCCTTATGCAAGCAAACATTCCG
Organism: Unio delphinus; assembly: GCA_029339505.1. Lineage (NCBI taxonomy): Eukaryota > Metazoa > Mollusca > Bivalvia > Unionida > Unionidae > Unio > Unio delphinus. Next base: position 11,566,878 of record JAQISU010000058.1, read on the forward strand.
TGCAAATTTTTTTCTCAGCCCCCTGCGCACGCACAGAACAGAAAAAGCCCCTCCAACCCTCGGATGTCAAGTGTGGTCCTCGTCGAAACGACGGACGAATAAAGAACACATGAAGGGATTATGGTGTGGATGCATCAGAATGCAAGAATAATGCATCTAAGTTTACACATAAAATAAGCATGTCTTGAAAGATTTTGAATTTATGACCATATAGAATAATTTGATCAGAATGTTTCAACATATGTTTAAATGACCGACCTTAATTTAAGGAAAAGAGAGGGCGTGGTTGCAATGTGATGAAAGAATAATGCTTTCTGATTCTACAGTCTACGCATGACTGCTGTTAGGATATAAAATATCAAACAGAATAATCTTAAACGCTTAATCATAGCTGTCAACACTGTAGAGAGAGAGAGAGAGAGAGAGAGAGAGAGAGAGAGAGAGAGAGAGAGAGAGAGAGAGAAAGAGAGAGATTTAATTAATAATTATAGAATTTTATTTTAGAACCTTATAATAGGTTTCAGAAACAAAACAATAAAGCATTAAATATGTCAAAGCATGTGTGTCTCCTAACCGATAAATTTAACTTTAACTGTCGTCAGGGTATTCCAACATATCATTGCTATTATGAACATTGTATATAGATCCCAGGGAATGTGTAAACGAAGAACTATATTCGTGTAGGCTGCTTGATATACATTTAGTGTTAAGGTTTTCATCCAGCTCAAAACCTTTTCTCTCTCACTCCATATTTCAGCGTAATGTTTTCCCTTATGCATGATATGGAAGAGAGGAAGGGAAGAAAGGAAGGATTGCGATGAAATTGTGTATCATGTTAAATTCATTTAGAAAACGGGGACTCTTAATAGTTTTATCGTTATTTTCACACGTCATTAACGATTAATGAGATAAAATGCATCATTGATCTATATTCCTGCATTAGCAAGAATGCTTCTGAATTCGTATTATTATGCCATGGGCGGCTCACAATTTGATGAGTAATGAGTAAAACATAATGCGCTGGAAGAAAACATTAAAACTGATCTTATACCAAATAACCTACATTAATCTGATTCGTCATAACGGTATGTTTACGCTTTCCTTGAGTTCAATCTACATTGTTCAATATCAATGATACACAGCTGCAATCGCCATTGACATAAGGCCTATATGTTAAATTTGTCGGTTACGACGACGTATACTCTGTTGGGGGGCCCTGAGTGGCCGAGCGCTTTCCGTTACGGATCACTGCCATCTCATCTCTGTCTGCGTGGGTTCGAGTCTAAGATTCAGCTAATGTAGTTTATTTGAGAAAGCTTGCCAGTAGCTTCTCGTGAGTCGGTGAATTTTTCCGTGGGTTTTCCCGGGTTCTTCCTCCACCAATAATACTGGCTGCCTATCGTGTGCTGAAAATGGCGTTAAACCAACAGCAACAGCAACAAATTACTGTATTGTGTTTTAATCCTTTGTTGTTATGGTTATGTTCTAAAATTCGATTCATCATTTTTAATTATAAAATGTCCAAATCGTCGCCCCCGTATCTCTCTCTCTCTCTCTCTCTCTCTCTCTCTCTCTCTCTCTCTCTCTCTCTCTCTCTCTCTCTCTCTCTCTCTTTGAGACAGACAGACAGACAGAGAGAGAGACAGACAGACCGAGACAGAGAATTTATAGTCTTTAGAAATGTTAATTAAATCAAAATAATGACTTAGATGAACTGTCAATATATTATAACATTTTAATTAACTCTTGTTGTTGGTTCGTCATTTCACTAAGTTTCTATTGCACGCTATTTCCATACGCCAGTACGTTAATGCCGGACAGCACAGTTCAGTGTACAAATAGCTAACCGTGTTAGCAGTGCACTACTTTCATCAAACACACACACACACACACACACACACACACATATATATATATATATATATATATATATATATATATATATATATGAGATAACAGTATACCACTGCAAAAACAGTTTCAAAGAGGAATACTATTTTATAAGTGCATTTTTGTGTATTCAAATATTGTCTTCTTTATGCCTTTTATTGTTATTTATAGAATTATTATAGCATAAATAAAATGTAAGATTTTTAAAGATAGCTACATGAAGAAGATATATTTTGAATATGTCTTAATTCAACACGTTATAATAAACACACTTTATTGAATCAATCAGATCAATTTTTTTTCATACAGTAAGTTATATGTTTTTTTTTAGTTACTCTCTAATTTGAGTCGCATTGATTCTAATGCTTGCCAGTTCGTTCACAATAGTTCAGTCTAATTGTTTTTGACAAATCATCCGAAAACTTCTGGTTGTAAATCAAACTAAATGCTTTTATGGCCTGTCCTGTTTGATGATTTAATAGTCAGATCAAAGTCACCATGACTTACTAGGTCATCAGTGAAATACAATACACTTCAATGACTCGTTGTAAAAGTGGGGACAGGAGAATTAAGCAATTAGTACCTTCGTAAAGGGTGTCTACTTTGACTGTCACCGCTACCTTCAAAGAATTTGGTTTTTATACAAGCTTTATTTTTTATAAATAAAGTTTAACACGCTTAGTTCGTTTCATTATAGCACATTTGATTTCCAGCTGCCGTGTTCAGCTGTTTAGTGAGACATTACACTTCAGATAAAACACACACATACATAGACACAGATACAGGCACACAAACACACACGCACATATACACACACGCACACACACAGATACAGATACACGCAATTCTACATGTGACAGATGGGAGTTTTGTTGCTGAGCTGTTCAAATTTATTTTGGTTTGATTTGCCAGTGTACCATTAAATCAGTAAATACATGCCTAATGCGGTAGGTTGAATGAATGAAAGCAATTTCAAGAATTCAGGCAAATAAAGTGATTTTCTAAGCTGTGTTTAAACTTAACAGTTTACATATATATGCCTAATACGGCAAGTTGAATGTATGAAAGCAATTTCAAGAATTCAGGCAAATAACGTGATTTTCTAAGCTGTGTTTAAACTTAACAGTTAACATATATATGCCTAATACGGCAAGTTGAATGTATGAAAGCAATTTCAAGAATTCAGGCAAATAAAGTGATTTTCTAAGCTGTGTTTAAACTTAACAGTTTATATATATGTCTAATACGGCAAGTTCAATGCATGAAAGAAGAGAAGAGTTTAGAATATTATGTGCAACTGGGTGCAAGCGTAGTATATAATTCATTTAGAAATTAATTTGAATAACACGAAAACAATTCTTACGAATTATCATCTTTTTGTACCTGTTCTTTGAAGTGTCACATAGCACTTAATTATTGTATTTATGATTATAAATTATAATCAATTCTCAATTCATTATATTCCTTGCGATGAGCAATACAATGCCCACGTTCCTTAGATTAGAAAGGAAAATACAATTTACACCCATGTACTAAGTGCTTGTTCTTGCAGTTTTTGCAGCACTCGTACTAGAATGAACCTACAAGAATGACGTCGATACTGTGAAAAATACCTGTTAGGATTATTTATTATTGTTAGTTTTACAAAAATTATGATAATCTGAAAAATATGTTTATGACTATGTCAGAAGCTTGCAAATTTTCAACATGAGCGACAGTCATTCTTCTTTGAAATAACAAATATGTATGTATGTATGTATGTATGTATGTATGTATGTATGTATGTATGTATGTATGTATGTATGTATGTATGTAGGTAGGTAGGTAGGTAGGTAGGTAGGTAGGTAGGTATGTATGTATGTATGTATGTATGTATGTATGTATGTATGTATGTATGTATGCATGTATGTTACCAAATCATGATTTGTGGATGCCTCACATAAACACAAAACCACCACCCGATCCCTACGCAGACCTTAAAAGGGTTAATTGGTGGATTGTGACTAAATTCAAGACTGACTGTAAATCTTTATGCTTATATTTCTTACGATCTTAATGCGATCAGCAATCAAGGTAGCTACTATTTGCCAGGGCAAGCATTATTAATGCTCTTTGAACGATGCTATCAGGACAGTAAATCAGTGTTTCTGACACTGATTGGCTACACAAGCAGATTTTAGCTGCGCCTTGGTGATTAGGCGCACGCAGGGCGTGATAATATTGTTTGGCACTAGATTCAATATGTCTAGCTCTCCCACTTAACTGTCAGTCAACTGTACAATGCTTAAATGCTTTTTGAACGAGAACAAACAGTCCTCTTTTGATATTTATTATCGTCTTAAAGCTGGAGAGTCTTATGATGTCTGAGGCATCTTTTGTAATGTCTGTTGAAATAGGTATGCTTAGTTAACGTCAGTTTGCCAAACATATTGAATGTAGAACAAATGAATAATAACAATTGCTTTCTTTTCTTTTATAAACAACTGAAAAAGCTGAACAATAAAGATATTTAGCACAAAAAAAATGTTACTTTGCATATAAAGAATATTATTGTTTAAAATGTATTTTTTCAACAGAATTGTTGTTTCTTTGGGGGTGGAAAACCTGAGTTAACATCATTGGATTTATTTGTAGCTGAGGTACACATAAATGTAAATTAAGAAAATAAAATAAAGAATGATCATGTATAGGTTTTAACTTAAGCAAACACAAATATTTCATCATTTGTTTCCTTTGAGAGTGATATTTAATAAAGCGATAGTACTTTAGTCAGACAAATGCATCAGACACGATAATCGTTTGGCCCATATACTTCTTACTTACTCTTGTCATTACAAACATGATCGATCAGTAACACCTACTATGATATATCATCAATAAATAGGGAAAATGTTGCTTTGTCATCATTCATACTGTCTCTAGACTTTTTGGCACATCAATAACTGTCAACAATTTTTACTTATTACCATGTTCACGTAACAGTTCGTGGAATAAATTATTAGTATAACACTTCAACTGTCTGTACATATACAATGTATGTATGTATGTATGTATGTATGTATGTATGTATGTATGTATGTATGTATGTATGTATGTATGTATGTATGTACGTACGTAGATATGTATGTATGTATGTATGTATGTATGTATGTATGTATGTATGTATGTATGTATGTATGTATGTATGTACGTACGTAGATATGTATGTATGTATGTATGTATGTATGTATGTATGTATGTATGTATGTATGTATGTATGTATGTAGCTGTGAAGAAAGAAGCAAACATTATCAAATAACTTAAGTTGTCTAAAGTTATTTAATACTTTTTCAACTAATGATCTTGTTAAATGTCTTGTGCCTCGCTTGCGTGTTTCTTGTCTTGATGTCATTTTGCGTAACAATTAAATGCTAAGTTCTTGCCTCGATGTCTTCTTGTGTCGAAATTAAATAATAATAATAATAATAATAATAATAATAATAATAATAATAATAATAATTAATACTAATAATAATGACTGTGCATAGCGAATAATCTTTATACGCAATAAGCGCTTTACAACATATATAATGGTATTTTACTACAAAGAAAACCCCCCACCACCATGAAATTAGAAAACATAAAATAATGCTAAGTGTTTGGCTTGATGTCATCTTGTGCCACAATGAAATACTTCTTGGTTTGATGTCATCTTGCGCTTCAGTTGCATGTTACCTTGTCTGATGTCATATTGTTCCACAATTAGGTTTTTCTTCGACTCGTGCCATCATGTGCCTCTGCAAATAAATGCTTCCTGGCTTCATGTACCAACATTAAATGTTTCTTGGCTAGATGTCATCGTGTAAGAAAATTTAACGAATCTTGGCTTGAAGTCATCGGGTACATTAATTAATTGCTTCTTGGCTTGATGTCATCGCATTCTAAAATTAAATGCTTATCGGCTTGATGTCATCGTGTACCAAAATTAAATGCTTAATGGATTGATGTCATCTTGTACCAAAATTAAATCCTTATTGCTTTGAAGTCACCGTGTACCAAAATTAAATGCTTAATGGCTTGGTGTCATCTTGTACCAAAATTAAATCCTTACTGGTTTGAAGTCATCGTGTAGCAAGCTTAAATGCTTATTGGTTTGATGTCGTCGTGTACCAAAATGTGATGCATTTTGGCTTGAAGTCATCGTGTACCAAAATTAAAGGCTTTGAATGCTTATTGGCTTGATGTCATCATTTACCAAAATTAAATGCATTTTGGCTTGATGTCGTCGTGTACCAGAATGTGATGCATTTTGGCTTGATGTCATCGTGTAACAAAATAAAATGGTTTATGGCTTGATGTCATCGTGCACTAAACTTAAATGCTTATTGACTTGATGCCATCTGGTACCAAAATTAAATGTTTCGTGGCTTGAAGTCATCGTGTACCAAAATTAAATGTTTCGAGTCTTGAAGTCATCGTGTACCAAAATTAAATGCTTAGTGGCTTGCTGTCATTGTGCACCAAAATTAAATGCTTATTGGCTTAAAGTCATCTTTTACAAAAATCAAATGCTTCTTGGCTTGATACCATGTTGTACCAAAGTTAATGCAATTTGGCTTGATGTCATCGTGTACCAAAATTAAATGCTTAGTGGCTTGATGTCATCGTGTGCTGAAATTAAATGCATTTCAACTTGATGTCATCTTGTACCAAAATTAACTGCTTTTTGGCTTGATTTCATCTTCTACTGGAATTATACGTTTCGTCCCGTGAAGTCATCGTGTACCAAACTTAAATGCTTATTGGATTGAAGTAATCGTGTTCCAAAATTAAATGCTTATTGTTTTGAAATCATCGTGTACCAAACTTAAATACTTATTGGCTTGAAGTCATCGTGTACCAAAATTAAATGCATCTTGGCTTAAAGTCATCGTGTACCAAAATTAAATGCATTTTGGCTTGATGTCATCGTGTACCAAAATTAAATGCTTCTTGGTGTGATGTAATCTTGTTCCACAAATAAATGTCTATTGGCTTGATGTCATCCTTTGCTACAATTAGCTGCATCATGATTTGGTGTAATGTTTTTATTTTAGTTTAATGTAATCTTGTGCCACAATCAAATGCTTCTTGACTTTTCCACAGTTTAGAAAAGTAGATTATCAGATAATACTATTTCTCCCCCCCCCCTCTAAAATGAGACTGAAACTGTATCACATACATTTGAGAATGTGAAGAATCTATAATTTTAATGAACGTTTACACCGAGTTAAATGTGAATAAAATCACACGGAATATCCTTTTCGTAAAAGCGGGGGACATATTAGTATAAGATATATGAATGCAGATTCTTTGGACTCATTTGTAAGACATATTAGTATCAGATATATGAATGCAGATTCTTTGGACTCATTTGTAAGACATATAAGTATAAGATATATGAATGCAGATTCTTTGGACTCATTTGTAAGACATATTAGTATAAGATATAGGAATGCAGATTTTTTGGACTCATTTGTAAGACATATTAGTATAAGATATAGGAATGCAGATTCTTTGGACTCATTTGTAAGACATTTTAGTATAAGATATATGAATGCAGATTTTTTGGACTCATTTGTAAGACATTAGTATAAGATATATGAATGCAGATTCTTGTGACTCATCTGTAAACAATATGTAAACGTACTAATAGAGTAGCACTAAATTTTGACGATCATAATAAACTCTTCAACTACCTGGTTGAAAAATGATGCATATATTGAATATAAATTGATTAATTTGGAGAAAAGATTAAGTCTGAATAAAAATGTACGGAATCAAACGCTACTAAGTTTACAATCGGCAACTTAGCTATTTACATATTTTACCTCTTCAGATTAAATTACCCCTCCCCGACTATTTCCCCAATGATTTTACTTTTTGCACCTTAAATAATGTACAGAATGAAAGTGTCTGACAGAAGCTATACGTAATTTATTTGTATTGTCTCGCTTTACTCTACCACCATGTTCTATGTATTTGCTAAGCAATCATTCCAAAGCCCCCTAACCATGACAACACTTGCTGTGTCTGGACGAAAATTCGAGATCGCTCCATAATCCATTTGTTTTATCCGACAACTTAGAAAAATGTATCTCTTTCTAGATGCTTTTCTTTCACTGAATTTACATTTTGACCTAGCAAAACATTATCTGATAATACAGATAAACAAGAGCTAGGATATTCATTAAGGTGTGACCACAATCTGTCTTTTTTACCCTTACGGGAAGATATAAATATAAACACATTTACACGTAAGGTAGATAAATCACCATTATTTTCATTAATTATTCTACTGTATGTTGGTAAAGAACAGTCTTTCACACAGTCCATATTTTCATCAAAACGACTTTTTTTTTTTTTTTTTACAAGTCATGGTTATCAATAAGTTTCAAATAATTTGTCGAACTCAATTATTAGCTAAGAAGACCATGACATGATTTACCGTATATAATAGCTTCTAAGTCGAGTCCGTCCAACTGAAAAAAACAGACTCGGATCTGCTGACGCACAATTAGCCACAGATCAGGATCTATTTTGTTGTTTCTTTTACCGATAGCTGCATACGCCCAGATCTGCCAGCTGATGTTACGAAGGCAGATCTTGGTGTGTGCAGTTTAAACTCGACTTATAAGCGAGTATAACAGTACATTAATTATAATATAGATTCACTCTGTCCAGCGAGATGGTACTGGCAATCAAAGTAGTTAATTTTACACAATAAAAATGTATCATCAATCAGTAATTAACGATCATTGATACACAATTCTATCTCTGACATTATCTGTTCAATGATCTTTGACAGCCAACTCTATGATGGCGACTATGTTGCTTAGATGCTTCCGACATGCAATCGTGATTCAAAATACATTTGTTATTGGCAATTTCATTGCCATCACATAGTCATAACGAGGAACGTTTATTGCTGTACATCAGATACAGTGTTTGGCTGATTTTAGCTGGCTTTGACTGTTTTCGGGATTTGGTTAATTTGAGTGGGCAATGAGAATAAAAAGTATTGGCCATCTGTCAATAGAGCCATGTCCAACCATAATGCTGAACGCCTATTCAATTTTATTTATCTCAAATGGTCAAGGAAAGATAACACTTACTTCAATCTAAGTAGCTTTCTTTCAGACAGGTTTATTCTGTATGCCTGCCTGTCTCCGTTTTTGTTTGTCTGTTAGTATGTCCCTGTCTCGCTCAGTCCAATGAATGTATGCTTCTGATTGCCACCAGTAAGACGTAACAATTTTTATGCCATTAGCATTATCTAAGACGGGAAGCTTTCATTATTTTACATATTCTCCTAGCTTCTTATCATGAAGAAGAGAATGCATTATTTGCACTTGTTCCAAATTGTATCCCGTGTGCGTCATATCTTGAGTTGTACTTTACCTTTTCATCTTTATCGCAGTTTGTTGGCGTTTTCTTCATGTTAACTGTTTTTCCTTGTATAAGCAATCCAATAATAGTATTACCATCTACAATGTTCCATGTCAATATTATCGACTGTGTGTTGGACTATGTGTAGCCAGCTATTTATTGTGGAGACAATAGTTGTTGCTCGTTCAAATGTAGTATCGGAAATGTTTCTTTGATTTAATCGGACAAGATGGAACAAATTACGAAACTTAGACACACATATGCAGCTATTAGTCAATCGTCCTTTATACTAATTTAAATGTTAACGATTTCCCCACTTGGTCCTGATGAGCTACAGTCGTCGTTTAAACTCCTGATTTCTAGTTCTTTTAAGATAGTTAAAATAACTCCTTCAAAAGCTTAAAATTCAGAAGTTTAAAAGTTTTATATTCTTAATTAGGAAGGTAATACGGTAATATATTGTTAATTTAGATGTTTCAATGGTTATGCAATGTTAAATAAGAAGTTTAAAATGTTATATATAGTTCATCAGTTTGATTAGGGAGGGATCAAGTAGCTGTCTTGTTGCCGTTAGTGTGGGCCATTCAGTTCCATTATCAAGGTGCTGTTTCATTGCCGTACATGGAGGCCATTCAGCACAATTAGAAAGGGATCAAGTCGCTGTCTTGTCGACGTTCGTGGGGTCATTGAGTTTTTTTGGAACGCTTTCTCGTTGCCGTCTATGGGGCCATTCACATCATTTAGGAAGGAATCAAGGCCTTGTCTTGTTGGCATGGGGCCATTCACTTCATTTAGGACGTGATCAAGTCCTTGTCTTGTTGCCTTACATGGGACTATTCAATTCATTTAGGAAGTGATCAAGTCCTTATGTTGTTGCTGTACATGGGGCTATTCAGTTCATTTAGGAAGTGATCAAGTCCTTGTCTTGTTGCCGTACATGGGACTATTCAGTTCATTTAGGAATGGACCGAGTCCTTGTTTTGCTGAAGTACACGCGGCCATTCAGTACATTTAGGAAGTGATCATGCATTTGCGTTGTTGTCGTACATGGGACTATTCAGTTAATTTTGGAAGTGATCAAGTCTTTGTGTTGTTGCCGTACATGGGACCATTCATTTCCTTTAGGAAGCGATCAAGTCCTTGTTTTCCTGCCGTACATGGGGCCATTTAGTTCGTTTAGGAAGTGATCAAGTTATTGTGTTGTTGCCGTACATAGGGCCATTCAGTTCGTTTAGGAAGTCCTTGCGTTGTTGTCGTACATGGGACTATTCAGTTCGTTTAGGAAGTGATCAAATCCTTGTCTTGTTGCCGTATATGGGACCATTCAGTTCGTTTAGGAAGTGATCAAGTCCTTGTGTTGTTGCCGTACATGGAGCCATTTAGTTCGTTTAGGAAGTGATGAACTTCTTGTGTTGGTGCAGTACATGGGACCATTCAGTTCGTTTAGGAAGTGATCAAATCATTGTCTTGTTGCCGTAAATGGGGCTATTCAGTTAATTTAGGAAGTGATCAAGTCCTTGTCTTGTTGCCGTACATGGGACTATTCAGTTCATTTAGGAAGTGATCAAGTCCCTGTGTTGTTGCCGTACATGGGGCCATTCAGTTCGTTTAAGAAGTGATCAAGTCCTTGTCTTGTTGCCGTACATGGGACTATCCAGTTCATTTAGGAAGTGATCAAGTCCTTGTCTTGTTGCCGTGCATGAGGTCATTCAGTTCGTTTAGAAAGTGAACAAGTCCTTGTGTTGTTGCCATACATGGGGATATTCAGCTCATTTAGGAAGGACACAATGCAATAACATAATAAGACAATCATTATATGCAAAGTTTTACAATTCTTTCAGCTCTGAAACACTATATTTAAAAAAGGGCACGAGTTTCGCGTTATTTTTCGTCTAAAATAAGAACTGATCAATAAATAATCCACTATTATCAATAACTGCTGGTGGATAATGCAGCAAACATTAACAACTCTTATCGAAATATATTTCAAAGATTTGTACAAATGAAGACAGATTATGCACAAAGCAAATCCCTTAGAAAGGGTTTTTTGTTGTAAACAAAAAAGTAATGTATTTTGGTGTTTTGTGATTTATGTCACAGTATACCATTACTACAGATATTATCAGTACACATTTATTAACTATTTGCAAATTCATTAACCTCATATATGTCTCAATTCACACATAATTGTATTATCTTATTGAAGAGGCGTTTTAAATGAGTTTTTTATGTCTTAAAGCTCATGACAAAGCTGATGTCACATAAAAAGAATCAAGTTGTTACGCGTTGAAAGATGATAAATAATTAGAGGTAATGGGAAATAGATTATAAAAAAAACAACATGTATACAGTTAAAAAATGTATATGAGACTTACCGTAGGAGTCGTTTTTGTATTAAATGTATTTTTTAGAGACTCGATTGTTTGAAGAAATTATGGATTTCAACAAAATCTGAAATATGTTACCAGGTCCACACACACACACACACACACACACACACACACACACACATACACACACACACACACACACACACACATATATATATATATATATATATATATATATATATATATATACATACATATACATATATATATATATATATATATATATATATATATATATATATATATATATATATATATATATATATATATATATACATACATATATATATATATATATATATATATATATATATATATATATATATATATATATATATATATATATATATATATATATATATATATTTATATATATATATGTACAGTTACACATTTGAATGACCCGAAATTTGTTTCCACAAAGTAATGAAATAAAAAATAATCTTAATAAAACAATACATATCTCTGAAATATATATTCTACTTCATTCCAGTGTTAGTACCCCGGCAATCACATTATGTGCCAGTATATTAGCACACTGTTCATTATATTGTGACTACGGATAGTCGTAAAATATTGACCGATTTTAAAACTGTTTCCATAAAATTAAAAATTAAGGTATGTCGTTATATCATTATTCGCACCTTTACCATATCACAATGCTACCAGTCGTATGCTACACCTATCAAACGGACTCAACTGAATTGAAAAGAAAACGTTCGAGATCCATTGTTATTACTTAGTATATCAAGACGACCACATCTTCTCCATGTTTGTTCGACAAAACACATCTAAGTCTTTCATATAGCAACCATGCAAAGTACATTGCGATAAAGCTATGGCGTGATTTTTTGATGCTCCAAATAAATAACAATACCGTCGGGTAACGAGATAATATATACATAGGCTACCGTGATTTACAGGACGTCATTATTCTCTCATTTCACGTTGTTAACAACCGGCGAAACGGTAAGCGTAAAAAATGAAACTATGTACATATGTAGGTATATCCTTACCACAACTGACTCGAGGGCCGACAATGCAAAGCTGTTTGTTGTACCTCAGAAAAAGTATATCTGACTCAATCGAAGGGGAAAAATCGTCTGAACGGTGGCCATGTTTGTAATCTGGCTGAAGATTGTCTTCATTTGAAAACATCTTTACTTCACTGTGTGTTTTTATTAATATTTTTAATCTGGAACACCAAATCCACCACTTAACAAAACCTTCATACCGGTTTAAAATTTCGGAAGGAGTGTGCTTATAATGTCGTAAGATAAATAAAACTCTCTTATTATTGCAGGTTATTTACTTATCTAATATCTATCAAAAGAAAAAAATTATTTAATGCTGGAGAAAGACGTGCCTAAAGAAGTTTGATCACCTTCATTAACTCTTCCCATGAATGTGTAAATAAAGCAGAAATGTCACACAAATCACATTTGTGTGTTAAGATCTGACAGCTTATACCGAATGCTTGTTCACAACACATCAACAAGTTATAAATGAGACCTGGAAATTACTGTAAAAATATGCAGACCTAAAAGAAACACATCGATCAATGGTTTAAAATCTTAACGTACAATTCATTATTCTAAGTTTCCTAAACGTTAATAGAAAATGACATTTATTGTAAAATTTCAAGTATTTCTGAAAGTGTAGATATGTTTACTCTGTGATGTGAGCTGGTTATGCTAGCATAGAGAGTGTATACAACAAACGATTTCGGTTAAAGAAATACAGGTTTCATAAAGTTTGTTTCTTTTCGCAGATCCGTATATATGTTCCGTTTGTGGCGCATTACAGTAAAGTTAATACTTGGCTGAGGAAACCCAGGACATTAACATTGGTAGTACATGTGTACGACCTCGAAACACTTTCAAATATATAACTGTAAAACTACTTTAATTTCAAATTTGAAAAAGGTTAATATGTAATAAAAAATATTATATCTATGCTAAATTAATTTTCTATTTCAAATTATTTCGCGGTTTGTTTGTCCCTTGTACATGTACGTATTATGTACATTCGCCTGATTTATTATTAGAACTGTTATTTCTCATTCTGATGTTAAATTACGCTTCTTTATCTTCAAACAGTTCTTCAGTTGTTCTCTTTATGCGAGCGACATCAGATGTGGCTCAGTGAATAGGGTGCCAGATTTACAACCGAATGGGTGCGGGTTTGAATCCCGTCATCAGATCAATCTGGCTTAGCTACCATTTTACATTTTACTCTACTTGCCTCGGTACCCCAAGAATACTCTGCAGCAAAACACAGAAGCAAGCCGAACACATTTTGTATGCATTACTTTCATTTTGAGAAAGAGCAGGCTTTCACTTTGCTAAAGCTTTACAAGTTGTTACAAACCAAAGCAATGAATTCTATAATATTGCACCAAACAACATTATCTTAATACGTGTTGTGATTGAGGTAATCAAAATATTGGCTAATTCAAAGGTGTTAATAAGGATATAATGGTTCCTGTATTTCTTCAATGCATTAACTCTCGCCTGACAACTATAACTCGAGTTTCATTAACCAATTAAGGCTCGTTCGAATACACAGTATGAAACACGACAATGGCTTAACACTAAATATGTAGTCATTTTTTTGGGAAAAAAGTTTTGTACTTGATTATTTATTTTATCACAACATTATACCACAAAAAGTTCATTACATAATAAAATACAAAAGCATATGCATGAATACGTTCAGATTATTGATATTTTATTGACTCGATAAATACAAACATTATTGCGTAACCTCATCTTAAAAATCAAATTAGAGATCGTCATTGGAAGGAATGTTGACAGTCGTGGAACCCGAGAGTTTTTCTGGATTTGGCAAAAGCATGATTTAGATTTTGGAATTCGACAGCCGTGACGTGAAGGGTGCATACTGTCAGAGATATCACGATACTCGTGCCAATAATTTTGGAGCATGGTACAGATGGGTTGATTGCAATTCAATCACCAAGAGAAGAATTACTGTTATCCACGAAAACGAATGAGTTTCTTGTAACCAAGATAATCGACAAAATTTTTGATAGTGATTGATTTCAATGTCATTTTTATTTATTAAATGTATTATTATTTAAAGTCACCATATTTTTCGAAACACACATACAAACACGCGCACACGCACGCACGCACGCACACGCACACACAGAGGGACTTGCCAGTGATAGCGTTACGTGCTTTATTTCGTCGAGAAAAGTCCAATATTTTACACATTGAAATAACATGGATCTGTATCGAAATACTAACTTGTGGAGTGTTTCCTGCTGAACAGAAAATGATGTTTTCTTGTTTACGTGTGTGCCACTAACTTTGAATCAAGGTCAGGATCTTGGTAAACTTTGCTTGTTTACCAAAGAAAATTCAGGTCAAACGAATTTTAAGAAAAAAAAATATCATCTCAACTGAGTATGTATGTATGTATGTATGTATGTATGTATGTATGTATGTATGTATGTATGTATGTATGTATGTATGTATGTATTTATGTATGTATGTATAAACGTATAAATATGTATATATATGTATGTACGTATATATCAATATATATATTGATGGAAATGAAAATATAATTTAACTGACCACATTGAAAATTTATCCTACCGTTTGTCTTGAGGATGAGAATGAGCAGATGAGCAGCACTGAATCGTAAACAGTCGATGCCAACTGAGTTCCTTTATGAAGAAATGGAGAGGAGTGGAATCAATGAAAACTTAGTTCGTTTTGATATTGAATACGTTTTCATCGAAAGCAATTTCTCGTAAATATTTCCTTAATTTCCCAATTCAATCTAGAGTCAGTGGGTCGTAAGGCTTCTGACAAAGGGGAAGAGCTTTTAAGTCTTCCGGGGAAATTAACGTCAGTCTCTGATTGCGGGCCATCTAAAGTTGTTTACGGCAGGCGCATTTGTCTGAATAACAAAGTGGAAAACTGGCAAGATCAACGCCATCATTATCTTAGCGGGGGGAATAAGGTCTCAAGATTGTACACCGTTGTTGAAAACACTACTAGGCTGATCAAAATATAGCTGATACAGTGCTGGACATATATGCCACCTCATATCCTCTCCAAGTCTAACGCAACTGTAACAATCAACCTGATTAGCTGTATATGCTGCCTGCAGATCAGTGTCTGTTTGTTCAACTTATTATCCCTAGCAAAACTTCATATATCCCGATCTGTCAGCGCATTATACGACAGCAGATCTCAGTATATGCAGTTTAATCACATTTGTACGCGTGTGTTGACGGTATATCACGTGTAGACGGTATGTCACATTAGACGGTATGTCGTGTATTGAAGGTATGTTTTATTCGCAGATTATAAGAAGTAAAACTATCATAAGCAAAGCGTGTTCCCGGCATTATTTGCGTTGCTAATACGCAAGATGATATAAAACAATTTCAAAGGAAACGGACTGTATTGTTTGATTAGGTTTCTACAGGTAAATCACCATGACATGGTTTTATTAGGTTTAACAGTTAACTCGGCATGTCATGGTTTTATGTTTTTACAGGTAACTCAGCATGTCATGGTTCTGATGTTATA
The DNA here is from genome assembly GCA_029339505.1 of Unio delphinus. Classification (NCBI taxonomy): domain Eukaryota; kingdom Metazoa; phylum Mollusca; class Bivalvia; order Unionida; family Unionidae; genus Unio; species Unio delphinus. Next base: position 11,583,133 of record JAQISU010000058.1, read on the forward strand.
TACACACAGAAAGTATTACAATGGTGTATACTCAGAAAGTATTATTATGAGATTAAACACAGAATGTGTTACAACGGTGTATACAGACAGAAAGTAACTAAGGTGAATACACACAGAAAGAAATAAAATTGTGTAATCCACCTCTAAAAGAAGTATCGCCTGGAACGAAACATCTTCGCACAATTAACTAACCAATGTTTGTGTTCAATATTGTATTTATCAGCAGAAGTTACTTTTTGTTGTCGTAAATATTATAAAATTATTTCTGAAAGAACTGTTCATGGCGGGATATTACAACTTCTGTTTTTAAAGCGTTTGTACATTTTTTTCTATTCTGACAGGTGTAGTTTAATATCCGTTTTGAAATATTATTGCAACATGTGTTGTGTAAGTTGTATTAAGACAAAGAAGAATAAAAAATACTATAAAAGTACTTGGAATAAGTTGGTTGCAAATATAAGCTAGCACGTCTTCGAAAAAAATCACAGCTTGAAAGAAAGAATACACCAAAGAACTTTTATCTCTGTACATCACATGAACGTAATGTTTGTAAAGAATAAGAATTTGGTAGTATATATAAGTCTATTTGCTGCTCTTTGAGTTCGATTAATTATCCGTTTTCTATCAACTCAGCAATTTACATGGACGCCTAGGTTCCGAGACCTGGTTCAGTATTACCTTACTGTTTTCGTTTGAAGGATAGAGGGAGGGGACGGAATATTTATTGTATTATAATTTTCTAAGTACACATAATCGTGCACGTGCTTATCTTTAATTTGAGACTGGAATTTATAGACTTTATTAGCTGAAATATCATTTGCAAATTATTGTGTATATAAATTATTGATGCGCATGATTTTATTCCTGTTTAATGTCGAGGAATTTGATTATTCAGTGATGATACAAAAGTTAAAGTCAGGTTTTGAAGATGGGCATAATTCTTTATCGACATAAATAAAACAAATAGATGAAAGAAATCATAAAATAGATAAGACAATTTAGATCTCTCAGAAACGAAGTGAGGGTTGTGCGAAATATACTATATATGGTGTTTTTAATAACACAGGATGGAACAGATTTTTGATTGGGCATTTGACATATCGTTTATGCTCGCTCATAAGACTGGTCCAGTTGTAAACTGATGATCCAGGTCTGTCGTCGCAAAACCTGACATATACGGGTCTCTGCACTGTTGATAGCAGTAATAAGTGAAACAAACAAAATAAACTATGATCTGCCGGCTCATTATACAAGGTTAGACAAGTGTCTGTTTCTTGCAGTTGGACTAGACTTCTAAGCGGGTATACACGTAGTTTAAAGGAAAATTTAAGAAACTATTAATTTGAATGGACGGTTAGTGGAAGGTAGTAGCAAATCGAATAAAGACACCTTAGAACTGTACATGGATCTCCGGTACCACTTTCGATTCCAACTTGTATTAGTTTCTTTTAATTCTGAAGAAAGTGTTCTCTCAGAGATTTTCTCAGTTAAACCGTCTAATCGGCAATAATTGCAACAAAATATACGGTTTTCAGGCAAGTTTGAAGTAATTATGCTCTCTAGCATATTCTTTAGTTATAGACAATCTTAGTATTTACAAGAATTCCAATGTTCGATAACTCTTATGAGACTTTATATTCATGTACATACATATTGCAGGCCATTTGGTAATCGTTCTTGATGAGTTTGTATTAAAACACATTCAACCAATCGTAGAATATCGAATGATTCCCATTCGGTAGATATTTTCTTAGCAACATTTCTGAAAGCATAAAACTCAGTGTTACTATAGGATGGAAAAGAGGAAGAAAACTAGTTCTTCCACTGCTATATTCGTTATAATTTTGAATGATTTGACGGGTAGCATTATACATTTACGTTAGATGCATGCACAACCATTTCCCACATCTTGTATGCATTTTACGAAATTTGACACCAAACTCGGTCAAAATAATTTTCGAAAGCATATTTGCAAACTTTGCTTTTAAAACGAGCAAGATAATACAGAAAGGATCTCTATTTTTGGTACATTTTGCTTATTTATGTTTGTTGTGACTAATGTATATTTATGGCAATTATCAATAATCATCTTATTTGCTTATTGAATGGACTATATATCTTTGACAAGGGAACATGCATCCATGCCTGAACTATCTGACCGATTTTCGGAATAATATTCAACCTGGCTTCATTTGAAAAATATTCCTTACCAGATCGCACATTTGTGTGCAAATTCAAATATATTACCCGAGGATGTTTTTGTGTGAGTGTGTAAAACATCAGTCTGCCAACGTGTGGCACGAATCAACTTTGAAAATGACTAATTTGTTTAATGACACCAGTACTGTTAACTATTATAAATTACGTTTTAAAGATTGCCAATAAAAACGTGACATAATGCTCGACGGACAATCTTTTACGGTTCTGTCCAAAACAAAACCATTAACTGTTTCTATTGTTATAAGGCCCGAGGAAACTTAATTCTTACAAGCCAGCAATGAGATATAATGATCAGCCATCAGTGTTTGATCAAGTAAAACAGATTACCCATCTGTCTTTCCTCAGGCAGATTGTTCAATTTTCTTTCTCTTTTCTTTCTCTTAAAGATCGTCACTTATAATAACCTTGCAAAGAAACACAATATCGAATCGGTACTTATATATTTTTTAAATTATCACATAATGTATTCGCATTTGTTGATGCAAAGGTTTATTGTCACGTTGATTTACCACTTCTCGATATGAAACATAATCACTCACATATCTGAGGATAAGAATATCATGGAATGTTTATAACATAACACAACACAATTAAATACATCTGATAATATTTTGTATTTGAAATAAAAGCAGAAAATATAACGATGACTAAATACATATATATTTTAGATATTTTATTGCAATTGACGAGTCTGTCTACCAACTTATGTTATCGCACGCGCGTGCAGACACACACACACACACACACACACACACACACACAATCAATCAATCAGAACCGAAAGGAGAAGAAACGAACTTTGTACAACTCAAACAAATTAATTCCCTAAAATGCAAAAAGAGAAAAGAACCTACAGTATTGCGAATTAAATCTCAAATATTCATAGAAGTACTAACACCCGTGGTAATGAATAGAAGCTCTGAATAATCTTTGTGGCATTTCAGAAAATGTACAATGCTGAAGCTGTTGATGTGCCTGTTGTGACCGGTAGTCTCTAATGTACCAATGGCCTGAATTGCATTGATGTCAAGTCTCTTGTTGAATCATTATAATATAATCCTAGGTTTACTTGTTTGAATTCTCAATCTTTCCCAGTTAATGTCTCTTTCCAAGAATATTATATAGCACTTTGTATTTCCAGAGTATAATAAATTATTTGACACGAATCAAAGTCTGAATACAGCAATTTAAATTATTTATACCCATATATTGTAACAGGAATAACGTTTCCCCTAGTAAACAAACTTGTATATAATAATTCAGACAAAAAAGAACCCGGATGAGGACTCTTATCTAGAAAAATCTTTGTTTTTATTAATTTGCTTTTATTACGTCAATTATAACATGGTAAACAAAAATGACCTGAGCTCGCACCAAAATAAATGTTTACTTCCATTGATAATGATCCTAATATTAAACCCACACTCGTAGAGAAATTATTAACTAAGTATTAGTTATTTTACAGAAAAAAGTGACTTTCAGGCAAACAATAGACTTACGTTTAAAGAACATCAGCTCCATGATACAAATTTACATGACCAATAGTGCAAAGCAACCCTCTACCCCCACCCTTAATAAATAATGAAATAATGATCCTAATATTAAATCCACACTCGCAGAGAAATTATTAGCTAAGTATTAGTTATTTTACAGAAAAAAGTGACTTTCAGGCAAATAATAGACTTACGTTTAAAGAACATCAGCTCCATGATACAAATTTACATAACCAATAGTGCAAAGCAACCCTCTACCCCCACCCCTAATAAATAATGAAATATATATATATATATATATATATATATATATATATATATATAGAGAGAGAGAGAGAGAGAGAGAGAGAGAGAGAGAGAGAGAGAGAGAGAGAGAGAGAGAGAGAGAGAGAGAGAGAGAGAGAGAGAGAGAGAGAGAGTATTGTATATTGTATGTATTTTCATCTGTGATTCATCCATATGTTAATAACAGACACGGTACCCCTTTTATTAACGCTGGAGTGTAATCTACTGATGTAATTAAATTTATTCAGTGTTTTATTTTCTTACTTTTGTGTACTTATTTTTTTGCATATTTTTATTTTATATTTTTTTGCGCTTTTCACGTTGGTTTTAATTCTGAGTTGTTACATTCTGCAATGTAGAATCCATTTTCAGTCTGGTTTACGTTAGTTTTAATTCTGAGTTGTTACACACTGCGATATAGAATCCGTTTTCAATCTGGTTTCCAATAGTTGGATAGAACTATTTAGCTACCTAACAATTCTGAGCTTCCTCATTTTTAATTTTTAATCGAAATTCAGTTGTATCAAGGCATATTAAGTGAAATTGTTGATATAACTTTCCATATATTTTTTGCACATAGCGTGTGCATGTATATTTGTCCGTGTGTCTTTCTCTCTGCCTAGCTGTCCAAACAAATGATACTAAAAAGTCAAAAGCGCGATGTAAGGAGTCAGTAACTAATCCAAGAAAAGAAAGCGTTGAGATATGTTTTCTTTTATGTCAGCATGTTGCAAAGAAACAATTTTGATTGGTAACCATTGCCATAATAGATTACGAGATAAAGCATTTATTATGTAAGTTAATGCCTGTAACTATAATAATAAAGAATAGTATTCATGTCGTCGTTAATAATATCATAGGGTTTTCATTAGGAATATCATTCAGGTCATCATTAGAAATATTCAGGTCTTCACCAGAAATACAATTCGGGTCTTCCTTAGGAATAGAATTCAGGTCTTCATTAGAAATCCCATTCAGGCCTTCATTAGGAATACAATTCAGGTCTTCATTAGGAATATCATTCAGGTCATCATTAGAAATCCCATTCAGGCCTTCATTAGGAATACAATTCAGGTCTTCATTAGGAATATCATTCAGGTCATGATTAGAAATACCATTCAGGTCTTCGTTAGGGATACCATTATTGGCCTTCATCCTGAATGCCATCAACAGCTTCATTAGGAATGGCATTCAGGTTAGCAATATCATTTCAGATCTTAGTTGTTATAGGGTTTAACGCCATTTTTAGCACATTCTAGATAATACATGGCGGCAGGTATAACTGGTGGAGGAAGAACCCCGGAACACCCCGAAAAAACCCACCGACCCACAAGACCGACCCACAAGACCGACCCACAAGATATTACGAGCATGAATTCACACGTACCTATGTTAGCCGAGCCTGAGACTCGAACCTACGCAGACAGAGGTGAGGTGGCAGTGATACGGATCAGTGAGCGCTTTGATCACTCGGCCACTCGGAACTATTTTTCAGATCTTTATTGGAATGAATAGCATTCGTATATTTTAATTAGGTATATCACTGGGGTCTTCATTAGGAATATCATCTAGGTCTTCATTAGGTATATCACTGGGGTCTTTATTAGGAATACCAATCAGGCCTTCTTTAGGAATGTAATTCTGGTTTTCGTTGGGATATCATTCAGGTCGTCGCTAGGAATACCACTCCTAAACACTGCAAATATTAAAAAACGGGGCTTTCAGGAATTCCTTCAAAACTTCACATATTGTCAAAACATGCTTTTTATGCTGTACGTTGTATGCAGTGTCCAACTTGTAATTTATTTCACCTTCACATTATTTTATGTCTGAGAACAAAGTTAAAAAAAAAAAAACACAACTGTTTAACAACTTTTGCTGTAGTTACTTTCATTCTAATAACCGTATCAAGAGACTTATTTGTCAATATGCTTCCATCAAAATCAATTCGAAATTTCTGGTGCATTGTCTTGACTAAGCACGTACGAGTTGCCTGATGGGTTCCACTTAATCTGTATGTCTACCTTCCATGACGTTATAGTAGGTTTTCTTTCATGTTTCAATAATGTTCTTCGGTTGGTGGTTATGATAAGATTTATTAGTTTTTACTTGAAATAAATGCAGATGATGGAGATGTAGACTGTCGTAATGAAATCATGTGTGTGTCTCTCTTACAAAGCTTCTGAAAACTCACTAACGTCCACAAAGGGATGTGATGTCATTGTCATACTAACGATCTTGATAATAATGAGGTTGATAACGTGGTAGGGTTTTTGACTGCTGGATTACCTTTGAGACCGCGTTGTAAATCAATGTAGACTGAATAATTACCTTATAATAAACCACAGAACCACTTGAAGTGAGTCGTTTTCAGTGATGTAGAAATGTAACTATTTTTTGGTCGATTATAAGGAATAAAGACAATGTACAGTACTACAATGATAGGCAAAGACATCGCCTCGTTTTTAAAAGACAATATTTTGTAAAGAATTTTGATAAAAGGTTATTTGGCAGAAAATGCTAACTTATTACATGGAATACCTGAAACTCGGTTACACTATAATAACAATGGCTTATAAAAATTAAATCATATACCTTCGTATTGTGTACCACTTACGCTTTGGACGGATAACATTTTACAAGAGAACTGTACATCCTAATATAACTTGCTGTTGTCACATCTTAGGCCGAAGAGGTTTAAACCCAGGAACTATTTCACAAGGAGATGATATTGTGGAATGTTCCTGATCAAAGACTAGTACCGCTGAAAATCAATACAATCATATAGAGATATTTTGTCTCTAAAAAAAGTTGGTCGTCATGCTATATTGCGCGCGTCCAGTTTTCTCCTTAAAAGGATCTGACACAAAAATCTCCATTGTATGTATTAAACTAAGATGCAACGTGTATTATTAATTAGTAAAGCGTGTGCCTCTTATCTTTGTCTTCTAATTAATAGGTTGTCCCTTTATATCACAAACCTTTCTGCATGTGCAATTAACCGTTATTGGTCAATGTTTTGCTTACTGATCCATAGTTGTCAGATTAGTACAAAGAAATACATCTTGATTGCAAGAAACGGTCATCGTAAATTATTCTCCGCCTACTTTTGCTTATAATCTTAACACTAGCAAATTATTTCCCTTTAAACAATAGGCCTATCTATATCAAAGCTCTTTCTTTCCAATCATTTTTATATTATCAAAGAATTCTAATTCTCCTTCTATGTCAGTAAAGCTTTGTTTTAAATAAAGTTTTCAAATAATAAGAAACACTTTTTCTGGCAAATAAATTCCACTTGCTCATTAACTACTTTCTATGTTTATTTTGCTGATAGTTTAAACGGTTGTTAAGAACACAGTTTATATTACTAAAAAAAATTTTTAAAAATATGATAATACAATGTATATAATACAATTCTTATAATTCAATTTATATTTTACAATTTATAATTCAATTTATATTTCAAGGGAGATTAGTTAAAATTAATGCGAATATTATTATATAGAAAGCAAGGTGTTTTGAATGGTTTCACCTTGCGACAAATAAATTAGGAAAACAGTCGGAGTTATTTTTTTTTCCGAAGTAAATACACATTCATATAAAGAACAAACTAACAAGGGTGTTTTGCTGGTTAAATCTAATACATTTCGAAAATACAAACGACAAGTAACAATTTTGCTACTTTTCCTTAGTTTTCTTTCTGTAGAAAAATAAAATTAGGCTGTGTATAGAAAAGAGTTATCCTCTAAAAAGAACAGGGCGGTACAACATCTTCAACACAATGTGGGCCACTTGGACCAAAGACGTGAAGTTCTTGGGATACACACACACACGACACATGCATACATACATACATACATACATACATACATACATACATACATACATACATACATACATACATACATACATACATACATACATACATACATACATACATACATACATATATACATGCATACCTACCTACCTATCTGCCTTCACGCACGCACGCATGCACGCACACACATATACATACATACATATATACATACGGATATACATACATACATACATACATACATACATACATACATACATACATACATACATACATACATACATACATACATACATACATACATACATACATACATTCATTCATACATACATACATACATACATACATACATACATACATACATACATACATACATACATACATACATACATACATACATACATACACACAAACACACACACACACATACACACATACATACATACATACATACATACATACATCCATCCATCCATCCATCCATCCATCCATCCATCCATCCATCCATCCATCCATACATACATACATACATACATACATACATACATACATACATACATACATACATACATACATACATACATACATACAAATACATCCATCCGTCCACAAAGAAATGAAATCTGAACGTATCTTTTTAATTAACTTGGTGTAAGTACCATTTATTTTGTTTTGAATAACTAGAAAGGATAATTAGTGTTTGAAAGACACTTTGAAAAGAATGTGAAGCTAGTCTGGCTGATGTCTTTTTGCCGTTCTGAAATAACGTGCACTGAACATTTCATTCGAAACCATTGTCTGAAACCGCCATTACCTGCAAATATATTGTATCATGTGTCTTGTTTGCAAATAAACTTAAATTTTAATCATCCCTTGCGATATTTAGGTCCAATTAATATAAAATTATAAGAGTATATATACTTTACGATTCGGTGGATAACAGATTTTACTTGTTAGTTTATCATTATTGCATGGATTATAGAGCAAATTTAACTCACACTAAAAGAGTTTTATCTATGGAACTTATTAAAATAGTGGAAATATAATCTTTGTTTCATTTAACAAAATTTATAATTTTTAAAACCATTTGAAATATCAATACCCGAGACGTCCACCAACAAAAGCACACAAATGGAAGTTATAAAATTCACGATTATTACAAGGGGATTTCCAAATGGGTAAACTATAACATATTTTTAATTCCTCATAATAAAAAGGACCATTAAAGTGTCTTTAGACATGCTTGGATAGACGGTTGATTTTAAATGATTAATGTCTTTTAAGTCAAAGTAAAAAGTAATAGCTGAAAACTGATGGCGAAACTATGGGTTTTGTTTAATAATACCAGACGTATGTTTCTACGAAAGCTCAAGGCTCTGCCAGCATATATATATATATATATATATATATATATATATATATATATATATATATATATATATATATATATATATAATATTTTCGATGAGACTTTAAAGGATCGAGAAGATGGCCCATGAAGGCAAACCTGTGCATATATCTCAGCAGCTGCTCCACTCGTAACTTTGTGGTCCTATTTGTTTGCAAACATTTAATAGTTGCTTCAGCGGATGTTCTGTCTCACATAAATGACCTACCATAAATAAGATTCGATTTAAAGAATTAATCCTATTAATGTTTGCTTCTTGTGATCAATCGATACATTTTACCGGTTTCCTTCTTTTTATACGCGTATATTTAATCAAAAGAAGCAATTGCCATTGTGTTTTGTGCCAATCATGCAACACTCCACAGGTAAGGACATAAATTAAGAGCTAAAAACTGACAGACCCAATAACTATTTCGTCGGCTTAAATGGCATCTGTCGATATTTGTTAAGCGGCGAGATAGGTTAGACTACAGTGATGTGTTGTTGTAATATTTGGGAGCACGTGCCTGTTATAATTAATACTTGTTCGTAAAGATCTCTCCTTTGACGTGCTCCATTGCTTCAGAGAACATTGGTGTTTTGTGAAAGTATATTCAAGTTGAACCTTATCCCTCCTCATCATAAACGTTCATTTTAGGTCCAACTACAATACTTTACTCTCAAGAAACAATGTCTTATGCTCTATTTAGAAAGGGCTTCTGTCTAAAAATATAAGTTACATTTGCTTTTAGCAATCTGTTCAGTTGACATAGTTTGCAATCTGTTGTTAAATATTAAAAAAATGATATAAAAAATGCGAACAGATACTTTACCAAAATGTTCATATTTGTAAGATATACTAACTTACCTGTTGATATACTGTGTAAATGGTACATATTACGACAAATACACCAAAAGCAATGCCTGAATTTCAGGCCAACGTATTCATAGAGCGATGTACATTTAATTTGCATTGTTTGTTTGTTTGCTACATTTTTATTTTTTTATTTTATTATGTGCTCTTGATAATATTACATTGCATGTTGAACTTGACCTTGTCCAATATCAAGTTGATTTTCTACCTGACCTTAACTATTGACTTTGATGTTGTGTTAAACATGTTTATCTCAATCTGAATCTTGAACTTTAAAAATTCCCAATGAATTGCCAGATCTACCTCTTGCTTACGGCACATTTTATAATATAATTTTAAAAATACAATTCTAATTATAACTAACGTTTTATCTTGTAAACATTCACAACATTCCAGTTTAAAATTGTCAATTAGATAATATTTTTCAATAGAAAATGCTAATCGTGGGCTAATCGTGAGGTCAGGTAGAAGAGAATATAGTCTTGTTTTTCCAGACGTTAATTACTAGTACTTTAAGATCTTAGTATAATTAATTTTATTGTTGTTGTGTCTAGAAGTTTATTTGGGCTGCAATAGATGTCTTCAGATTATTTATTTCAAGCGATTTTTCTCTGGAAATACAAAGTGCACTACAAAAAAATAATATTCAGTAACATTCATGGAGATGGAGACTTGAATTTATACTGAAATTTTGAATAAGGATATTTTCTCGGATTGCGTTATAGTGATCCAATAAAAGTCTGTTGGCATATCTTCATTATACGGACTACTACAGGCGCATCAATAATTTCTGCGGAGGATTTAATTTGATTTCTGATTTTATTATGGAGAATTATTAACCATTCATTCCAAAGGGCTCTTTATCACTCATGGGTGATTCCGCCAATCATACCCTTATTAAAAGTTTAAAGGACACATGATCTTTTCAGACTCATTTATTATAGGTACTTTACTTTTGTGAGAAGTCTGTTGTCTAATGAGAGCATTCGTGTTCCGGAAGTACAGCGCGGCTTTGTTAATGTACCGCTTCATATGTGTCCTCAGAATTAGTCTCAGGACTCAATAACGTCGGAACAGTGTTGTCTTTACCCAAATACGTGTACTCGTTATCATTAGGCAATGACCTGTCTGAAGATAAGGATGTGGTTAAGTCTTATTTGAATCAGGAAGTTACCATTGAAAACAAAATCCCTGCTTTATACACAGCTTGTGCAGTTACCAGTGCTTCGGCAAATAAAGTTTTTTTTAGAATGATGCAAACCAGTATCGTCAAACAGGAACATACTCCTGAGATCTACTGGGTTATGTTTCTTCAGAAGGTTATTAGTCAAATTGAAGCCACATAAGTACTTGTTCGTTATTTTGTAAAAATAGGGGTCCTTATGAGAAAATGGAGACCACCTGAGTCTTTTGCCCAAGTATATTTAATCTTGTAAATTATTGGCCGTAGTTTAAAGTAAAATATATCACATATAATTGTTTTATGTACAATTTTTAACATGGCTTCGAACAGTTTTAATGTTTTGCTTGCATTAGAATGACAACTGAAACATTAACATGTTAATAAAGGTACGTATGTGTCTTCATTTTATTAACTGCCATTGAACGTGAACTTTTCAGACAAGATACTTTTTGACATACATCTCTCCAAAAATACTGATGTCTGTCAGTGAAACATCTTTGATACAAGTGAAACATCTTTGATACAAGTGAAACATCTTTGATACAAGTGAAACATTGATACAAGTGAAACATCTTTGATACAAGTGCACATGCATTAAAACTTATTTTCGGTGTTTAAACATTATGTGACGAATACATTCTTAATTTATTCATCGTTTATTAAGGTAACAAAATTAAAGAACAAAATATAACGTTTGAACTTTAAGAAAGCTTCTTTCCTATTCTAGATTATCTAAGATCCGATACAAAATCATAACATAAATTTACAAATATAGCATCAGTCATTCTCTGCAAGATATACCCTTCTTATTAAAAATAATTGTATTACCAGAGCAGCACCCCATGAACCGTTCCAACAGAAAACAAGAGAAACCATTTTCCAAACCTTTACATTCTTAATTATATCACGTTTAGAACGATTAAAGACACTAATTCTTCCATCACAACTATAAATAAATCATGTATCTATATTCAAAGAATTTCTTTTATATGTACTGCTTCATGACGATAGCTTAACACTTTCAAGGTGGCCTATTTACGTGATGCTATATGTTTTGATCTGATGGTTTATTTTCATACCTTTCTGCTGCGATGAATTAGTGGGTATAATGCAAAATAATAACATCATTGTACATTTAAATTAGTACTAGGTGATTGATTCATATAACATACCATTCTTAAGCGTGACGCCTTTGTGACTGGGTCACATGAAGTTTAATTCTGAGATTATTAACTGAAGGTTTTTTGACAGCTGTGAAACTCTTGCCATTTGGACTTCATTAGGGTAAAGCCACAAACACTTAGTCACTTTACACATGTTTGTAAACTGAACATTAAATAAATATGTATGTATGTATGTATGTATGTATGTATGTATGTATGTATGTATGTATGTATGTATGTATGTATGTATGTATGTATCTATGTATGTATGTATGTGTGTATGTGTGTGTGTTATGTATGTATGTATGTATGTATGTATGTATGTATGTATGTATGTATGTATGTATGTATGTATGTTTGTCTGTCTGTCTGTATGTCTGCCTGTTTGTTTGTCTGTCTGTATATATGTATATATGTATGTATGTATGTATGTATGTATGTATGTGTGCATGTGTGTGTGTTATGTATGTATGTATGTATGTATGTATGTATGTATGTATGCATGTTTGTCTGTCTGTCTGTATGTCTGCCTGTTAGTATGTATGTATGTATGTATGTATGTATGTATGTATGTATGTATGTCTGTATGTCTGTGTATATGTGTGTGTGTATGTATGCATGCATGTTGTTACAAGTCTATGCTTTTAAAAAAAGCAACAGAAAATATTGAAGACAACATGCTTTGTAAAATTTAACAAATAGTTTATTTTCTCGAATACAAAGTGAAAAATGAGAAAAGAGAACTTAGGATGTTGTTAATTAAATTTTAAAGATTAATCCAAGAAATAGAAACACAAATCCTAGTAATAAAAAGTCCTGAATAAAACTCAGCTCAAGTCCCTAAGTGATTCAAAATAGAAGCCGATGACGAGTCTGTTATCGCATGTGAAGTACTGATGTGTCAACAGTCTCTTATTGAATCACATACACATTATAACAAGTTTTAATTCAATATAAATTCCAGTGACTGACTTTATCCGAGAATTGTGTCACAGCACTTTTGTATATCCGCAGAAAAAAATCACGAATAAATTTGAAGAAAATAAAATTCAGCCCAATCTGGTCACACTATAGTAGAACTTTAAGTGCTAGATGTTAAAGCACGACTGGTAAAATCCTCACAAGCATAAGAAAATATAAACAGTATTTGGGGGGGGGGGGGGCTGTTTAGCCTCAAAGGAAATTATATTACAGACTTTACTTGGGCTGTTTGGCATCAAAGTCAAAGTTTTTAAAATCACCATTGGGCTGTTAAGCTTCAAATGAGAATTGTACATGGGGACTATTGTGGTTGTTAAGCTTAAATGAGAATTGTACATGGGGACTATTGGGGTTGTATAGCTTCAAATGAGAATTGTACATGGGGACTATTGGGGTTGTATAGTTTCAAAGGAAAGTGGAGTTGTTTTTTATGGACAATATGAATGGAAGAGGTGAGGTGATATCACAGTAGTGAAGATTGGTAACAATGTTGCAATAATTGTAGGAACAGGTGTGCATCGGGTTGACCTCAGTTAAGACCAGAGAGTTGGACATAGACATATACATAGACTGATATATAACACGTACAATATACACTCAAAAAATTTTCAAATTGTTTGTTTAGGTAAGAAAGCATATCTTTTCGAGACCTATGAGTGCCCTGAAAATGGCTTTTGGCTTCTTCTTCATCTTCTTCTTCTTCTTCTTCTTCTTCTTCTTCTTCTTCTTCTTCTTCTTCTTCTTCTTCTTCTTCTTTTTACGTCGTCTTCTTCCTCTTATTTAGCTTCTTTCTTCTGATTCTCATTTTCTTCTTCTTCTCCTTCTTTCTTCCTCTTCTTCTTCTTCTTCTTCTTCTTCTTCTTCTTCTTCTTCTTCTTTTTTTTGTTTTTGTTCTTCTTGTTAATGTTGTTGTTGTTGTTCCAGAGGCGTAGCGATGATATTTTGCGCCCGGGGACGAACTATAAAATTGGCGCCCCAGCGATCTTGTGGCCGATTTATTACTCTTGTTTACTTATTATAATGTAACGTTGTAAGCCTCATTTTGGCGCCCGGGGACATATGTACCCCCATGCCACCCCACCCCCCAGCTACGCCTCTGTGTTGTTGTTGTTCTTCTTCTTCTATCTTAATCTTCTTCTTTTTACGTTGTCTTCTTCCTCATCTTTTGCTTCTTTTTCTGATTCTCGTTTTTCCTCTTTTTCTCCTTCTTTCTTCCTCTTCTTTTTTTTTATTCTTGTTCTTCCTCTTCTTTCTTCTTTGTGGTCTTCTTCTCGTTTTTGTTATTGTTCTTCTTGTTAATGTTGTTGTTGTTGTTGTTCTTCTTCTTCTTCTTCTTCTTCTTCTTCTTCTTCTTCTTCAGGATGTCCTATTGCTGTAAATGTCTCTTGCAGTTGGTTGTTAGTTTGTCAAATTCCTTTTTTGTTTCCTCTTCCTTTTTCTTTTTTGCCCAAGTATTGTTTATCTTCTTGACTTCTTTTTACACCTTTCTCATCATATCTTTACAAATGACCACTCAGTCCAATACACCACCTCTTCTTATAAAAACGGAGTTTGATGACACCATCAAAAGCCTCCGTTAAAGTTCCAACTCTCACATCTTGATGATGAATAAAACCTCTCATCTTCTCGTCTTCTTCAAGTAGCATAATTTCTACCAGATCCCTGGCTACTTTAAGGTTGTTACTTGACTTATAGCAAAGTCTTTGTAACTGGATATATCCATTCTTTTCAATCCTTTCCACCACTTTAGCCACGTCCATTAACCAAAACTAACTATGTCTCCTTTTGGTTATTCCGTAGAATGGCAGGAATGAATGAATGAATGAATTATGGTTTTAAGTGAAACCGGCCACAAAGGGTCATTTGTTCACTATTTTACACTACCAATTAATATGGTAGTGATTTAGATTTTCCCGTGAGGAAGGAATGGTGCCACATCCCCACGGGCGTTTATGCATACATAGTATGCTATTTAATTTGGTCGTCATGCCGCACCCTTATACGGAGCTATCGACATGAATGAAAGACCTAGGTGAGTGGGAATAGAACAGCCACGCACTCAACCCTATCAACCAATCGGAGGATGCAGAGCTAGAGGTGCAATGGCACCGAATGATGACTAGTGAAAAATGGTTTCCACTTCTAGTCATTTGCTGGTGTTGGAGTGGGGCAGCGGAGGAGGAGGAAAAGGATCTGTGAACTGGCACCTTGATGTCGTTCGTCTTGCACGCCCTAGCCTTATCAAATCGAGTCCAGTTGTTGCTAGTGTACATCCTATACCGATATTGTGTAAGCCACCTGTGCAATTGAGTCAATCTTTCAAGTTATATTTTTTCCTAACATCCTAACATTCCAATTTTTGTCTAGTACAGAGTGTACATTTTATGTGTTCCCTATCAATTTTGTAAACTAGGTATGTCTGACGGACGCTTGAGTTTATATTGGTCAAGCACGGATGTGAAGGAAAACATCCATTTTACTCACTTCACATACGAACTACTATCTATATAGAAGGAAATATAAAAACTATTATATACTATAACAAAATCCCACAATATATACTATCCACATAGAATGGAGGGAAAACAAACCACAAAATATACTATCCACATTCGGGAAGGAGAAACAAAACCCCAAAATATCTACTATCCACAAACGGGAAAGAGAAACATCAACACACAATATACTATCAAAACCCCAATTATACTATCCACACACGGGGCAGAGAAGCAAACCACGAACAAACACACAGCCAAACACACACACACACACACACACACACACACACACATCAGTAAATGAGCGAGTCTTTATAATTACACTGTTCTATTTATACACCAATCGGCAATTGAACATTTGAATAGTCTCTTTTCTAAAGATTTGGTTAGCCCTGAGAAGGACCTTTTTAACCTTCAGATGCATTATGCTAATGGTGAAATCTCCATGGTTTTCGACACAGGCACAACGACAGCTCCAGTCATTGTCAAAATCCATTGTAGCCGAATGCAGCGCAGAGGTAGGTTGACTGGCTATACTCTCCTAGTCTTCACTTTGTCTGTGGAAGAAGGTGTTGTGACTGTGGCTGTGACTATCATACTGGGACTGACTGTGGAAGATTTGTTACACATTGGACACATCACGAGGTGAGGTAGGATTGTTCTTTTCCATCTCTTCTTTCTTTTGTGTCTCCTGCTCCTCCTTCTCTATCATGTCCTGTTTGGCTCTGGCATCTATAACCAGTTCATCCGGGAGGCACCTGACATATTCCAGGTGCATTTGGAGTACAAGCAATTTAGCAATTCTGATACCCATTTTCTTTTCAAGTTGATGAATCAACGATGGATAGCCAGACTGACGAGCGCCTTTTTTATATACTGTTAGTGCGGACGTGAAGGAAAACATCCACATTATACCAAAATCGAATCGAATATTTAATTTAAGTGCTTCGGCCATTTAGCACTGGTTTGGCTGTCAAAAGACAGGTATTTAATTAATCCCGTTGGGTAAGGAATGGTGCCAAATCCCCACGGGAATTTATGTGCACATAGTGCGCTATTTAATTGGGTCGTCATGTGGCGCCCCTATTAAGGGGCTATCGACATGAATGTAAGACATGGGTGAGTGCGAATAGACCCAACACACACTCAACCCTATCAACCAATCGGAGGAAGCGTACTAAAGGTGCAATGGCACCAAATAATGACGAGAGAAAAATAGTTTTCTCATATCGTCATGTTGATGGAGTCTGGTCGTGAAAAAGGAGAAAAAAGTCCAGGAAAGCCAGCCCATGGATGTTGACAGCCTTGAAAAGCCCTAACCATACTTATTTCAAATCAAGTCCAGTTTTACTAATTGACATAAAAAATACCAATAATGTGTGAGCCACCTGTGCACTTAAATCAAATATAAGAGTCGTAGAATTGTCTTTATCATCCTAACTATACCAATATTCTAGTACAAAGTGTACATATTGTAAGTCCCTAACAAATTTGTTTAACTAATATGTCTATGGGACATATAAAAGTGTAGTCAATGTTAGGTAGTAAAGTTTGATAATTTTGAGCGCTGTTCAAAATTGATCAAGTTTGGTTTCGAAATTGAGAATGTTGGAAGAGGGTTTCTCATGACCAATTAAGAACCCTATTAATTCAGGCATTGAAATTCAAACGTGAAAGCTATTCACTGTTGATTCGCAGGCTGGAATTTCCTGGCTGCAGTAGGTAGCAGCTACAGAACTTTCTCATGTCGCTGCGAAATCCTCTACGTTTAGTTATATCTTCTGTTGTCCTGAAGTTTTTCAGGTGTCAAAGTTTTTACTCCTTGGGAGTCCCTCCACTTCAGTCTCAGCAGTTTGTGAAGTCAGAAACTTTTGTTTGACCTCGTGCATGGACGTCCATCTTGTTTTTACTCGTGGTCGCCTCCATTTTCCTTTGTTCAGAGTATTGGGATAGCCCTAAAAAGAGCTGTTTTCGTGGACGAAGAGTTATGACAACATTTGATCATCTAAGATTGCGTCTTCATCTGGCGGCAGGGTTTTCCATAGGATAGGGTCTGCTTCTTCGGAAATAGAAGAACTCTTTCATGTGGACACGGCGGTCCACAAATCCTCTATATGATTCCTGCTGTTGCTGTTGTTGTTGGTGCTGCTGATGATCTCTCTCTCTCTCTCTTTCTCTCTCTGTTGCTTCTGAAGTGCTTATTTCCTCGTTAATTCTTCTCATTAATTTCATCTCTGAAGAGGCCTTTTCTCAGGTCTTCTGTCACTTTCAACATTATAACATTTCTTCATGTTTCGGTATCAGACATTGTCTGACATGATGAAAATTACGTAAGCTTCGTTCAGCTTAACTAGTCTTGAACACATCTTCATAGGAATCCATATGAATCAAAATACTCTACACAACCCTCTTTAGGAAAGAAGATGGTACGTTCCTGGGAGATGTCTGTCGCCCGTATTTATGACAAAAGCTAGATGGTCTTGATGTCTGCGGCGGGGCCCCGAGTGGCCGAGTTGTCTGAAGCGCTCTCCGTTACGGATCACGGCCATCTCACCTCTGTCTGTGTGGGTTGGAGTCTAAGATTCGGCTAATTTAGTTATGTGAGAAAGCTTGCCAGTAGCTCCTCGTGGATCGGTGGTTCTTTCCTGGGTTTTTCCTCCACCAATAATACTGGTCGCCATGTATAGCCTATCGTGTGCTGAAAAATGGCGTTAAACTCAACAACAACTTGAGGTCTGTGATGAGGTAGTTCATCTTTAGCACACACCACAGGATTCTAAGCAGTGTATGATCTGTGATTCAAAGTTCCCAGGTATCCATCTGTTGTTTTGTTTTTCACCCACAGGTAATGATAAGTTATCAATTCAATCCAAACATTTGTTTAGAAATGTCTGAGAAGTAACTGTTTCTTCATTTCGTCTCTGCACTCTGAGGCCAGAGCGCTTCGATGTGATGGATCTCTCGAGCAATCAACGGAGGAGACGATGATCACGCACGTTTTTGTACCACTGATGTAACACAACGTCTTCCGAGATGAGAGTCCAAACTTCGTCCAGATATTCTTTTCTTCTTGACTCATCATCATACATTGATCTTGTTGCAACTGACTGGGATGGTCATTTTGACATCAATGTATCTTCATCAATTCTCTAATTGTATCCGCAAAGTATTTGGCAAAACAAGAGACTAAATGTTGTTCATGTTGTGGCCATCTGGACTTCATTACCACCTCCTCCTTGCCTTTGTCTTGGGATGTGCGTCCTCCCATAGATTATCCACTATTTAAAGAGGGATACGTGTCTTCCATAGTTTCTAATAGTCTAGAATGACTTATTGCAAACTGCTGAGTTCTATGATGGTATCGAATTCAGCATTCATGATGACGCAATTGACCAGAATTTATAGGGTGAGCGAAATCAAAAGCACATAAAGTGTAACCTCCTGCATAACCGTCCTACGAAACGCTGTGACTGTTGTTGGTTCCTAACTGTCTCGTGTCTTCATACAACGACAAGTACGACTTCAATTACATCTTCTAGGCAAAGTTAGGTTCAAAGGGTACACAAGGTTTTGCCATCACGACTGACTTCAAGTTTTGACACTCTGTAATACTTCTCTTTTACTGTTTTCCAATTTATAGACGACATGATGAAGACCGAGCACTCGTCTAGTGACACGAAACAATTCTGTGGTCCAGTTGGGTAAGTAACCTTTTTCGAAAGTGCCTTTTGTTTTGCCAATGCGAACCCAATCTTCTGTTGCCATCACTCCACCATTCGTGCGGACAGCCACCGTCAGTGACGTACCAAACATGCTCTCATAAACAGTCACTTCGTTATCGGGTGTCATATCTTGGGAGGCACGTCCGATGATCCGATGGCAAGATTGGTTGTACGCTTTGACCGGGTGGGGTAAGACGTCGATATACTGATTGTGTTAATATGTAAAATATTTCCACATGCTTTCTTTCAAATTGCGTTGAAAAAGTTCCACTATGCTGGCTTTGGTTTTGGGATTCTCGGAGGTGCAAAAGTGAATTTCAGGGTTCTTTAATTTGTTTTGGAAAGTTTGGTTCAGACATTCAGTGCCTTTGTCAATTTGCCATCGAATAGCTGGATGGATCGCACTAAATCGCTGATCAATTTGGAGGTCAATGGCACAACCAAATTGGGAGAAATCGGCTATTTTTGCATGCCATTGATGATCGATGCCTTCAACTTGAGTGGGACTTCTAGAAAATATTCGTCGAATGGGTTTGTGTAAAGTGGCTTTTTCCTGCATCTTCTTGAGATAAACAGATACTTTTCAGTCGAGGTTTGGCAGCACGATTCAAGTTCTGAACTCCTCCGTAACCTGCAGGAGATACTGGATAGTATTAAATGCTAACACCTTTACTACTTTTAATAAGTCACCCACTCTTCGCTGATGCCACGTTTGATGGGGCGAAATGGTGGTTGTTTTGGAAACGGTTTTACGTGCCCGATGTTCCACAGGAGTAGAAGTCGTTCGTATTGATGAAGATGATGGAATTTCTGGAATGAATTAGGTCTTCTTTTCTTTTGTCAGTTCTGCTTTCCCTTCTTTCGTTTTCACTTCTGTCCAAGAAGAAGTGGACATCATCTTTTTAACCCACGATTTGGGTTTCTCTCGTTATGGAGTGGGGGAGTGGTCAACAAGGACGTTGAAATCTAGAAATGCAAGATGCGGATAGCGTTTGAAATACTTCTCGTGCCTCTTTTTCCTCAGGCAATCGTGGGGTTACGTCAGTCTTGACTGCTTAAGGGGGGGGGGGGGGCGAGGAGTGGTGGTTGGGTGATGGACTTTTCATCAGTTGTTTAAAATCTTTCGGAGTCGGCTAAGCTGTTTCTTATTGAGCTTTCTGGTGTAAAAGTTACAGTCACTGCAATAGTTGACCGTACTTTTACGTTTTTTCTGTTTCGGACAAATTGTTGCGATACATCAACGATTGCAATTTTTTTATTTAATTAGGACATATCGGTCAAAAGAGGATTGTAAATGCGGGGTTCATTGTTCTTGCCAACGATGGTATTCGATCCATCGTTTCTGCGGCATAAGTCATTTTCTTCCTTCCATTCGCTTATAAAATGCACGTCTGAAATCTTTGCTTCAGGCTCCTTAACTCTGCCTAAATGTCTTAAAGTACCGTCACCGTTTGACTTCCTCTGTTCTCCTTCTCTCCTAGGCCTTGTTTATTTTACTGCTGCTTCTTCTTCCTGTCGTTTCCTTCTTGCTTCTTCTACTTGCTGTTGCTGTTGGAGTAAAGTTTCTTCTCCTTCGTAAAGTTGTTGTAACAATTTCTCCGATTCGTCTTTGTGTCTCTGTTTAAAATCCCCAACGTGTGGTAAAGAAGGAGAAGGTGGCAAGTGTACTGGTACCGGAACAAATTCTTAGGAAAAGAAAGAAAATCCACTAAATCCCAAATAAATTGGTCTCTCCTGGAATTAAAATTATGTTGACTTTAACAGCCGATGCTATACCATCGCATCTCGTCTCCACGGATGGTGCACCCCAATTCATTGTCTTATTAGTTTCCGTTATGATTGAAAATTTGTCGCATTCGATTTACTATGTACAGACGCTAGCGAGCCTATATAGAGAATTTGACTCTACAGTCTACTCTCTGTGGATTGGAAGACAGACTCAGAGCTGTGACTGAATTTTTGTAACCCGTGTTTGGATTGGAGAAAGAACTCAATCGGTTTCAATCTGTTCTTACACTACAATTAAACGCAGTTTATTGTATTCCCTTCACCTGTTCTCATTGCAAGATGTAGACAAACGTAGAATCGTCTACCCTCGTATCGTCAATGCTTTTCCACTCTAACTATCCCATGGATGTCAGATTATCATTGACAATCACCCGAATGACTGATAAAGCCTCTGGAAAAGAACGATCTATGTGGAGAAGCAAAGCTGTCTGAAGAGAATCCTTATCTATCAACCAGAGGTCAGACGAAGTTTGAGGAAGAGAAAAAGACCTATGCGGTACCCTCTGTGTCAACGAAATGATGTTAATATCGATTCCAAAGGCCCTTTTCAGAGCCACTCATAGGCTTCAGAAAGATTTGCTTATTGTCTAAGCAAACAATGTGAAATGTTTGGGACTGGATATTGTATATTATTTGTGTTATATCAGTCAATATTCCATTCTCTGGTCCCAACTGAGGTCAATCCGGTGCACATCTGTTCCTATAATTATTGCAACATTGCTCCCAATCTTCAGAACCGTGACTTCATCTCAACTCTTCCGTTCCTATTGTTCCTATACAACAACTCCACATTTCCTTGAAGCTATACAGACCCAATAATCCTCATGTACTATTCTCATTTGAGTTCAAACAACCCGTGGGAGATTTTAAAACCTTGAAGTCAAACAGCCCGGTGGTGGTGGTGGTGGTGGGTCTGTAATGTATTTTCCCATTGAGGCTAAACAGCCTCCTATTAATACTAAATTAGTGCTCTGAATGACCTCAAGGCACAATTACCATTTTCTTAAAACAACCATTACCTAATGGATAATAACCTTTTCGACCGTTGTCTGTATACAACACAACAACCTACAAAATTCACTTAGAAATACTCCAAATCCCTGACCCTGATCAGAATATTTGCGCACTCTTGTTTACCTGAATAAAAATCCGGATAATAAGCTCATACGCATAGAGAATAATGACGTTATAATTAGTTATTTACATATATGAAGGAAAAACAGTCTGCAGCCTCAACAGTATGATAATATTGTACAATTTCTTTTCCAAAATGAAATAACAGAAATTTGTTTTTAAGAAAAGTACTGCACTGAGAGTTACCTATTATTTCAGGTGTGGCCTGTGTAATTCGTCTATTCCTTTCACTCAGAACCACACTTTGAAGCAGATGGCATCTTCAAAATAATTGGTCATACACATGTTATTAAAATGAAACTCGGCAAGCATCGTTTCCTTTTAATGAAAGCGTGGAAAGGGAATTTTGTTGTAGCGTACATACTATTTTATTTATTTATATCACATAATAATACACATATTAGTCTTATGAACGTAGTTAAGACTACCGGCAACTGTGTATTGACTAAGTTAACAAACCCACATCCCTGCCGAATGTGTCCATAACAAAATTTAGTTTTGTGCTTATTCAGGACTATTCACAATCACATTTGCATATTGATAAGTTGATTGTTCTCCCTTGTAAGTTTCTATTTGTATTTGCATTCATTAAATCAATATGAGACACAGTGATGATTTATAACTGAAAGATAGTTTTATTAAAGAAAGTAGAGCAGTACAAACACGTTCCATTCTTAAACATTGAAATGTCAGCCATTCAAGGTTACACGTATGTAATTTAGTTTGAACTAGAAACTAAGCGAAATGACAAACCAACAAGAGGTTCTTAAATTATTTTAATACGTTTAAAGTTGACCTAAGTCATAATTTTCCTTTTAACTAACATTTCTACCGACCATAACATTGTTTCTCTCTATGTCTGTCTGTCCGTCTGTTTCTCTTTCTTCCTATGGTCGGTTTGATTTCACATTTACCATAGTTGCTCATAGATCCAGAGATATTGTGGTATGACACTAGCAAAATCATCTATGCATAACTTTTCATGGATTATCCTGTATATGATGGTCAACAAGAGAGAGAGAGAGAGAGAGAGAGAGAGAGAGAGAGAGAGAGAGAGAGAGAGACAGACAGAGAGACAGACAGACAGACAGACAGATAAAGACAGACAGAGAGACAGATCGACAGAGTGTGAGAGATATAGATACAGAGACAGAGAGACAGAGATAGAGACAGAGAGAGAGACAGAGTGAGAGAGATACAGACAGACAGACAGACAGAAACAGACAGACAGGGACAGACACAGACAGAGAGACAGACAGACACAGCCAAGAGAGACAGACAGACAGCCAAGAGACAGACATACACATACAGAGAGACATAGAGAAAGACAAACACAGACAGAGAGACAGAGACAGAGAGACATAGACAGACACAGAGAGACACGAGAGACAGAGAGACAGACGGAAAGTCAGACAGACAGAGAGACAGAGACATAGACAGACACAGAAAGAGAGAGAAAGAGACAGAGAGACAGAGATAGAGACAGAGAGACATAGACAGAGAGAGAGAGTTGAAAGCTTTGTTCAAGAACAAATGACCCTTACAGGCGTCGTAAATCTCACCACTTTGTCAAACAGCACGGGGGTGGGGTGGAGGGCAATGACTGCTAAATTTCAGTGAACAGGGTAGAATCGACATCCAATCGGAATTAAGAGAGGGTGTGGTCACCATTTCAATCCGAATTTAATTTTGCGTTATCGAGCTAGGAACTTTGTAATTGTCCAAACATCGGACTGGAAGTTTATACAGCAATACTCTGAGAAAGCAACTCGTAATTTGGATAGTGAAACTTAGGAAATTCTAAGAATGACAAAGTTTCGTAAATTAAGCTTTTATGGAAGGACTTCCAGTATAGTTTTTAGTACCGAGTTCTCTAGGATGGAGAAGGAATAAAGACTAGTGTTGAAGTTGATTGTGAATCAAAGGCTAGTCAGAAAAGAAGCTGAAGAGGAGAAATTGGAGGAGGAGCAGTCAAGGAGGAGATTGAGTTAGAAGAGAAGTCGAAAGGAGAGAGGGAATTGGCGGGATAGGAGAGATACAGATGAGTAGAAAACAAGGACAGTTGGAAAAGCTATCTCACACTATTCATCAAATGATGCATTCGGTTATCACATGGCGAGAGGAAGTCGAGCGTTTGGGGAATTATTATCATTTGACTATTGAATTGCATTAAATGGTTATTCATTTGTATTTTTCCTTTCGCGTACTCAACAATTTAACTGAGAGCATGCTGATTGGGTTCTCGGAGCTTTATCTGTCTCTTTATCGAACACTAATTTCACTTCCAACACGCTTGTTAGATTTCAGTTACTTGCAGCAATTGTGAAGCAAATATCGGGCAAAGTACGTATTGAGTTAAGAACTTGTAATATATGTCAATCGTTTAGTAATTCAAAACAAGCAGTCCCGGATTACCCATTAGACAGAGTAGGCAACTGCCTATGGGCCCCGCGACTTTTATGGGCCCCATCAGGGGCCCCCATGAGACCGTGACCGTGGGTCTGGGGCCCCAAAAGTTTGACTGCCTATGGGCCTCCACGGTGCTTAATCTGGCGCTGAAAACAAGGCATCACATGTTGGTATCATTATACAATGGCTACAAAAAGACAGATAGTCAAAGAGTATCGTGCCATGGGAAAGGAAGATCTAGGATACGAGGTAGATCGCCTAGCAGCGTATATAGAGGAGAAAATAAAGAATTGGAGAGAGAGAGAGAGAGAGAGAGAGAGAGAGAGAGAGAGAGAGAGAGAGAGAGAGAGAGAGAGAGAGAGAGAGAGAGAGAGAGAGAGAGAGAGAGAGAGAGAGCTGGCCAAGCTATCAGCGGACAAAGAGGTACAGACGAACCTGGCCAGGATAGCAGCGACCGCAAAAGAATGAGAGCTCGCTCATGCTCTCGAACTGGAGAAATTAAGGTTTGAAGCTTGGATTAGGTCAGCGAGGGTCGCCGTCGTGTTGCAACTGCAACATCCCGAGGCATTTTGAAAGGGGCTGTCTGAAAAGCAGACCTATCCAGGTGTACGTCGTCGCTAGGAAGGAGTGAGAGGCACGCTGTAAACCAGCAAATATCGCGCCTGAAAATATCAACGGTAAATGTGTCACCATCTTGTCTGACACTGGGTGTAGGTTACAGCCCTTGTCGACAAGAAATATATGAAGCCTGATGATTACACAGGGGAGGTAATTGATTTCCAGTACGGTAACAGCGCGCGTGACGCGTTGCCAGTGGCTGTCATTGACCTCAATTCATTGTACGTGAAGGGAAGAATTGAAGCTGCGCGCTTGGCTAGACTATCACATGACGTCATACTGGGATGTCGTTATGTGTTGTCAATACCAAATCCCGAAACCTGCACAACGATGTAATTGAGTACCGTGGAAACCAGGTCCAAGAGTCGACATATAAAAGCGAATCCGATAGAATTTACGTCAACACCGGTCAGTAACGTTCTTCCGGGCGAACTGGGAAAGCTACAGCAGGTATACGCAACTCTGGCACAATTGGACCAATGCGCTACAGAAGGAACGGAGAACAAAAATCCGAATCGCAAGGTGAAGTTCGCGTAGAAAACGGGAATTTTGTATCGACACGCCAGGAAAGAACACGAACACTTCAAGCTAGTCGTCGTGCCAAAATAGAATCTGGATGAAGTGTTCAACTCGCGCAAGAAAGTCTCATGGGAGAACAAATCTGAATTACCAAGACACCTGACCGTCTTGTCAAGTAATTATATTGGCCAGAGGCCCAGGGAGATGTTAAGAGGTTCTCCTTCTTTTGTGACAAGTGTCAGATAATGGCACCGAAAACGGATCATCTTCCCGTCCCCTTAAAGAGAACACCACTTATCGATGAACCATTTAGACTCGTCGCGCTGGACTTGATCGGACCGATAAAACCCGCATCATCGCACCGAAGTCGGTATATTTTAATGGTCGTATGCTACACGCTATTCGGAGGCCGTTGCGTTTCGTATTATTGATTCGTAATCCATCGTCGAAGCGTTGTTTGGGATTTGGTCAAGAATCGCAGTGCCCGGCGCGATGCTGACCGATCAAGGGACAACATTCATGAGTATCGTGATGGCAGAAAGGAAGGAGGATAAGGCAAGGATGATAAGGCCAAACATGCTTTTTTTACTAGCGATGGGACCTATCAATTGTTGGTCATGACGTTCATGGATGATCTATTTATAGCAACACAGACGTGAGTGAACACCTCACTCATCTAACTGACGTTTTGGAGCTGCTACGTCAGGCGAGATTGACGGCTCGCCCTTTCAAATGTCACCCTCTGTTCCGGACATTAAACTTTTTGGGACATACCCCGAGGCAAGGCACGTTGTCGGTGAAAAAGTCTAAGGTGCATCAGCTGAGAAACGCCTCACGACCCAACCCGAAAACTGAGGTGATATCATTCCTGGTATTGGCTGGCTATTACCTTACTTTCCACAGTAATGGCATACCAAATCGTCCAAATTTACCCTAATGATTTCTCGAGTAAAACAATAGCTATAGCTTAATAGTGTGCTTCAGTATGGGTCTCCGACAATATTTATTTTAGTGATATTTTTGCGAAGTAAACTCTCCATATCTTCTAGTTAAATATGTGTTTATTTTAATGATTTCTTACTAAAATATGCCCATTGACTATGTGAACGAGTTTGCAAAGCAAAATCTACTGAAAGTCAAACCGATATTATGAATTTTTACTATGATATATTTGGTGAGATTTCCTTTCTGAGCGACTAAAATGTTATTGCACAAATATTATCGGTAATTACCCCCAAACCTGTGAGGGAACAGTTTCCGTTTAACTTTATGATCATTAGTTCGCTTTTCCCTACCGGTAAGAACAAAACGACGTACTATATTTTAAGACTTTTCTTTACGACAGCAATCAAACGTTTAAATGTTTGAAGCCAATCGGAATAAAGTGTCTGTCGAAACTTTGAAACATTTGTGTATATTTATTTAATATAAATATTTAAATATAGAATGAAAGGGAATTTTTCACCTTTAGTAAGAATTTATTTGTATTTGTAATCAAAGAATTTACTTTTGTACAGAAGCGATTACTTCACGCTCAGAAATAATTCATTTAGAAATAAAATATTCTTAAAGGTACATATAATAAAATGTTGTTTTGGTATATTCGGTCAGTGAAATTATTTTCTACAAAATGACTGTTGTATTAGTCTGAAATATTGGATGATTAAGCATTTTGGCTATCTTTAATTTATTTATTTACATTATATTCTAAAACACAGAAGATCCAGAATGTATGAAGCTGTAAGCTTGAACGCATATTGTAATTGTACATGCATTTTTTTATATCTAAAATAAAACACTGATGTATATGGATTTCTAAATCCGAAATGAATTTTATATACCGAGTATTATATAAAGTCAATAAAAAATGTTTTCCGTTGATACTAAATATAGTTCATCTTTTCATTATAGTTTGAATCCAGTATCTTTGTGTTCCCCAACGATGTAAAATAACATCGTCATCGCATTTAATGACACCTCCGAAAGGAGAAAGGAACTATATGTCATCTCTAAATGATCTAAGAGTTGCCGCCAATAAAGTGGGCATGATGAAGAGAACTTTAACCATCAATCATCGTAATGTTACTGAAATTAACGGCTAAAATCATTTCATAAACGTTATGAGAAATATCTTCTCGATGCATTTGTATACTCTCACAGGTATCATTGTAGAAATGCTAGTTTTCCCAATATTAAAATATCTTATCTTAAAATATATGTAAACAGTATTTATTTTACTATTCTACATTCTCTCTCACTCGTTCTCTCCTTCACTTTAACCTTTTTCCTTTCATTTTAAAGTTCCAATATTATTTGCCTAGAAATATATATGTTTGGTCTTATGGTTAAAATATTGGGACAAAATATAAATTAAAAGTTATGTATCATCAGTCTTTGTGAACTAAAACGTATAAGTAGAAGATGATTTTGAGAGAGAATTTAAGAGTGAATCTAATTTTAATTTGGAACGTATACTTACTGATAAATTACTACAAATTAGTGGTCTAACAATGTTTTGAAATAAGGTACTGGTGCAGTGAAACTAAAATTACTCTTGGTCTCAGCTCAAAGTAGCTTGCGAAAATTAAGAGTGCACTATACAAAAATTGCATGGTCACAAAAATGATTACTCCAGCAAAGATCATTGGAATTATACACACGTGGTAGGCCCAAATACAGCGTAATATGTTCCATGAGGCCAAATGAGATAATATCTCGGTGATATTAAAGTTGTCAGAGTACAAATGCAAACGATCTACGGAATATTTCTGTTGGAATTGAGGCTGCATTGGGCGCTGTCGGAACTACTTCCACGTCGTCTCTGAAAAAGGCGATTGGAGAAAGCACAGCGTCTCGTAAATAAATTTTAAAAACAAACGTGATAAGATCTTCGATTATCCTCTTGGCATCAAAGCATATTTCAGGTCTTTGGTTGTTGTTCTCGATATTGCCTTGTCCATTGACGGATTTTGATCTACTCGCGATGAGTCAATCAAGCATTTTATCTGAAATGTATTTTTACATGATCACTTGCATTGATGATTCCCAAAAGCGGAAACTATTTTCATCAACCTGGATATAACAGTAGGACATGGAATTCATTGGGTAGGATACATGGAAACACCTAAGTATATTTTATATTTTGACTTGTTCAGATTTGACTTTGTTTATTATTTAACGCTAGAAGACCAATGGCGACCACTGTATTATTCGACTCTAGCGTTGCAAACTAGAACTGACATCCTATATATGGACATCTTGTTAACGCGTTGCGCGCACTCGCATGAAGCTAATCTCCGCAACACTTATTTTACTTTGCAACTTAGAAAGTACCCTTGATAGTATACTAAGTGCTGTCTGGGGTGATTTTGATACACCTAAGCATCACATCTTGAAGGTGCGTTAGTATGGATCTATGTTTCATCGTAACTCGCTTTTTGTGGCAAGGTGACTGCAATGTCGGTAGTGATGAGTAACGGCCAGCGTGGTAGACCGCCAGTATCATGTACCGTTGAAAACAGCGATTTCACAAATAATTTACATCTACAATAGCGGTGTCGTTGGTCGCCGGAGATTAAACTCAGTTACAATGACTCCATGTTTATCCAGACGGATATTAGCCGTCTTTGATATTTGTGTTTAAAATTAGCTTGATCGTTACATATAAGTGATGGATCGTGAACGTAGTAATGAACGTATTAATGAAATTGCGGCATTTTGCAAACGGGGTGCTGAACCAGCTGACAATAGATTCTAAAAAAATTTTGTTAACAATCCCACGTATGCACTGGCATTTAATCTTGTTAAGAGTAAAAAAGAAATCGACAGTTAGGACACCCTTGATGTTCTTGTTCCAACTCTAGGCCATTTTATCTTTATAGTATTAATACAGAAAAACAATCACTCGTTGGCTGTAAAACCAGCTGTGAAACACGCAGGGTTTGCTTGTACAACAATAAAATAGAATACATATCAAATTCCCACTGATTGCATTCCCCGTTGATTATGTTAATTTAAGTTTGATTCAAGAAAGAAAAATAAAACAGATTTTGGGCGAATAGAAAAGCGATCGTTACAGACACCATTAAATGGTGTACTCAGTATAGCTATATCACCGACGTATCTGCTCACAGAAATTAAACTGATGATTAGTTAGTGACCTAACACATGTGATTAATATTAGAGGCATTAAAAAATTGGGCAAATATTTGTTTGCATAGCCAAAACGCAAAAGTAATTAATTAAAGCAATCAAATGCTTAAATACAATATAAAGTTATGGATTCTTTTACTGAGTAAAATATTCATTAAACAACTGAACTTTGTATCTCTAACTCACCATAACAAACCAATATTAACTGCATCAACTAGTCTCAACGTGTAGATGCAGTTGGGTTGGTGTGTTGTTGGCTTGCTTATATTTTTATTGTTTATTCACTCATACCACATCCATACACGTGTGAGGATCAGGGCAAACATAGTAAAGTCATGTGGTATAGAAGCTGACCTATCGCAGCGATAAAAAAATCTCAAACATATATGTGGATACTACTCCAAAAAGCTTTGAAAATTAAAATAACCAAGAAATATATTAGCCACTATCATATGCATACAATCTCTTCAACGCATTGTTACTGTCAAACTGCCTTCAAATAGCAGGCGTTTCGTAACCAGCCTTAAAGCTATCGGCATCTTGTTATTATCCTCTGCAAATATGTTCCTTCGTGATTCGATTATATCTAACAGGAGCAGGTGCAATGCATTCTAAAATCAATGACATAGCTTCTGTGTGACCCTGGAGTGCTATTCCATCTTTGTAGTATCACCTTATGCGGAATATCAAAAGTGTAAATGGCTATTTATGTTCATGTTTACATTGTCATGAGGTGTGAACATATCGGTTCTATCTGGCGATGCTTAGGACGGAGATCTTTATCGTGTACCAGAAGCCCCAGATTGTACATGGAAACTCGTATTTATCAAATCGTCATCTGTATATGCCATGATAAAATTGTATTCCGTCGTGAACGGACGTGGCAATTTAAGATTTAATCACTGGTGTATATGACGTAGTACGTGCATAAACCCTACACAATAATGGTCACTTCTTAGCCTCGGGGCAGTAATTGAGGTGGTTTGAAAAAACAAAGCATAGCACATTTGTATCGGACTGAAATAAATATTGCATAACCGTTAATTGTTATTGCGTTTAGTGTGGTATCCTATCCACGACAATTAACCCAAATCAGTGGGTATTTTGTTTTAAAAAAAAAGAAGTATGTCAAGTGCTGTCAGTGATTGCGATTCAACTTTTGTGAGTATCCAGTAAACGATAGTTGCATTCATCGCTTTACAAAAAGTTTAAAAGATTCTGTATACCAATAATATATATTTTAGAGATTTGCCATAACAGACAACTACACCTGATTCAGGTAAATAGCTCGAACCACCAAGATGGAACCAATGTTGATGAGCCACCAGAAGCACATTAAGAAAGAAGGTGAAGCGCGTATCTATCATCCTTTTGGGAGTATTGTACATTGTATTAAAACTATCGAACTAATGGGGTTGAATGACTTACCACGCTTCCAATTAGCCTCAATCCGTGATGTACGATGTAATCACCCTACTGAGGGAGTGCAACTTAAAGAGAAACCTTTTAAACTTAGACCAACAAGTGTAGTTAGTTTTTGTAAGAACAAACTAGCTGTTCCCGTTGTGAGTGACAGATAATTTGTCGGAGACCACTTTTGTCCAATTCCTAGATTACTTTTAACCAGATGTCCATAAATACGAGTTTCTTAGAATGTTTGTAATATATATAGGATTATTATTTTTAAAACTAATAAATGGGTTTTAGTCCGAATTTATCTTAGAACTATGCTTCCTATGAAATTAACAAAGATATTTTCTAAAAATAAGTCACATGTCCTATAATTTTCCATTCATCTAATATATTGATCAGAAAAGGACACCAATTTTCAAGATTAACAAAAAAGTGAGTGGAACTGTGTTGGATAGTATTGGTGTCGAAATGCATTTATTAAAGTTGTAATATGACTTGTTCCTTCTTTTGTTTTCTCTTAAATTGATTTTTTATTTACAAATTCGATTTTAAAGTTCAAATAAGACCTTGCGCCATTCCATTTCAAGAGGTCTTTGGTGCAGAGCCGAATAATTCATCATGCTGATAAACACTGATATAAATAATGAAATGGAAATATTGGATAAAGAACAAACGTTTATAAGAAAAGAAAACGTTTGCTTCAATACTGTACATATATTGTATTTAGAGCTAACGATTGTAAAAGTGAAATACATCACAAATACACAGGAGAGTAATACATGCGTATTCTACGCGCATATAATGTTCAGGCTTCTTTTATCTCTTTAAAAGATCGCTCCAGAAAAAGTTAATTAAAAGGCGTCAATATTTTTGTGGAACAAATGAGTGATCGAATTTAAACTGGCTTTTTTTTCTCCAGAATATTGCATCCAAAACCTTAATAAAAATGTCAACGATATAGAGAAGAAAAAAAATGAATGAAATTACACTGATACTTGATGTTTAATTTCCTAGATTTCAGAAGACCATATGGCTTCTGCCACAAGGCTTAAGATGGTTTGCATTCTGGAAAAATAAAATATCGTTTGTGGATGAAAGTAATGTCAGATGTATATTAGGAGAAAAGTCCACAAAATGTTTTGAAAAATCCACGGGCAGAATTACCCACCGTCAGTAAAACATACATTGGTCTAGACAGTATACCTAAAATAATTATAATGGTTTGAACTGTTTTGAAAATTACCAGCTAAATGGAAAATATCTATATATTGATAGTAAAATGTATGCAATGAAAACAATAAAATGCCATAGAAGTGAATAGTAAAGAATTATTTAATAAGATTTGAATGGTCTGCTCGTATTTACATAGATTTATGCATGCACAACCACTTTCTTCATACATTTCATTCAGGATTATCGGATTAAAAAATCAGCGTTAAATTGCTGCGTAAGAAGAAGGATATGTACAAATGATAAGAGAGATGACAAAATGATAAGAGAGATGACAAAATGATAAGAGAGATGACAAAATAAGGGAGGGATCAGAATAAGGCTGTTAAATGAAGAACGACAATTATGATTATACGCACTCAACAGAGGGATCGACCTGACAAAAGAATTAAATCTCTAGACGTATTTTAAACTTTTTTAGAACTGAGATAGGCCGTAGACTGGTTTGTGTGTTTCTTTGATGATGTTTTTTAAAGTACTATATTTATTGTTTATGTTCATGTACCATATAAGTCATAACTGATTATACTCTAACGTATTCTACAATAAAATAATAATCAAAAATATCATATACCATGACAGCAATAAGACCTTATAGAGAGATGACGTAGTTATCAGAACTTAAACTCTAACTTCGATAGTGGATGATTACATTCCTCACCCTACATGATTTGTATGCAGCATTTGACACGATATACACTGATGATGAACTTCACCGTCTTCAGCATGTACTTGGCATTCATGATACAACCTTACTGTGGTCCAAGTCCTACTTGGTCAACATGACACAAATTGTATCCGCAAAAGGAATACAATCCAGCCCAGTTGATATATGTTGTGGTGTATCAGTAGGGGTCTGTTCTGGGTCCTGTTCACTTCATTCATATACACTAAGTCACTCTCAAGTGTCATAGATCATCATCCAGTGTCTCACCAATTGTACGCGGATGACACATTAATATATAATTCTATCCACCCAACTGAAGTTGATGCCACCATGCAAGGCGTCGAGAGTTGCATTTCTGATGTGAAATCATGGATTACATGTAACAAGCTGCAGATGAATGATGATAAAACTGAAGCCAGTCTTATTATAACACAAAGACTTTCTCATTCAGATCCTCAAACAATAAATATCAGCAATACCCACATTAATTTCACACAGTTGTACGAAACCTAGGTGATACTCTCGACAGCATTCTCAGATTGCACCAACATGTCATGAACATATGCAAGGCTGCATAACCTGGAAGTCTTCAGCTCCATTCATAAATATATTTGAGTTGATGCAACTAAGACAATTGTATATCCGTTATTACTTTTCAAGACTGGTCTATTGTAACTCATTTATGTCTGGTTCATCTCAATATCTACCCCCAGAAACTTCCAAAACTTGAACACGCCGCTGCTCAAATTATCCTTAGAGTACCAAGATCAGAGCAGCAAGCACTTAGCAAATATCTTTTTTTTGCAGCAAGCACCTGACAAATATCCTTTAGGCAGCAGCACCTGACAAATATCCTTTTTGCAGCAAGCACCTGGCAAATATCTTTTGTGCACGTGGCAAATATTACCTTTTGCAGCAAGAAGTTTATGTACATCTGTCACGGAATGTTGTAGTTTTTATTTAGGAAAGACATGTACTCGGGTTTTGTTTATCGTGTGCAACGATACCCGAGGGTGATTTTTTTTATTTATATATATATGGGCAGTTGTACTTCGAAATCGTGAGTACAATTCGCTATATGCCGCTCGTGCAAAGTGTTCTTGATACGGAGCACGAATCCGTATAAATACTTTGCTATATGTAAAGGGTCTTTACATTACTACGGGTTTTGTCAACAAGCGGCTGGTTTCAAGGACTGTAGCTATAGGGTTATAGATCCGAGGGAGGGAGGATTGCACAACTTTAGCTGTAGGGGTAAGTAGATTTTTGATACTGAGTGATAGCTCTTTGTATCACTATATTTACCTTTGCATGTTTGTTATATAGTTTTACACAGCATAAGACTCTTGTTCGCGAGGCATTTAAATTGGTAAAGTAAAGCTATATTTTGTTAAAATATAATTGTTTACTATTCAGCATTATCAAACAGGGAAGGTGTACTATAGAACCTGTCATTATGATAATAATAGTCTTGATAATTTACCGTGTATAACGTCATTACGTTATGTCTGTATCAAGGTTAGTACACGGTGTCGGGTATCTTTTCAGCTATTTGTACGAGGGTGTTAAACGTCCGGGGTGCCCGGAGCTGTCAAACGTCGGGAGCTGTGATTAAATGCACTGGTGTCCAGAGCTGTTTAGTGTGCCGGAGTGTCTAATGTCTAGCGTCCGGATTGTCTAATGTCAAGGGTGACTCAGCGTGGAGCTGTCTAAATGACCAGAGTGTCTGGAGGGTCTAATGTTTCGTAGTATTCCGAGGGTCCGGAGTCTGTAGAAACTGTGAAGTTCTATTGTACCAGCTGTGGAGCTGTATACTAATAGTTGATTATATATATTTATTCGTAAATTGTTAGCCGTTGGCTAATGTGGGTTTGCGGAACCCAGTATATGGTTTGAGACTGGAAAGATAAGTTATCTGTCCTGTTATTATTTTTCAAATATAGTTCCGCTACTTGAGCGTATACATTTTTACTATATGAGTAATCCTGCATTATTTACTACGTGAGTAAACTGTATTCATGTCTTTTTTTGTATAATTTTTTCGCTGGGGTTTTGTATCAGTTTTTGTATCATTGTATCATTGATTCGTATCATTGTTTTGTACCATTGTATCATTTATTTGTATCATTATACGAGTCGTTTGCATCTTCTAGTCTGTGCGTAATTATGTATAATTAAATCCAATATTTGGATTACAATAAGCACGCATTTCATTGTTTTGTTTATATACATTTATCGCCACATTAAATCATAATTTTTATATCTGTATCATCAAAGCGTGTTTTGTTGTTAATCCGAAGTGGTCCGTCCCGGTTATCTTGTTACAATATCATACTCCTTCATTTAATGAGACGCCTTTAAAAATAACGGGTAATTTTTCTTTATGATTGTATGTGTCCCATCATATTCCTAACATTTTTAAGAAATACTCGCGATTAGTATGAAAGAGAAATTATTAGAACACAGCCACGCGATCGAGATTGTTTTTCCTCTACCGATAATCTTTCATGACCATCAATTATATATAGGTATCTCACTGGTTTGAGTATATCCTCACTGGTTCGACTATATTGTCGTGGTTTTGACATTTCGTCACTAATACATTATGTAGACCATTCGGATCTGTTAATTTCTGTATTCCTTGCAATTTAATATTTGTTATGACAATAAATATCTAAACTTTAAACTTTCCTTTGATCTTTTTCTACTACTTATTTTTGCATCGTGGCTTTATTCCGACCCAATTATTCTCTCCGTGTTTTTGAGAATGTCAAAACACGCTCAGTCAACGTTTTTCTACTGGCTATAAAATTTAATAATCCTCGTATATCACTTGCCACGTTGGTTATATACAGTCATATTAAGTGGCTAGTGTATAATGAGAAATCATTGTCTTTCTCTAGAAGTAATGATTAATTTAATTTTAATTACACCAACCAATGCTCCCAGGCACTTTCTTTCACGCAGATTTGCATTGAGACGATTGACTATATTTTGTTTGCTTAAAGGTTACAAAATTACTTTCCTCACAATATAGATGTAAGACTTAACTGTAATGACTTTTACTTCAGATGAAGCTAGTATTATAGTTTGATAAACAGTATCAGATCAACTAAACTAAATGCAGAAACTATACGTAATCACGGGAACATGTCAATACGTTGGCAGTGACATACCTATATGGTACATTGTAACAAGTTATATATATTCCCACATGCAAGAGAAATTATTTTCAACGGCACCAATCAGTCTTCGAGCTTTTTATGTTTGAGGACAATGCCATTTGTTATTTATACTGGAGCTTGGAACATATAATCCTGATTGAACCTGAATAAAAAGGGGAACCAAATTTATCTTACCAAGATAATGAATTGCAAAAATATTTAGGAATTTCCAAACAAAAAAACTCCATAATAACAATGTGATTAGGCTGTATATGAAGTGTGCCCAGATAGCGAGAGCAAATTATTTTTCGTTAGGAGCTGTGATATTGAATGGGGTACCAACTTTAGGAGTTTGCAAATATTATGTTGAAATGAAACCATGCACATGATGGTGTTTGTGTTTTTAAAGAGGATAAAATGCAGCTCAAAGGGTTTAATATGGTTACAGTTTCTACTCTAAAAATTGGGGCTTTATCCAAGAACCGTCTCGCGTTGGTGCCATCTAGTCTCTAGCTTATGAACCATCTTTATGCAATGACTTATGGCCATGATAACAAAACAGGCTTTTGATTTCAACGGAACTGACGTAGTAGATGATTATTTAAAATGACATATTTGGTATGCGGAGGAGCATAACCACGGTGATGATTTTGAGCCATAATTTTGTGTTAGCATTTTGATTCATACTGGTTTTAGATGATGCGGTCGAATTGATATGCCAAAATTTGTCTCTAAGCAAACAAGGTATAGACTTTTAGTCCTCAAAACGATTTTGTCTGTGGGATTCTATGGATCAGAGGAAGATTTAAACTGTATATCAAATAAGACAAAATATTATGTATCAGATAAAGTGATGGTTTGATTTGTCTCAACAAACAACATTCTGAAGGGAATGTTTTTTAAAAAAAAAATAATGCTCTAAGAGAAAAGCAAGTCACTGGATGTGTATAGGATCGAATATC
Organism: Unio delphinus; assembly: GCA_029339505.1. Classification (NCBI taxonomy): domain Eukaryota; kingdom Metazoa; phylum Mollusca; class Bivalvia; order Unionida; family Unionidae; genus Unio; species Unio delphinus. The sequence goes on from JAQISU010000058.1 coordinate 11,620,818, forward strand.
TGCAGGTACAATTAGCAGGCATATCCCCATACACTCAAGTTAGCAGGCATATCCCCACACACTCAAGTTAGCAGGCATATCCCCACACTCAAGTTAGCAGGCATATCCCCATACACTCAAACCATTTAATTCTTTAGAAGCTACTAAGTCATACACAAACACAGTAAAAAAAAAATATGGTATGTTCTACAGCCTCTCTTTGCCATGGCCTTAAATATCTGACAGTTGTCTTAAAGTTATCTGATTCGCGCAAGAACATTAACGCTTTATATGGTATTAAAAAGTACACAAAGAAAACCACACCAACAAACAACTATTACAGTTTAGGACATCTCCAAGACAGTGTACCTAGAACACATCAAGATAAAAATGTCAATACTAGACCAACAGCTGAAAATCTTAATAAATTCCATCGAGCTAACGTTCTTCGCAACATTTGAAAATCAAACTGAAGATGTGGAGATCGTTTGCATATCCTTTGCATATCCTTTGAACTCTCTCTTCTGTTAAATCAGTACGGAACATTTTATTTAATCAATGGAATAAGTTACAATAGGTGTGTTAAATACTCACCATAAAAAAAAACCTCTTTGCAAAAGAACTATTCTGAAAACTTTCATCAAAAGCTTGTACACACGTGTTACTTCAGATTGCAAATATACTAACACTGACCATTACAATAAACTTTGCTCTCTTAAAGAAAATACAAGACTCCAAGCCAATTACACTTCAGCATCATCGTCATTATCAGTATGTTGACCTAGTGTGGTCATTGAGGCACTGTGCTGCTGAACATCTGACCAGTTCCCTCCAGTTGTCTCAGTTATGTGCCAGTGCCTGTGTCTGTACAGGACCAGACAAATAAACTGTAAACGTTTGAAATAAATGCATGACAATTTGTAAAAAGTGACGACTTTCCGCCTTAATGATGGGAAGCAACAAATACCGGTACTAAAACCTTAAAGGACCATACTGATCCTTCGAACCATCGACCCATGCCCATTTAAGGATGATTTGCAAAACACTGTAACCAAACTGCCAGACTCTTCCGTTAGTTTGATTCCAATAAACTACCATCAGATATTTAATATGGATTCAGTCAACATAACCAGAAATGATAACCTAATCAAATTTAAACCCTTTTTGGGGAAGCGGTCGTAATGAATGACAATATTGTAGCCATCGCTTTGACTTGGAGAAAGTTATTTACACGACAAGGAGGTGCGGCATAAAAATGCCCTTTTTAACCGACATCTAGGTGCTGCCATACTATTTCGAAATCGAATTTTTTCGAAAGATACAAAATTAAACTATCGACAAGATATATGTGTATATTAGGGTAGCGTATTGTCAGTCAACCTTTCCGAAATATAACTTAACAACTTTGTTAAATGTCTTAATGCTGACTGACTGTTCAAGGTGTGGGCTACTTTATATTTCTCTATAAATCCAAACCTATTGAACGTCAGCTATATTTACATATAATCTTCAGAAAGGTTAAAAGAAAATGTTTGAAATCTAAAATAAATTATTTTGCTGATCACAAAGAATTCATAGTGAGGTAAGGACCTCTCTTCTATTCTCTGGTCGTCATTTTGCAAGTGTCATCAAACAATGGTGTGTGAAGGGAACACCTATGCGTGATATCACATATTTTGTCTTGAGTAGCAGCCATTCCACTGAAAATATGTTGCTTGCCCACCACAAAATTGTATTTCTTAAATGTTTAACAAGCATATTATGCTGTGATAATGTAAAATCCAATGTTATTATATGTATAAAACCCCCTTTTGCTGTCGGAAAATGATATAACAGCTCTGTAGGCTGCTTGATAAATAGTTGAAGATCATGTCAGGATAAGAATGCACATGTATGTTTACTTGATTCAAGATGCAATTAATGCAAAGCAATGGATTAGGCTTTAATTGCCAATTGCCAAAGGTTTCGCTTTCACAATGTATGAGTGTATATATATATATATATATATATATATATATATATATATATATATATATATATATATATATATATGGCAGAGACATCCCAATATAGTAACAAATTAGACCTTTTTATAGCATAAAATTAATTTTGTTTAAATAATGTCAGTCCGTATTCAAGTGTTTTAATTGTCACGTTGGCACAGGAACGTATAAAGTATTTGTATACATTAGCAAGGAAATAGTCCCTGCGAGAGACACTTTGTTTTACCTGTCATAAAGAGAACTTTGGTTTACCCCCATGATAGCTAAAATGAAGGATGAACCGAAAAAAAAAAGACTTCAGAAACCATAATTGAAAGTAGATACTCTTGTTAACAATGTGCAAACATTGGGTAAATTTTGAGAAACAAATACTTTCAAGGTTCACTCAGTAACTTTTGACAAACTATACTGAATAGAATAACTGATTATTGCAACAGAAAGAAAATCTACAAATATTTGAAACAAACAATTCTACTCATCGATAAAAACATGTTGGCTCGTACTTAAGACTTATCTTACAAATATTTCCAACATATTAGAATCAAGACTAATCGACTAATGCACACATGTGCAATAAAACTCTAAAACATTTCCACTAATTTTGCAACACCCCCGACTGCAACCGAAACCCAAGCCTAGAAGAAGTAAGGTAACAGTCTTACCTGATGTCCTACATCTAATATATTAACTAGTATTTTTCTAAAACAACGTACAGTAATACATAAAGAATAGATCATGAATGTTTGATGAAGGTAATAATCCCTGACTAAAATGGACACCAAACTCGATGGACATTCAGCTTAACGGACATCCAATGGACGTATATGAACCACTAGATTTAAAATACAGAGCTCGCTTTTCAGCAACGTTATTTTAAAACACTCAGGATTTGTCTGTGATAAAAGCTTTTATAAATCAGGTGAATATATTAAAAAACCAGATGTATGTATGTATGTATGTATGTATGTATGTATGTATGTATGTATGTATGTATGTATGTATGTATGTATGTATGTATGTATGTATGTATGTATGTATGTATGTATGTATGTATGTATGTATGTATGTATGTATGTATGTATGTATGTATGTATGTATGTATGTATGTATGTATGTATGTATGTATGTATGTATGTATGTATGTATGTATGTATGTATGTATGTATGTATGTATGTATGTATGTATGTATGTATGTATGTATGTATGTATGTATGTATGTATGTATGTATGTATGTATGTATGTATGTATGTATGTATGTATGTATGTATGTATGTATGTATGTATGTATGTATGTATGTATGTATGTATGTATGTATGTATGTATGTATGTATGTATGTATGTATGTATGTATGTATGTATGTATGTATGTATGTATGTATGTATGTATGTATGTATGTATGTATGTATGTATGTATGTATGTATGATCAAGAAACAAGACAACCATTGGCGTGGGACAACAATTAATTCTGCTCTCAATATATACTTAATTATAAATGTTTCCATCGTTACACAATGAATACAACTGTGGTGGGGGTATTACCATTTCCACAATATATATATATTATTCTTTATAATTTAGGTTTAATTAGAGTAATTATTCTTCATGATTCTATTGTTGTGAGATTTGATCGTTTTCCTTTTCTTTTTTAATAAACCGTGTTCTTCTTCGAGCAGTTTTGGGTTTAGTTTCCTTTCATTGGTTTTTTCGTATCTGATGTCTTAAGTAATCAGAGAAAATTGTTCCCTGGGATCGTGGCACCATCGCCTATTGCTCAGAGTTATTGAATGTTCAATAAAAGATTCTGATATTTGCTTAAATGACAATGTATGTGGTTTATAAAGGAAATAGACCTAATGTCACACCGGAAATTAATGCCTAATGTCACCTGAGTAGGTGAAATTGAGAACATTTGCAGGGTATTTATTGTACGCAAAATGTTTCTATAAGACCATCTTGTCATGCATTTTAGCATTAATTCAAAGTTTGCTAATTTCCTTAGTTGCTGACGGAGTTTCTTAATCGTTGTAACCGTCTGATTTATTTAACTTTACAATCTGCAGATATAATTGCGATTAATGTTTTCGAACTTTTAAATCTGTTCATAAATTTATTTAACTCCATTGTTATAATATGCTAACTTTCTATTCTGTAATCAGATTAGAAAACTAATGCAGTGAAAAATGTAAATCACATCTTTTTACAACTGCACAAAATGAATATATATATATATATATATATTTGTATGTGTGTGTGTGTGACTTCAGACCACCTGATTACTGTCTTTTGTAAACAACATATTACATAGCTATGTACTATTTTATATCGTAAGATCATTATTACTTGAAAAAAATATGTTTAATTGGATCTGAGTTGAGGAAACGGGTATTTCCCTTGGGAAGTATCTGTTATAATTGATGGTGAATGCGTTTTGAATGTAATGTTTAATGACATACTTGGTCTTGTTTGCAAATTAGAATGTTCTGTAAATGAATTATATGGGAGTATGGCTCTCATTCTAGTTATGTTATTGTATCATAGATATTTATATAAGGGGGCAGTAAACGGAACTTGTTTATTCTTATCTTACCATTTTTGTGTGGAAAAATCAATTTTAAATATGATTTAGTTTTACTTTGAGAGGGTTTTATAAAAGTGTTTACAAAAGCATTGCTTGAAAAATGCAACTGTGCTCTGTAGATTCGAGTTTTAGAAATATTGTATAAATTATTACTTTTCTATTTACTCTGCTGGAAATGTAATTTCAAATACTTTATGAAAGATGATTTGTTCTGGCCCTGTATTTACAAAACTCATTTAATTCAGTTTTGAATAACTGATTAGGAAAATGTTCATTACAGTAGTTAAGTTTGACAAGATTTAATTTATCTAAATTAACGGTATTATTTATTTTGGAAATTAACTTTCATGAAAGGTTACACTAGTTTTGCTTACAATAATCGCATATTTTAGTGTGAAACTTTCCTCAGCTTGCTCATGTATGTGTGTACAGAGCGTGGTGTTTTCGCTTAGTTAATATATTTATTTTCAAGAACCACTTTTGAGTTAAAGGTTGGTGCCAGATTATTGTAAGATTGAACGATTTTCGCTTATAAAGTGCCTAATATCTGATTCAAATGCAATTTCCATAATTTGAGTATTAGCAACCTATTATAGCACATCCAGTGAACTTGAAAGATGCAGTATTATATCCATATTGCATTAAAAGGTTATAGTATTACATTCAAGTGCATTCATTCAAATGGTAAAATATTACATTCAAGTGAATTCAAAAGCTACAATGTTTTATCCAGGTAAAGAACAAATATATAATATTACATCCAAGTGCATTTAAAAGCTATAATATTGCATCCAAGTGTATCACTAAGCTACAATAATACATCCAATTACATTAATAAGCTACAGTATTATATCAAAATGCATTAAAAAGCTATAATATTACATCCACGTGTATTTAAAGGTTATAATATTACATCCAATGTATCACAAAGCTACAGCAGTATATCCAAGTACATTAATAAGCTACAAAAGTATATACAAGTGTCACCACGGTGTCTTTTGCAGGGTGTCATCACAGTGTTTTTTACAGGGTGTCATAACAGTGTCTTTTACAGGGTGTCAGCACGGTGTCTTTTACAAGGCGTCAGCACAGTGTATTTTACAGGGTGTCATCACAGTGTCTTTACAGGGTGTAATCACAGTGTCTTGTAAAGGGTATTAGCACAGTGTCTTTTACAGGGTGTCAGCACAGTGTCTTTTATCGGGTGTCGTCACAGTGTCTTTTACAGGGTGTCAGCACAGTGTCTTTTACAGGGTGTCAGCACAGTGTCTTTTATCGGGTGTCGTCAGTGTCTTTTACAGGGTGTCATCACAGTGTCTTTTACAGGGTGTCATCACAGTGTCTTGTACAGGGTATTAGTACAGTGTCTTTTACAGGGTGTCACCACGGTGTCTTTTACAGGGTGTCACCACAATGTCTTTTACAGGGTGTCATCATAGTGTCTTATACAGGGTGTCAGGGCGGTTTCTTTTACAGGGTGTCAGGGCGGTATCTTTTACTGGGTGTCACCACGGTGTCTCTTACAGAGAGTTAGCTATAGCTTAAGTTAAGGTTTCTACCTTTAGGTCCCATTAGTAGATGACACTCAGTTAACATACACATAGCAAATCCATCAATTATAATATATTGTGGGGTGGAAATACCATTTGTTTCAAACTCACAACTTTTCATGGAGCCCAAGATAAATAATTCTTAGACAAAAATAATATAATGATTATATCATAGTGCTTTTTGGTTTTTAATCAACACAAGTCAATTTTCCAGCTATGTGAGAGCCAAAAATGTGGGAGGCCCATGCCCCAGAAAATTAAATTGTGTGTCCCTAAATTTAGTTGTGGTATAAAGAAGACCGCGATATAACGCGCTATATATATATATATATATATATATATATATATATATATATATATATATATATATATATATATATATATATATATATATATATATATATATATATATATATATATGCAGATATGATATTTTTTTAATGGACAGGAGCCATACTGAAGTCATTTGCGTTTAAAATGCGATTATTTAATTAGAAGATAATGTCATTTCCACCATAAGCTGTGCGATCCTACAGTAGTTATATCGTGTTGACTTTTTATATCTTTGTCTTTATGATGAGTCAGAGCCTTAAGAAATATTTACATATTCTATGACACTTTCAAACTCATGTTAGCCTAAAGAAATATTTAAATATTCTAGTGACACTTTCAAACTCATGTTAGCCTAAAGAAATATTTACATATTCTATGACACTTTCAAATTCATGTTAGCCTAAAGAAATATTTACATATTCTATGACACTTTCAAACTCATGTTAGCCTAAAGAAATATTTAAATATTCTAGTGACACTTTCAAACTCATGTTAGCCTAAAGAAATATTTAAATATTCTAGTGACACTTTCAAACTCATAATGTTAGCCTTAAGAAATATTTAAATATTCTTGTGACACTTTCAAACTCATGTTAGCCTAAAGAAATATTTACATATTCTATGACACTTTCAAACTCATGTTAGCCTAAAGAAATATTTAAATATTCTAGTGACACTTTCAAACTCATGTTAGCCTAAAGAAATATTTACATATTCTATGACACTTTCAAACTCATGTTAGCCTAAATAAATATTTAAATATTCTAGTGACACTTTCAAACTCATGTTAGCCTAAAGAAATATTTACATATTCTAGTGACATTTTCAAACTCATGTTAGCCTAAATAAATATTTAAATATTCTAGTGACACTTTCAAATTCATATTAGCAAAAAGAAATATTTAAATATTCTATGACACTTTCAAACTCATGTTAGCCTAAAGAAATATTTAAATATTCTAGTGACACTTTCAAACTCATGTTAGCCTAAAGAAATATTTAAATATTCTAGTGACACTTTCAAATTCATATTAGCAAAAAGAAATATTTAAATATTCTAGTGACACTTTCAAACTCATGTTAGCCTAAAGAAATATTTAAATATTCTAGTGACACTTTCAAACTCATGTTAGCCTAAAGAAATATTTAAATATTCTAGTGACACTTTCAAACTCATAATGTTAGCCTTAAGAAATATTTAAATATTCTAGTGACACTTTCAAACTCATGTTAGCCTAAAGAAATATTTAAATATTCTAGTGACACTTTCAAACTCATGTTAGCCTAAAGAAATATTTAAATATTCTAGTGACACTTTCAAACTCATAATGTTAGCCTTAAGAAATATTTAAATATTCTAGTGACACTTTCAAACTCATGTTAGCCTAAAGAAATATTTAAATATTCTATGACACTTTCAAACTCATGTTAGCCTAAAGAAATATTTAAATATTCTATGACACTTTCAAACTCATGTTAGCCTAAAGAAATATTTAAATATTCTAGTGACACTTTCAAATTCATATTAGCAAAAAGAAATATTTAAATATTCTAGTGACACTTTCAAACTCATGTTAGCCTAAAGAAATATTTAAATATTCTATGACACTTTCAAACTCATGTTAGCCTAAAGAAATATTTAAATATTCTAGTGACACTTTCAAACTCATGTTAGCCTAAAGAAATATTTACATATTCTATGACACTTTCAAACTCATGTTAGCCTAAAGAAATATTTAAATATTCTATGACACTTTCAAATTCATATTAGCCTAAAGAAATATTTACATATTCTATGACACTTTCAAATTCATATTAGCCTAAAGAAATATTTACATATTCTATGACACTTTCAAACTCATGTTAGCCTAAAGAAATATTTAAATATTCTATGACACTTTCAAATTCATATTAGCCTTAAGAAATATTTACATATTCTATGACACTTTCAAATTCATATTAGCCTAAAGAAATATTTACATATTCTATGACACTTTCAAACTCATGTTAGCCTAAAGAAATATTTAAATATTCTATGACACTTTCAAACTCATGTTAGCCTAAAGAAATATTTAAATATTCTAGTGACATTTTCAAACTCATGTTAGCCTAAATAAATATTTAAATATTCTAGTGACACTTTCAAATTCATATTAGCCTAAAGAAATATTTAAATATGCTATGACACTTTCAAACTCATGTTAGCCTAAAGAAATATTTACCGTATTTTCGCGCATATATCCCGCGGGTTATACCAGATTTTACAAACCCCGCAGGGGGGGGGGGTGCGGGTTATATAAGGGTGCGGGCTATATCACAATTTTTTTTACACATAATGATATTTCAACATATTGTTTGAAAAACGTAACTACATAACATATATTGTTCTAGTTTTATTTTGCTAGGGTTGGATATTATGGCTACTACGGTGACTTACAACAACTTACGGTATCGGGACCAAATCAACATTTCGGGATAAAATCTTAAAATTTCGTATCCGTCACGTTTTCATAATCAATATTTTCTGTTTTCAATCGAAATAACTACGGTACCTAATTTTACCGCTGGGCCACGATCCACTGCTTCAGGTCAGCTTCAAGGTGAGGCCACTTTGCTTTAGGTCCGCGACGAGCACGTTTTCGTCAATTCATCTTCTCCAACGTTCCTTTTCTTTTCTCCAACCTCGGATTACACTCTCATCAATATCAAATTTTGTGCCTGTGGCTGTATTGCCATGCACTTCAGCATAAGCAATGGCAGTTAGCTTGAAGTCGGCTGTGTAAGACTTTCGTTTCGGCATTTTTTAAATTAAACAGAAAGAAATTATTTAAACTCAAATCTACACTTCACAAGAATACAAGATTATTTAAAAATGTCCGTGTTTATGTAGCCTGTAGTTGAGGCACAGCTCCTACGCACACAAGCACTGTGTACCGTGTTTTTCCTAACTTTTATTGAGCAAAGGTCGTCGGCTTACTTTGATGATGGCGCCGCTAAAGGCTCCAGTTGAAGGGTCAAACAAATACCTGTTTGTTATTGCTGCGGCAACTTCAGATAATTGTAGAACATTGAAACAGATTTGTTTTATTTGTTTAGTATATATCAGTGCTTCAAAGGTAATCAGTTCTCTTTGAAGTGTCAGCAAACGTATTTTTTCTTCTTCCATCTGGTATTTGTTTTTAAATTAGTGTCATCTGCTTGACTGTACTCATTTTACGTTTCCGCCTTCTGCGGATTCGGATTTTGACTAGTCAGTTGCATAAAGTAATAAGGCCAGATATCATCATTAGCGGATTATGATAAAACAGTGCACTGTTAGTGTGGTTTGTCAGTATGAGACAAGGACTTGTTATTTTAACAATATATTCCAGTACATTGTTTCCTGTCATGGTGCCTTTGATTTTCTCTACTCCAAACGCAAGACTGTATATACGGTTTTTATCAGCCAAAATTGGTGTCGCCACAAATATCACCAGATGGTATATTTTGTCACCAAAACGGAAAACAGAATCGCAGTTTGCTACATCAGCGAAGCCCCGTGATCCTGTAATTGATTTCATTTCCGATTGTAGCTGTATAAATATATCTATGGTTGCGGGTTATACAAAGGTGCGGGTTATGCCAACGATTTTTTTACACAAAACCCCAAAACCCGCGGGCTATATGAGGGTGCGGATTATCTGCGTGTGCGGGATATATGCGCGAAAATACGGTACATATTCTATGACACTTTCAAACTCATATTAGCCTAAAGAAATATTTACATATTCTATGACACTTTCAAATTCATATTAGCCTAAAGAAATATTTAAATATTCTATGACACTTTCAAACTCATGTTAGCCTAAAGAAATATTTAAATATTCTATGACACTTTCAAATTCATATTAGCAAAAAGAAATATTTAAATATTCTAGTGACACTTTCAAACTCATGTTAGCCTAAATAAATATTTAAATATTCTATGACACTTTCAAACTCATGTTAGCCTAAATAAATATTTAAATATTCTATGACACTTTCAAACTCATGTTAGCCTAAATAAATATTTAAATATTCTATGACACTTTCAAACTCATGTTAGCCTTAAGAAATATTTAAATATTCTAGTGACACTTTCAAACTCATGTTAGCCTAAAGAAATATTTAAATATTCTATGACACTTTCAAACTCATGTTAGCCTAAATAAATATTTAAATATTCTAGTGACACTTTCAAATTCATATTAGCCTAAAGAAATATTTAAATATTCTATGACACTTTCAAATTCATATTAGCCTAAAGAAATATTTACATATTCTATGACACTTTCAAACTCATGTTAGCCTAAAGAAATATTTAAATATTCTATGACACTTTCAAATTCATATTAGCCTAAATAAATATTTAAATATTCTATGACACTTTCAAATTCACATTAGCCTAAAGAAATATTTAAATATTCTATGACACTTTCAAATTCATATTAGCCTAAAGAAATATTTAAATATTCTATGACACTTTCAAATTCATATTAGCCTAAAGAAATATATACATATTCTATGACACTTTCAAACTCATGTTAGCCTAAAGAAATATTTAAATATTCTATGACACTTTCAAATTCATATTAGCAAAAAGAAATATTCAAATATTCTAGTGACACTTTCAAACTCATGTTAGCCTAAAGAAATATTTAAATATTCTATGACACTTTCAAACTCATGTTAGCCTAAAGAAATATTTAAATATTCTAGTGACACTTTCAAACTCATGTTAGCCTAAAGAAATATTTAAATATTCTAGTGACACGTTCAAACTCATGTTAGCCTAAATAAATATTTAAATATTCTAGTGACACTTTCAAACTCATGTTAGCCTAAAGAAATATTTAAATATTCTAGTGACACTTTCAAACTCATGTTAGCCTAAATAAATATTTAAAAATTCTAGTGATACTTTCAAACTCATGTTAGCCTAAAGAAATATTTAAATATTCTAGTGACACTTTCAAACTCATGTTAGCCTAAAGAAATATTTAAATATTCTATGACACTTTCAAACTCATGTTAGCCTAAAGAAATATTTAAATATTCAAGTGACACTTTCAAACTCATGTTAGCCTAAAGAAATATTTAAATATTCTATGACACTTTCAAACTCATGTTAGCCTAAAGAAATATTTAAATATTCTATGACACTTTCAAACTCATATTAGCCTAAATAAATATTTAAATATTCTAGTGACACTTTCAAACTCATATTAGCCTAAAGAAATATTTAAATATTCAAGTGACACTTTCAAACTCATGTTAGCCTAAATAAATATTTAAATATTCTAGTGACACTTTCAAACTCATATTAGCCTAAATAAATATTTAAATATTCTATGACACTTTCAAACTCATGTTAGCCTTAAGAAATATTTAAATATTCTAGTGACACTTTCAAACTCATGTTAGCCTAAAGAAATATTTAAATATTCTATGACACTTTCAAACTCATGTTAGCCTAAATAAATATTTAAATATTCTAGTGACACTTTCAAATTCATATTAGCCTTAAGAAATATTTAAATATTCTATGACACTTTCAAATTCATATTAGCCTAAAGAAATATTTACATATTCTATGACACTTTCAAACTCATGTTAGCCTAAAGAAATATTTAAATATTCTATGACACTTTCAAATTCATATTAGCCTAAATAAATATTTAAATATTCTATGACACTTTCAAATTCATATTAGCCTAAAGAAATATTTAAATATTCTATGACACTTTCAAATTCATATTAGCCTAAAGAAATATTTAAATATTCTATGACACTTTCAAATTCATATTAGCCTAAAGAAATATTTACATATTCTATGACACTTTCAAACTCATGTTAGCCTAAAGAAATATTTAAATATTCTATGACACTTTCAAATTCATATTAGCAAAAAGAAATATTTAAATATTCTAGTGACACTTTCAAACTCATGTTAGCCTAAAGAAATATTTAAATATTCTATGACACTTTCAAACTCATGTTAGCCTAAAGAAATATTTAAATATTCTAGTGACACTTTCAAACTCATGTTAGCCTAAAGAAATATTTAAATATTCTAGTGACACGTTCGAACTCATGTTAGCCTAAATAAATATTTAAATATTCTAGTGACACTTTCAAACTCATGTTAGCCTAAAGAAATATTTAAATATTCTAGTGACACTTTCAAACTCATGTTAGCCTAAATAAATATTTAAAAATTCTAGTGATACTTTCAAACTCATGTTAGCCTAAAGAAATATTTAAATATTCTAGTGACACTTTCAAACTCATGTTAGCCTAAAGAAATATTTACATATTCTATGACACTTTCAAACTCATGTTAGCCTAAAGAAATATTTAAATATTCAAGTGACACTTTCAAACTCATGTTAGCCTAAAGAAATATTTAAATATTCTATGACACTTTCAAACTCATGTTAGCCTAAAGAAATATTTAAATATTCTATGACACTTTCAAACTCATATTAGCCTAAATAAATATTTAAATATTCTAGTGACACTTTCAAACTCATGTTAGCCTAAAGAAATATTTAAATATTCAAGTGACCGTTTCAAACTCATGTTAGCCTAAATAAATATTTAAATATTCTAGTGACACTTTCAAACTCATATTAGCCTAAATAAATATTTAAATATTCTAGTGACACTTTCAAACTCATGTTAGCCTAAAGAAATATTTAAATATTCTAGTGACACTTTCAAACTCATATTAGCCTAAATAAATATTTAAATATTCTAGTGACACTTTCAAACTCATGTTAGCCTAAAGAAATATTTAAATATTCTAGTGACACTTTCAAACTCATGTTAGCCTAAAGAAATATTTAAATATTCTAGTGACACTTTCAAACTCATGTTAGCCTAAAGAAATATTTAAATATTCTAGTGACACTTTCAAACTCATGTTAGCCTAAAGAAATATTTAAATATTCTATGACACTTTCAAACTCATGTTAGCCTTAAGAAATATTTAAATATTCTAGTGACACTTTCAAACTCATGTTAGCCTAAAGAAATATTTAAATATTCTAGTGACATTTTCAAACTCATATTAGCCTAAAGAAATATTTAAATATTCTAGTGACACTTTCAAACTCATGTTAGCTTAAATAAATATTTACATATTCTAGTGACATTTTCAAACTCATATTAGCAAAAAGAAATATTTAAATATTCTATGACACTTTCAAACTCATGTTAGCCTAAATAAATATTTACATATTCTAGTGACATTTTCAAACTCATATTAGCAAAAAGAAATATTTAAATATTCTAGTGACACTTTCAAACTCATAATGTTAGCCGTAAGAACTTTTTAAATATTCTAGTGACAGTTTGGAACTAATGTTTGCCTGAAGAACGTTGAAAATATTCTAGTGACACCTTCAAACTCATGTTAGCCTAAAGAACTTTTAAAATATTCCAGAGACACTTTGGAACTAATATTAGCCATAAGAACTTTAGAAAAAATTCTAGTGATACTTTCAAACTCATGTTAGCCTAAATAAATATTTAAATATTCTAGTGACACTTTCAAACTCACGTTAGCCTAAATAAATTGTAAATATTATAGTGAGACTCTCAAATTCATGTTAGCCTAACGAAATTTTAAAAATATTCTAGTGACACTTTCAAACTAATATTAGCCTAAAGAAAATTGTACATATCTTAGTGACACTTTCAAACTGATGTTAGCCTAAAGAAGATTTTTTAAAAATATTCAAGCGACACTTTTGAACTCATGAATACCAGAGAAAACTATACTTGTGGTTTGTGAGGAGATAGCAAGGGATGTACAAATGGTGTAGAAATTTCTTATGCGTTTTATAGCTCATTCATGTTAGGCAAGAAGCGTGCACATGGCAGAAGACATAAAACTTCATATAAACGTTTCACCCTGTTTTTATGAAAATTGGTTAAGACACTCGCTGTTTTCATTTGAAATATTTTTTACTTCCGTCTGGTGCATAGTAAAATATATCCTATGCATAGCAGGCACTGTTGTTTATTTGTAATTGTTTATTGTAAACCTAATCAAGATAGCGTGCCTTTGTTGATGAAAACGAAATATTTAAATTCTTTTACAATAGACCTATACATTATACTTCCACAATTTTGTGTGCGTACACGATTTTTCAAAAAAAACAAACATGTATTTAGCATAAATGATAATGTGATAAATATAAATGTGATTGAGACTGGAACTTAAGAGACTTTTAATACTCCTGAGCAATATTCTGTCTTCCTTCCTTTCGTCGAGTGATATTTGTATCTTTATTCCGTACGTACAAAAATTACGCAGTAGACACAAATAAAGTTACGATCATGCACACATATCTCCTATCGGGACACGTGCAGTTAAATTGAGACCATACAATTTTCTTACCTGTTAATTCTTTGGCATTTATAACAATTTATCAGTCCTTCAAGCAAAGAATTTCGCAGGTGTGCACTTAATGGGTTTAAATTTTAGCGCCGTCTTGGAGGCTAATGAGCGAAGAAATTAAGCAGATATAACGATCTTTTCCAGTCGGGGCTCCATGATTATGGTCCTGGACTAGTTACCGTAATGGCGTGGGTTATAAACCTGGCCAGACCAAAGAGGGTACGCTGCCATGCTGGATAAAACACTTATCTCCAGTGGCTTGATATTATATAACTTTTATTCTGTTGATACAGCAAATCCACGTGTACACACGTCTCTTTGTAGTACTATCATACCACTGGATTGTTCTTCGATACATTTCATTAACCAAAGAGCAAAATTTACATTAAATATTTCGACATAATAATTCGACGTAATGTAGTATATATCAATTAGTCCTCTATTTTCTGGTGCATTATTAATCCATCCATGTAATATTTATGAAGTTCCAAAACAAGATTGCAATGTCAAGATAGCATTATTCATAATTCACCTGGTGGTTATCATAAAATCATTTTCTTCCTTAAATCAGAGCCCACTTAACTATTTTATTTGTGTCTTTGTTTGTTTCATGGTTTAACGCCATTTTCAGCACACGATATGCTATACATGGAGACCAGTATTATTGGTGGAGGAAGAACCCGGGAAAACCCCCAGAAAGAACCACCGAACCACGAGAAGCTGCTGCTTTCTCACATAACTACATTAGTTGAATCTTAGACTCGAACCCAGGGGCCCCGAGCAGCAGAGTGGTCTAAAGCTCTGTCAGTTACGGACCACTGCCATCTCACCTCTGTCTGCGTGTGTTCGAGTCTAAGATTCGGCAAATGTAGTTATGTGAGAAAGCTTGCCAGTAGCTTCTCGTGGGTCGGTGGTTCTTTCCGGGGTTTGTCCGGTTTCTTCCTTCACTATTAATACTGGCCGCCATGTTTAGCCTATATTGTGCTGAAAAATGGCGTTAAACCATAAAAAAAATACAGACTCGAACCCACGCAGACAGAGGTGAGACGGCAGTGATCTGTAACGGAAAGCGCTTTAGATCACTCGGCCACTCAGGGCCACCTTAAATATATTAATATATTATCAAGCTGTTCATGTGGCCAGATTATTTTTCCAATAGATACGTACCAACCAGAACCCTGTCTTGAGGACATGAAATGTTCAATTCAGTAATTTGGGCTTCGTAGGCTGAAACAATGGAAGTATCGGGTGATGTCCCGAGTTAACAGTAAGATACATTAAGCATCTACTCCTAATATGGTTTTGAAAGGAGAGGGTAGTAACAATAATGGTTTAAATTGCTCATACATCTTTAACATTTTACAAAATTAACTACCACTTTAAAAATATATTTTTTTGAATTTTTAGCACAAACTCAAACAAATTGGAAGTCAAAATTCAATAAATGAGGAGGAACCTAGCTATACACACACACACACACACACACACACACACACACATATTATAATATATATATATATATATATATATATATATATATATATATATATATATATATATATATATATATTTATTTATTTATTTATTTATTTATTTATTACAATATAGTAGTATTCCATAATATCTCACAAACTAAGTTTAATTTAGAAGATGTACTATTTAGAAAATAATCTGTTCCATTGAAAGAAAGAAATTGTATTTTCATGTAGCTAATTTTAGCCAACCCAGTTAAAAAAAATCTAATCTAAATTACAAGAACGGCTTAGTAAGAATAAGTAAATTTAAAAAAGATTTTAAACAAACATTTCATGTTTAAATTATTGTTGAATTAGCACTTGACGACAATAAAAATACCATCACTTGAATGACCCATTGTAATATGTCACGTTCAAAATTAACACCGAAAGACAAATACGAAAACATTATCAACACGTATTATATGTACAAGATTGACACTACAAAGTTTTAAAGAGATTGATTTGTTGACTGACATTTGAAGTAGTGTACAATTTATTCGATGTCAATTACAATATAGCTTTATGTTAAATGGACCGTAATATACCATTTGGTCAATTATGCCAAGGGAACAATGCAAATAAGAACATTGGATGGTATTTATGCTTTTTCTACCCTCCGGATTATATTAGATCCATCATCAGATAAAAGAATCAATGTGTTACCATGACATTGCTTGATGAGTTAAAATAGATCACCCATCTGACCGTATATATATATATATATATATATATATATATATATATATATGTTTCAATTAATTATCTAATTGTAAAATCACGATATGTGTGTGTGTGTGTATTTTATGTCATAATTGTGATTTTACAATTAGATAATTAATTGAAACATTGTTATGGCTAAAAAACTACCATCTACTTTTTCTTGCATACACTCTTAATGAGACTATTTGCATATTTGGAATTTCATAATATCATTATATCACGTGTGATGTGACCGTGTGCACTATGCATTAGTTTTTCCTTCTCTTTAATATCCGTTGGCGTTATATTGGGTGATGGTGATTTTATTGATGAAAGTAATGGGTTTCAGGGTTGAAGGGGAGGGGGGGGGGGCGTAAAAATGAATCTTGTCCACGGGCTCCAAACACTATAGTTACGCTTTTGGTTCTTGCGATAATATCGCAATAATATCATGAGCATGGAGAGAGTATCAAACATATTGCTATTTAGCATTACAACTGGTAAATCTTGTAATACCAAGTATGAATCTACACTGTTGTTTTGTCATATGCAATACTAGAACCTAGAGTGGCCCCGAGTGACCGAGTGGTCTCAGGCGCTTTCGGATCACTGCCGTCTAACCTCTGTCTGCGGGGGTTCGAGTCAAAGATTCGGCTAATGTAGTTATGCAGGTTCTTCCTCCACCAATAATACTGGCCGCCTTGAATAGCCTATCGTGTGCTGAAAAATGGCGTTAAACTCTAAAAACAAAACAGAACCTGGACGACGTCATTTTAATGCACACTGTCAAATCCCACTAACTATATCTCTTAATATCACATTTCCACATGAGTATACTAACACAGCAATCAACATAATTTGGTCAACAAGGAAAACAACTCATCCTCACGGTCTTCATTCGAGATGTTTCTGATATTTTGGGTCTCGTCTCTGCAGCATGGTGTTCGTGTCATCGGTATCATCTGCAGATATCAACTCACGTCAGATAAATTCTTGGGGGTAAAATATTGCAGTGTCCATTCGTATGCCACACGATAAATATTAATGACGGTGTGCAGGCAATGTGCAGATGTTGAGCGTGAACGAGATAATCGAAATGAACTTGTCCCTTACATATTTATGTTTTTGTGTGTTATTTAGATTTTAACGTAGCTTTAACACTGGTTGTCATACCGCCGCGATGTATTCATTGTTACAATGCATAATACTGTTCAGCACTGGGGCATCATACCACAGACATGTTAGATCATGTCCCACTCAGTCACATTATCTTGATACTAGGACGACAGGTCATAACACTAACCTCTGAATGCTAATCGCCAAACGCGGCTTCTGTTAGTAGCAACTTATAAGTATTTGGTATGACTCGTCCGGGGTTCGAACCCGCGACATCCCGCATCTGAGTCGTACGTTCTAACCACTCGGCCAATTTAGGGGTAAAAATTTACGAGTATTCCACTGAAAAGACCAACTGAAAGGTTAATCTGGTCATCCTTTTGTTTCGTATTTCTTGCTTGCATATATGTAGACTAATAATGCAAACTGATTCTAATAGAAACGACAGACAAACCTCGTTGTTTATCTCATTCTTGGAATTTCTTATATATTAAGCACGTGTTCAGACTACAAAGAAATTTAAAATAATAATAAATTGAATTTAAGACTTACGTAAAACTGCATCAATGAAGCAAACAGCTCTCTATAATGACGGCTATATTAATTAAATACAATTAGCAACCCTTATTTAAGTAATTAAATGTTACTAACTAATTTAACTGGCTTGCATGTTTGTTTTGATGATGCGTATCATACTCGTTCAAGTCGTTGAAGTCGAGGATGGGATCAAGAAAATTATCCAAAGTAATAAGAATGTAATAATTCTCACATCCTTTAGGATTATCGGTATTTTCATTTAGTTTCAATTTTCTAACTTTCCTTACGGACTAGGACAATTCATATTCTACAAGATAACTTAATAAGCTATTCGGATACGTTATTCTGCCGTTGTTTTAAATACACATAAATATGAGGCCTACACCCTAACAGTAGCTTTCAAAATCACGAAAGTAAAGTGACATTTGGATTTGCAACTCGTTTATTAAAAAAAAAAACTTAGAAATTAATTTTTATGATAATTAAAAACGAAACAAAAGAAAAAAGTACCAAAAAAGTCATAAAAAACCTTTGAACAAAGTTTTTTTAATCACAGGGTACATACCAAGGGTTGAATATACATCCGGCTGCTGAATTATATATAATATTTTCTTTCTCGTTTTGTTTTTTTTTTTTCTTCTTGAAAGTGGAACTAATGAGTTTAGGAACTGAGATGTCGATTTTTGTTCAGAAGAGATAGTTAACATTGGTGTACACTGTTTCATGTGGGCATAAGTATCCATGATTCAGCACGTGGTCATCTACTTTTACCTTCAAGGCATGCGCAGTTTCGAAGTATTTATGTCATAACTGCTATATATTTCACGTTTTCTGACTTCTTCTAAGTTGGTTACGCAGTACACTATATTAATATTTCTATAAATAAACAACCCTTTCTTCATTAATTAAGATAAAGGAATATTTTACACTGAAATGTGCATTTGGTGACCATATATATAAACAAGGTCTTTTATTTCCGTCATTTATTTGTTTGAAGGCCTATTTTAACGTAGTGTTTGTCTTTGTTTCCTAATAAGGCCCATAATTGCTGATTAGATGTAATCTTATAATCCTGGCCTTCTTTATTTCTAATCCGATATCCATGAATGACGCAGATCAAAACTGAAAAACCTGCAAAATAAGAATACAACAATACCCAAGGAACGAGCCCTTCCGGAAAATCCATAGAGTTGTGCACCGCAAAAGCTGTTCTATACCGCGGTATTTCTGCATACACCGCGATAAATACCACGCTATACCGCAATTTGCTTTAGCGGCAACAATTGAGTGTTTTGGGGCAGGGGTATGACATTTGTTTATTTAATGTCTGTCTGTTTGTCAATAGTTGGATAATATATTTTTGCTCTGATTTAAAACAAAATATTACCATATTATATTAATATAATTACGAAAAAAAATTAATTATCTAATAAAAAAGACAACATATCAACTCTAAGGAAAATCACGGTCCCACCACAACATCTTATTATAAATGAATTTGCTTGTGTATGTTAACTTGTGGACTTTGCAGTCTAAAAGCTGTAACTAAACTTGGATTATTAAGCTGATGAGAAAGCAATAAATACAAAACAAAGTCAATCAACGAGAATATATTAATATATTAAGTATTACAATTGTGTAAAGTTCAAACAGAAAACAAGTACACTACTCAAAATCGTACGAAACTTTGCATCTTTAATTAAAATGTGGCACGTGCTTTTTTAAATCCGATTCTTTGTTGTTGAGAAAGTTAGATTTGGCTTGAATATGTTTAACAACATTCCATTTGGCCACCGCGCTGGCATACGAGACATGTTTTAAAATTGTAATTAAAGGAGCATAAACATAACGACAAAACTACATATCTGTTTTTTTTCCGGGTTGGGGGGGGGGGAAGAACCAGTAATTCAATGATTGTTTTGGGATTTAATTCATAATACTGTAATTGTATTTTTACATTTTCACTTTGTTTTCAAGGGAAATAAATTATTTTTTTTTAAAATTTAGCAAAGGTTGCTTCTTATCACTCACTTCTATTACTTATTTTAAGACCAGAGAATCGTAAAGCACATTTAACAGAATACGCTATTTAAATTCGTACAATTTGACACGGAAAGCTCTCACTTTTACACTAAATTCAAATTCTATTTTTGTATGCTTTCATTACAATAAATTATTGAAGCATTGAATTTAATGGTGATAATGTCAGCATATATTTTATACAAAACTTACTACTATGCGGACTATATTTAAAGTGCCTTAACAGTGTATCCACACTTATTCATTTTATTTCTTGATTAATGAGAATATATATTTAAAAGACGAATGTAAAACATCCGATTGAAAAATTTTAAGTAATAACTGCATAGGAGCCGATCTAATATCGCATTTGCATCTGTTTATGATAATAACAGAACGCAACTGCTGACCACTTCCGGTATTTAGTGAAAACAACGCGTGACGTCACATTATGAACACTTGTAAACAATGGCAGAGTCAGTATCGTCACATTATGAAAAATTTTCAGAAACTCGACACGAAAGTTGCGATTTTGAAGGAAGTGAATTGTCACTATCCTGTGGGTCTTAGCCATTCGAAGATGGTGATTTAATAAGCTCAGAATATTATGATAATGGTGTACAAGCGTCTGCCGGCACCCAAATTAATCCGAACCAGTTTGAACCCTATGTTTCCAATACCGACGAATCCGAAGCTGCAGATGAAGATTACGAAGAAGAATGACGAGATAGATTTATCGGACAGTTCATGGAAATTGTTTATTGAATATGTCTACAGCCTAAGTTACGATAAATATATGTATCCGACGATATTTGCAGTAGTGTTCCACAGTATCATATTCGTTTACAAATGAATGTTTCTCACCTGTAATAAAGGATGTAAAAGTGTATTGCATTTCATGGGTAAACACGTATTTATATATGATAAGTAAAAGGTACACTGGATAACAGTTGTAAACTTCGAAAACCTGTGGAAAAAATTGATATGATTTAGAAGTACTTAAGATTCCTTGGAGAGGACGTCCTCTTTTGCACAACTGTTGAAATAGGCATGATATTTACTGATACATGATAGCAAAATTGAATTCATATTTTGCACACTGTATTATAAGTTAAAATTTCTAATTTCTTTTATGTATGCAAATAGTGTATGTTATAAACTATGAAATAAACCCTTTCGTTATGTGGTAGTCATCTACTTGCAACTTCTTTTTTCTTTCATCTCTAATTTAATTTTACAGGGCTGTACTAAATGTTTACCTGTTCCTAACATTAGTCAGTTTGCATCAATGTACTGTGCTGTTGATGTGTTCATAAATATAGGAATACATTTGATAAGCACAGCACATTGCATTAAAGAAAACTCTTATTTTAGGTGTAATTGTGGACATTGTTTGGTAATGCCCAAATCAAGGGAATGTGTATATTGTTGTGACATAGAGAAGGTCAAAAGTGTCTGCAATGAATACCAGGCATACAATGTATAACACACCATCCATTGTTTAGTCCAGTTTGTCTCGACATCCATACTTTAACAGTTTGGAGAACGTCCAGAACAAGGAAATGAGTAAGTAAAATGTCTGAGTAATTTTTCATGTTCTTTTGTTTTCATGATCTATGCATGACAGCATAGTATTGGGATTATTAATACAGAAAATAAATTAACCACTTTTCCAGTCATTTTATGCCACCTTCGTTGATTGAACCCCTCTTTTTGAGGCCTACACCGTCTAACCTTTATACCACAGTGATACCGATAAGTCATGCCCCAAAAACACAACCACATATACATGTTCAAATATTGTTTTATTTCAGTTTTTGTGTCAGAAATTAATAAATTGGTTATATATATATATATATATATATATATATATATATATATATATATATATATATATATATATATATATATATGCACAGATTAATCATGGAATTATATAATTTTATTGGTATAAAACATAACAATAAATCACACTGGACCAATAACAATATCTACTAAAACTTTTGATTTCCTAATTTGATCTAATGCACAAAGCATAATTTATCTCAACTTAGTTTTCAAATTATTATTTCAGGAGACATCTGTATACAGCATATAGACAATTTTTTCGGTGATGTTGGCACTTCTTGGGCATGGAAGTGAGGGTCATCATTCCATCATGTGCTGTTCAGAGGATCCGCACTGCCTTTCCTGATCAAAACCTGAACTACACATGCTTTCATGAGGTTGACAGCGATTAAACCTTCTAAGAAGATTTTGAGTAGCAATAACTTATCAGGCTTCTCATACAGACTACACATAGGTAGTGGTACATCTACCCAAAGCTTGACTCCTTCATCATTTAGATGTCCATTTCTAATGCTGTTTTCATCAGACTTTCAACACAATCTGTAAATTGAAGAAAATTGAATATGCATTGTATTGTACAAACCAAAAACTGCATCCTTGTGTTGAAGTGAATACATGAATTAAAAGTATTTGTCTTTACAATTGTTTGCATATTTTTATTATTTTACCATAGTGCGAAATCTTGACCTGTATAATTAAATGAGTGTCAACTTTAACAAATATTTTGCCTTTACTGTTTGAATTTAATATATATATATATATATATATATATATATATATATATATATATATATATATATATAGGTACTTACACCTGTTGCAACAGTATTTTATATGCATATTCTTACTATATGTTGAGTCAACTAGGATTTTCCTGACAGTGTATTCTCCATTCTTGAACTTTGGATACACAATTTTATATCTGGCCCTCCTATTCTTAGAGCTCACTTGCTCTGCTTGGCTACTTTCATTAAAATGCAATGCAGCTATTGGTTTAGTAGGTCTAGTGGAGAGAAGGTTGTCGGAAGTGGTGTACATTTGTTCCTTGACATTAGTATGTTAGTTATCTCGAAGAGCTCTTTGCAGCTGGAACTCTCCGTGATCTTAGTACTGTAGTGGGATGATATGGCTAAATGGACTATGTTTGTGACGTTCTTCTTAGCGGTCTGGTAGATTTGTTTATGAATAGTGAGTCTGGTAGAAAGCCAAAGCCTCTCTGCTTTTCGGCGATGTCTTTTAGCAGTGCGAAGCTGGTCCCTGACACTGCTATACCATGGAGAACACGTTTTTTATTGATACTCTGCATTTGGTGGCTGGGGCATGTTTTTCAAGCAATGAACGCAGGAGTTATCAAGTTGTTCCGCTGTTGGATGTAAGAAAGTTGTTAGATTTTCTTGGATGTCATGTATGAATTTGGTTCTATTTATCATACGAAGGTTTCTCTTAGTAGCAAATAGAGGTGGAGGGTTAGGGACTGATACGTCGAGATGGCATACAATGCAGAGGTGATCCGATGCAAGTTCGTGGGATACAAGGGTGGATTGCAGAATATTATCATCAGGTCTATGAAGAAACCAGTCTAAAATGTGACCATGTTTATGGGTAGGTTGGTTAACTGACTGTTTAAAATTGAAAACATGAATGGAATCTAGAAATTTTGACATCTATGGTTTACCAGGACAGTCAAAGTGAAAGTTGAAATCTCCAAGAATAATTAGGTTGCCACCTATCGAATTCCCATACTCTAGAAGATTTGGAAACTGCTCCAAAAAAAGAGATTCAGTCAGCTTGTTTTTTTCTACTAGGAGGAGGATGTTAGAGACAGAAAACATGGACTGACCTTTGTTCCAGTTTGAGCGTTGTCTGGACTAGTTCAAACAATGTGTGGCAGAAATTGAAGGTTGTGTTGTACTTAAGGCATTTGATCATGGAATTCTTTGTAATTACAGCAATTCCACGACTTGATGGAGTAATCGCTGGGTGTTAAATTCGCACACTTAGATTCATCACCTGCGGAATGTAGCAAAGTTTCTGTCAGGAAGAAGAAGTCAATATTCTGGTCGTTGATAAAATTAACAATTTCTGCGCGCTTTTCCGGTGATCCTACTAATTGAGCGTTGAATAATGCAATACGTAGCGGTATCCCTGGGACAGTTGACACAACGGTTGACGATTTAAGAGGAATTTGAACCAGGTTATTAAAATTAACGGCAGAATTTTTAAGTTGTTTATCCGTTACGGGCGGAAAGGAGATAACTGGAATTGTTCTTCCTGTTCAACTCCGGCCAGCTTTGAAAGAATGTTTCTTTTTTTCGCTTCCATTTACATTTAAGAAATGATGAATGTATTCCCAGTTCGTATAGTCTTGAGCACAATGTAGTATCTAGAACCAAGGTGTGGTCATTTAATCCAATTAATGAGGGTCCATCGTATTGTAAGCGGTCACGTGAGGTCGGTTTATTAAAAAAACAAATGACGTCTTAACATTGGGACAAAACAGCTGAGAAAAATTATAATTGGTCTCGTTTCCGAAACAAGGAGATGAATTAACACATACGAACGGAACAGCCAATGCATGATGAAACAAAATAATTTAGGCGATGATAGAGAACAAGCACAAATATCATAAATAAATATAGCACAAAATCGGAAGAGTCTATCTCGAACAGTTAAGCGATGGCGGTCATCTTTCCGGAAGCTTAAAGCAACTGTTCCGTATTTTCTGCTATTTTTCATGGCGTATGTACTTGTTGTCTGTCTTCGTCTACATTATTGTGTTTCATCAAGCATTGGCTTTTCAATTTGTATGTTTCTTCATCTCTTTTTTTGAAAACAAGAGCAATTAGAATTTTTATTAGCTGTCTTGCTCCAGTGCCACAACGTCTTTTATTGTTGAGCAAACCGCAATCACGTGATACTCGTCAGTCCACTCGTTTATGCCTTGATTGACCCTCATTAATTGTTTTAAATGAACGCTCCCTGGCTCTCCACAACAATACATTGTACACTAGACTAAACGAACTGGTACTGATTTCATCATTACTTAATATAAACAGAAGCGTGATAGAAACGTTTCAAAGCTGACCGGCGTAGAACTTGAAAGAAGAATTCTAGTTATCTCCCTTTCGCCCTTTCTACCTCAAATATTAAAAATTATGTGTTCGTTTAGATAACCTAAATTAAATCCGTATTAGAAACGTCAAACTTTGTCAACTATCCAAGGGATACCACTGTGTATGGCATTATTCAATGCAAAATCAGTAGTAAAACCGGAAAAACGCACATAAATACTTAATGTATCAACGAACAGAATATCGACCTTTTTTACTTGACAGAAATATCGCTAAAACATCAGGCAATGAGAACAAGTGCGTGGATCTAACACATACCGGTTACACCATCAAGTCGGTCTCGCGGAGCTGGAAATGCTGTCATCGCAAATAACTCACTAATCAAACGTCTTAACCACCCACAACCTTTAATTTCTATCACACATCGTTTGAACAAGTGATATAGCAGTGTTAGTGAGCAGCTTCGCACTTGTAAGAAAGACCGCCGTAAAGCCGAGAGGCTTTGGTTTTCAACCATACTCACTATTCATACGCAAGTCAATGAATCCGCTAAGACGAACGTCACATAGTCCATGCAGCGAAATCAGCCTACTACAGTATTAACAACCTAACTAACAACGAGATCACGGAACGTTACAGTTGTAGATTACTTACAAGTTAATGTCAAGGAACAAATGTACACCACTTCCAACTACCTTCTCTCCACTCAACCTTCCGGATTTGTTTGAAAATTTCTTCCGTGAGAAAGTACAAAGCATTAGAGATACGATTGAGAACACAATTTATATTGACTCGTCGTCACAATTCAGATGCGATACTGAATTTCAGCGGCAACCGTTAGCAGCATTTGAACACGTCTCTATGGATTTAGTATGTATAATCGTCACGAAGAGTGCACCAAAGTCATGTAAGCTTTTTTCAATTTCAGCATTACTGCTGCTTGAGTGCTTATATCCAATAGTACCTTCACTAACTGTTATTAATACCTCTCTCTCATCCGGGGAATTCCGATCAAATTTCAAAACTGCCACTGTAAAGCCTCTGTTGTCGAAACCAACAATCGATCGTGACGATTTTAAAAAACTACCAAAGTTTCGAATCTCCCAATCATATAATAAATCTTAGAAAAAGTTGTTTCTCATCTCATACAGCCAGCATATTGCTCTTGCAACAACATGGAAAGTACTTTCTGAAAGTAGTTAATGACCTTGTCTCTGCTTTGGATAGCAGAAACGATTAAAGTCCTCATCCGCCTTGATTCGTCTGCATCATTTGACACAATAGACCATTGACATTCAAGATGCAGCCTTACTGTGATTCAAGTCATACTTGATCAACAGGACACAAATTGTGTTTGCAAATGGAATGCGTTCCAGCCCAGTTGATCTATGTTCTCTTCATTATATACACCCAGTCGCTCTCTAGTGTCATAAATCATCATCCAGTGTCTCACCAATTGTACGTTGATGACACCCTAATATACAAATCTAGACACCCAACTGAAGTTGATGCTACCATCCAAGGCGTAGAGAGGTGCATTTCTGATGTGAAATCATGGATGACATATAACAAGCTGCAGATGAAAGATGATGAAACTGAGGCAATTCTGATGACAACACAAAGACTTTCTAGTTCACATCCTTTACCTCAAACAATACCTATTAGCATCACCAACATCAAATTCACACAGTCATTACGAAACCTAGGCGTTGCTATCGACAGTACTCTCACAGTGCACCTACATGTCATGTACATATGAAAGGCTGCATATCTAGAGCTGAGATGCATCAGCGCCAGTTGCAAATATATTTTAGTTGATGCCAGTAAAACAATTGTGTGCTCATTAGTACTTTCAGGACTGGACGACTGTAACTCAATTCTTTCTGGTTATCACAGCTGCTCGAGTCATCCTTAGAGTAACACTGTCAGAGCTCACATCCACTTGCTTTTTTTTAAAAAACCTACGCTGGTTATCCATTCGATCCAGAATCAAACACAAACTGTATGCTCTGTATTACATTTTATTGGATCATTCCAATCCAATATACCTTTCCCATCTCACCAATGTGTCCACATCAGCAAGACACTTATGATGCTTTTCTGACAATCATATACTCATTATTCCCACATGAAAACGAGCTTATTATGACAACGTTCTTTGCATACCAGAGCCAAGCAGGTTGGAACGATTGCCCACTGAACTTAGACACAAAGACACAGTGATCTCATTCAATAGTGCTTTTAAAACTCACATATTTCGACTGGAAGAACAAACATAAAGACCTGATAATGTTTCCTACCTTAATACGTTTCAATACGTATTTTTTCTTCTAATTTCATGTAGTTTGATTTGTGTAATCTTTTGTAATACTACAATTATATATGTTTTTATGTTTTTGGTGTTTTCTAATGTTGTAAAGCGCCTAGAGCATCTAAATATTATGCACTACAAAATCATAAAATCATAATAATTATTAGTATTGTTAGTATATATATATATATATATATATATATATATATATATATATATATATATATATATATATATATATATATATATATATATAACCGACGAGATATGCAAAATAACCTTTAGTTACTGCCAAAGATGAAAACTAATCATTATGATGTTTTGGAAATGTAGTAACACACAAAATTGGAAGTTCAAATTAATGAATTCGGAATTTGAATTTGTCAGAAATTAAAAGTATGTAGAGCTGACCCTAACAGAACGGTAGATATGTGCTGTTGATTAAGAACCTAATTAGTCAAGCCAGGAAACCTATTTGTTGGTGATTAATAACCTAATTTTAGTCAAGCCAGGAAACCTATTTGCTGGTGATTAAGAACCTAATTAATCAAGCCAGGACACCTATTTGTTGGTGATTAAGAATCTAATTAGTCAAGCCAGGAAACCTATTGTTGGTGATTAAGAATCTAATTAGTCAATCCAGGACACCTATTTGTTGGTGATTAAGAATCTAATTAGTCAAGTTAGGAAACCTATTTGTTGGTGATTTAGAATCTAATTAGTCAAGATTATATATCTTCTTAAGAGAAGACTGTTAAATATGCTTTGCTTGATGACATGCAGCTCGAAATATGAGACGACAATGATCCCTATTCTCACATTCGCAGACGACAATGATCCCTATTCTCACATTCGCAGACGACAATGATCCCTATTCTCACATTCGCAGACGACAATGATCCCTATTCTCACATTCGCAGACGACAATGATCCCTATTCTCACATTCGCAGATGAGATCATGGTTTGGGAACGATTAGCTCTCATGGAATGGGTTCATTTAGATTTTATAATATATGTGCTAAAGGTTTCAAAATTCTAACTTTCGTATTATATGGTGACCTTGGTAGAACCCCGCTACAAACAAAATTAAGAATGGCATGCTACTGGGTAAGCCTCATTGTCGATAAACAAACGATATATATATATGAGGCTATTGCAGGATTATAATGATGGTCTAGGCACATGCAGATGGCTTGAAAGCATTCAAAATATCCTATTGGAAACTGGGTTTCAATTTATTTGGATTAATCAAAACATTCAAATGCAAATGATGGCTAAATGTAATATTTAAAGAAAGACAGCATTTTCAGTTTATACAAATATGGGAATCATCAATGATTAACACGACAAAAGCAAGCATTAATGACGTGTGCTTAACTATAACATGTTGCATGTAAACGTAGATTTGCACAAATGTAAAACCTTTAATTTAAAATATCATGGAGAGGCCCAAAAACAGTAAACAGCTTGACAAGTTTGCTTACACTGCTGTAATAAACAATCCTTAGCTGCTTAAAGCGCTCAGGTAAGATAGATGAAGGTTTTACAAATAGCAAGAACAGGACGTGTTGTATTTGTAATGAGAGTGAGTTTTTTCTGCTTATTTGTTTAAATTGCAACTCTAGTTATTAAATCTTGTAAAATCATAACCATGTAACTGCATCTGTAACACGACACACGTACATACATACAAACACAAATTTATATATTTATCTTTATTTATGTTTTTTTTAAGCACAAATAATTTTATCTATGTCAAGGGTGGGGCTCCCATGCCCATGACTGGATGTTGGGAGGTTGGGCAGGATACGTCTTCTTTGAAAAGCTTGGAAAATACGAACTCCTATTTCAAACAGCAAAAATAGAATTAAACATTGTATATTCGCTCACCTTTTGAATATGGTGAACATACTACAGAGAGTTCAAGTATATATATATATATATATATATATATATATATATATATATATATATATATATATATATATATATATATATATATATATATATATATATATTATTTCCGCTTCATAAATATTCAAGCAACCCATTTTTCAAGATTCTGGAGTCAATGTAACCATTACTTTCATTTCTTGTCATTTTAAAATCGTCACTCACCTTTGACTTTATTTTTTTTTTCCCATTGTTACAAATCTTTTTAACTGCCAGCATTAGTTCATTAAATTATGTCTAATAAATGAAAATCGTGTGTACTTCTACACACGACTTCTACTGGTACTGTATGAGATTGAAGAAATAGTCTGATTTTACGTCACATGGTATTCTTTTGCTAGAATGTCATACGATACATGTGAATAATAGAGCCATTCTGTCTAATCTATGTAGGGACTTTTTATATGTTGATGTAAATCCCATACACTCGATTTAAAATTTAAAATGCAGCATAATGTAAGCATAATGTAAGCATAATGTAAGCATAATGTAAGCATTAAAGGACTGCAAATTAGAAACAATAAATACTAAGAATTTCCAGCCAAAGTCGCCAACACCGTTCATAGCATTATTGGCGATACGAATTTATTGCGTTATTTTTATTTTTTATTTTTATTTGAAATCGGACAGGGTGATGACACGAATGCTTGCTATTTATTTGCAATATTTTGTCTCAGCTTCTGTTGATTACAAACTAATTAATTTTCTATGTTCATCACTTCTGGGCCTTATTTATATAGCAAAAACCTTTCGCTACTTTCAGATCTCTATTATTCACATTTAATACACATCAGCCACAAGGTATTTCTCATTAGAATATGTTTGTTTTAACGTTGTATTATCTTTGATAATATATGTTAGTTTCATCGAAGTTCATGTATATAGGAATATTTTAATTACTTATTTCTTTTTTTTTTTAGATTAAGACACGAACTTGATCGTTCTCTTTGTCAGGTAACGTATATCAGGCTGGCACTGTTTTTGACTTCATACTCGGTGGTTAAGCGCAATGTTCATTCAGAAAAGGAACGAATACAGAAAAGACGAAATTCTTCGGATTTGGACTATCATCGCATGAAAGAAACGATCTTATGAAGTTACACATATGATACGATGGGTGTTTTCCCTCTTATATATATCAAACCCTTCTAGTCACATGATTGATACGATGGGGGTTTGCCCTCTTATCTAATTCAAGACCTTCTAGTCACATGATTGATATGATGGGGGTTTGCCCTCTTATCTAATTCAAGATATTCCAGTCACACCATTAATATAGTATCAAAATGACCATCAGATATATATTTTTTAAAAAAACAACGTTAAAGAAAATAAACGACCAATGAGATTTTAAAACCTTTTGATGCTTGAAACTTTTTAAATGATTGGGTGTAAGTTTTTATGCCGACTTTTGTCTCGCCTGTCGCGCAATTACAGTTACACGAAATGTGTTACTCATAATAACTAGAAAAACAACTACCCCAAGGTTCCTATCCTGGTAGTTAATGCATTTTTGATTGTAAAGACAAAAGTCGTTTTGAGGTCGTTCGATTCGGCATCTATATATGTTATTTGTCTGCTTAGCATAACTATGTCATTCATTTTTATTATTCTGATGGTGCCATTCTACGTGTACAAGAATGATATTTGATGAGTTAGTCCAAAGTTTGTTTCGTCTTCTTTGAAAAAAACAATAAGGGAACAGATAGATCTGAGAGAGGTCACATTTAGAATGAGAGAGGGCAGAAAATGACATGTACTAATATTTAAATGGATTTAAAATCGACCAACAAAGGAACGAAAAGAAAAATCCCACAACTGCGGTGTCAGATTTATTAACATTTTCAGCTTGCAAGTCAGTAAAAAAAAAACATGTTAAATTTCAGCATGCGTTAAAGACATCACCAGGCTTTGTGTACATATATGATTTCCAGATTGTGATAATATACCGAGGTGCCGATTAACAGTATACGATGATCCTGACGCTACTGTCTCGACTCATGTCTTTATGCAAACATTAAACTATTTCAAATGTTTAATAAAATCAGTTGTGCAAAATGTCATAAAAAGTCACGCACTAGAGTTTACTTTTAATGTCATTAGTGTGAAATAAGACGGATTAACGTGGGCATGTAAATACTGTATATAATCACGTTCGAAATAAATTATGCGTCAGCGATGTCACAATGTAGTAGCGAATTCGACCTTTCGCGTCCCGAAATTTATTTTGTTTAAACAATATCAAATTCGTATTCAAGCTCTCCCAATTGCAAAATTGACATCGAATATTATCAAACACTTATTATGCATTCTTAATTGAATGATGTTTGCAAAAGATCAACAAAGGTCCTGTTGGTAAAAACCGCCAGCAGCGAAGTGTTTTACCCCCTGCAGGGCTAAACTTGGAAAAACAAACAGAACATCTCCCCCTCCCCCCCCCCCAAAAAAAAGAAAAGTTTATTTGAATATTTGTAGTGTACAAAATAGCTATTAACATTTCCACCGAAAAATGCTTTAATTCAACAACCATTTGTCACAAATTACTAACATCTGTTGTTTCTTGATTCTTAACATCGAAATCAAAAGTTTAGATAATTTTATTGAGAAAAATAACGAAGCAATGCTATCTCTTTAATCCTTAGAACGAGAACTGAGTCGTCGACAATGTTAAGTGATATATTAACTGACATGATTACGTTTCTAGTTAATGAATATAATGTAGTATTGCATCTTTTCAATCAGAAAGACTTTTTAAAATCTAACACTGCCTAAAAGATTGTAATGTTGTAAGAGTGGCTAGCAGTCATACAATAAAACATTCGTGGGACTAGTGTATAAGCGTAACATACAAAATGATTAAAGCCCCCATGCAGCCGTGTATCGTAAATTTTACCATTCTTACAGTCTAACTGAAGATTGGAAGGAACTAAATGATTTGCTAAACTATCGGACATGAACCGTTGTTTTAAATAATGAGGATGTTATGTTAAAACGGCCTTCAAATATTCAGATTAGAAATAAGAGGTGACACCCTTAACGTAGCCCACGAAGTAGATGGTAATTTCGTTCTTTTTTGGGGAGTGCTCCAAAAATAGTTATGTGACCCATAGGACAAATTCCTTTAATGGCTTATCTAATAACAACAACATTGGCACGTGACGAATAAACTGGTTTAAAAAGGAATGAAGAATGGCAGGCCCGTTTTGTACGCAGATCTGGGCATACAAATGCGCATTACATAAAAAATAAGACTGGTGAATATTATTGATTATCTTGGGCGCTGACATAATCTGAAAGGCGAACTTAGGCGGAAGACAATTCAGCTAAGCCTGATGTGTTGGCTTTTGATATTCACAACGGTGACGTCTTCAAATCTTCTGTTCCAGGTCTCAAATGAAATCGGATGACCCACAGACGTCGCCGATCAACCTCAGATTAATGTGTACACATCCTCTGCTCTTTCGTTTTAAATGAAGGTGTTGAAAGCAAAACAAAAGTATTTAGAAAGATTAAAGACAGATCTAGCCCTTATTTCGGTGAACGTTCCATTTTGATTTGTGGTTTTATAATATATTTTTATGTCCCATGAAACTCCATCCCTGGCAATCGCAACAACATAAAGGAGTTGTAGTATGAGAATCTTGTATTGATATCAATTTGTTTCCTTGGTGAAAAACGGGATATTATCCATATAACGATGGTATCGGATTGGATTTTTTTTAATATCATCCCAATGATTCGCTCAACAAACAGCCGTGTTATTGTGCTGCAATGATCAATCACAAGCGGTACGTAATAATACTTCCTCGTTTTGATTTCGGCCTCCAGGTTAATATATATTTTACTAATAAAAAATGCATTCCTTATGCTCCAACTTCTGGAATAATTTCAGCGAAAATTAGGTCCATGTAATATTTTGTATTAAAGAACAAATTAATTCAGTTTTGTGATTGGCTCAATTTTAAGCATTTTTCAATTAATCTGGTAGGTTCATTTCATCTGAATTATGGGGCAAATAACCATATGAAAAAACAAAGTAGCAATTCCATTCATCTTTTATTTAAAAATACATTCAGATCCTTCACCAAAACATGTGCGATAAAATTTTGCAATTTTCAGCGAAAGCCTCTTAAAGATTTTGACACATGCAACTTTTGATATGTACACTGGGATTACAGCTTTTGAGATGTGCACTGGGATAACAGCTTATGAGATGTGCACTGGGATTATAGCTTTTGAGATGTGCACTGGGATTACAGCTTTTGACAAGTGCACTGGGATTACAGCTTTTGAGATGTGCACTGGGATAACAGCTTATGAGATGTACACTGGGATTATAGCTTTTGAGATGTGCACTGGGATAACAGCTTTTGAGATGTACACTGGGATTATAGCTTTTGAGATGTGCACTGGGATTACAGCTTTTGACACGTGCTTGCAGCTTAAAACGTGGTGAAACGTTGGCGATATCTTAGTGAAATCATAATTACCAACTCTCGACAAACCTGGGCCCAATTTCAAAAAAATTTACAAAACTCATTCACCAAATTAGTTATTGAGATAGTTCATAAGATTGATATTGGGAATTTATTAACTGCCATTATCAGCAGCTTTTCAATGTTATCTAGACAAAGACTGATTGCACAAAATGTTAAAGTTAAAAAGAAACGATAGAAGTGATACACATTGTTTTAGTTTATACATAGTGGGGACTGGGACTTTATTCTTCATTTTGTAAAATATAAAGCGGCATATTTAGGATTATTACATTCCTAAATATGTATTTCTTACTAGAGTCTTTAAAAGATGCATGTCCTTTTATTATTATTATTATTATTATTATTATTATTATTATCATTATTATTATTATTATTATTATTATTATTATTATTATTATTATTATTATTATTATTATATAAAATGATACTTGTATTATTCTGATGACCTGTTTAGCAATATGTACTATAAAATCATTAAAAATGTTTAGAAACCGTCTCAACAATCATTCCTGCAACATAAGACTCAAGATAAATAAATAAAACTTGCTCCATGCAGGCTCTAGTTGTCCCCTTAAATTTGTTTATGTAATTACTGTGTACTATGTACTAGGTATCTCATCCAATTCGATAAAAGCAATAATGATCACTGTCACGGAATTGTATAAATCCTTTAATTTTTCGAATACATGTACTCGGGTTTTGTTTTTGTGCGCAGGGAAACACACACACACACACACACACACACACACACACACACACACACAAATACTTTAAGGATTTGCACATCTTCAGCTGTATAGTTAAAGTTATTGTACTTCCACGTTTATCTTTGTATGTTTCTATGTCGTTAGGTAGTATAATGCAAATATTTTCTATTATTGTTTGTTATTTAGCAAACGATTTCTATTAATAATATAAAATTTAGTCAGTTCACTTCTGAACTTGTGAATTGTTTGTAATTATTGTGTCAATTATGTAATATGTATAGCTTACCGTATGTAACGTCATTACGTTTTATTATATTTGTTCGTGTCATACATAGTACACGGCGTTAGATATATAATTAGCTGACCAGAGTGATAGGAGTGATCAGAGTTACGGGAGTGCTCGGAGTTACGGGAGTGATCAGAGCTACGGGAGTGCTCGGAGTTACGGGAGTGATCAGAGTTACGGGAGTGATCAGAGTCGACGTGGTATCAATTGCATAGGTAACCATAGAAGTCGACCACAGCAGCTTTGAAATAGAACCATAGCAGATGAATAATGTTGCTGGTCGAGTAGCAGGTGATCGATCGTTGCTGACCGAAATTGGTGGGCGCTGATTGCTTGAATGACCAACCTGGAATACTG
The DNA here is from genome assembly GCA_029339505.1 of Unio delphinus. Lineage (NCBI taxonomy): Eukaryota > Metazoa > Mollusca > Bivalvia > Unionida > Unionidae > Unio > Unio delphinus. Next base: position 11,656,612 of record JAQISU010000058.1, read on the forward strand.
ACGGTTTGATTGGCCAGTGTGACTGGTAGCAGAGTGTACTGATGACGGAGAGTGTAACTCCATACATGTAATCTTTTATGCTAGGGACTAATTTTTGGGGTTTGGTTTAAGGGCTGTAACAATATTTTTTATGTCTTAATTTGTTTACATAATTTCAATATTTGAGTAAAATATTACAGTCTTTACTATATGAGTTAAACAAGTCATTACAATTTTCGTTGTGAAATCAATGCGAATCATTTACTCCATGTCATTGTATCGTGAAAGGTCATTTATTTGTAATTTCATTATTTAAGTCCGTGCGTTTTGTTAATTGATCAAATAATTGGATAATATACATGCACAAATCAATCATTATTAATCTAGCATTCAAATCATTTGTCATTAAACATTGTACTTTTATCACCATCATGTTTGTTCTGTTGTTTATCCAAAATTCCAGCCGATTGTATTGTTACAAACACTTTCATGTATATCGTTTCCAATAGATATGATGTTCTTTTGTTACGCACTAAAACATCTGATTGTATCGCATGTATCTATTATAATTCAACGTGCAACTGTCCTTCCAAATAAATTTAAAAATTGACTCAAATAGCATAATTTTCAACATAGAATGTGTATGCAAATTCATTGTCACACCGGAAAATGTTTAACGGCGAGAGTGTATGACTCTCAGTTTCATTTCTAAGCATTTAAACTGTTGGATATGTGATGGGATGGTCATGGAGATGGATATTCCAGATTTACAGTAATGTATTTGTGACCGAATATTTAGAATATTTGATTTTGGAAGTGCATCACATGATAAGAACTAAAAGTGCTGTTGTTGGATGACGTTCTATAGTCTGGAGACCGGATTATGTCGACATTGTTCTGTAAACAGAGGTGAGTTTATTTACTTCTATAAGTTACCATTTGGTGGAGTCAATATTACATGTACACCACCACCCCTTTCAATTGACCAATTCATTAAGTTTTATTTGTTGTTTATGTTTGGGGTTTAATGCCGTGTTTTAGCGTAAAAAATCATGACGTGGAGTAAGAATCCATTGTGGGGGCATATTTAGACAGCGTAAATTTATCTACAATTCCCTTTGGCGGACGAGTAAAAATTAGTGGCCTCAAAAATGTTAGTATTAATAGAATTAAAACAAGGTCCAGTAAGCGGGGCAACACAATTTTTCCACTATCGTAGCCAGTCAGAAAAAGAGAATACTGCGCAAAGACTTCATCGGATAACTGGACCAATCAGAATCACGTAAGGTGATATTTGACATGTCATATAAAAAATTGGAAACTACACATACTTTATATTATGTGTACGGACTATTTGTAAAAGACAGTTGTGATATTAGTTCCTTTATTTCATAAAATCAGACTCAAACAGGCCAACACTTGATAACATGAACACATATTTCTTACACGAGTTTTATATTCATGATTGGCGTCTATTTTTGGAGAAAGTATTCCTGTCTTTATGCAATTAAGCAGTGTATTTTTCAATATTTTAATATCTTTTAACTATTCACTAAAACACCTGGAATGATTTTGCATATTGAATCTGCAAGTATATATGACTATTTAACGCTTCCTTTTATTATAAGCACGGGCACGTATTCCATGCACTACGTTTGTCTGCAGCTTAAAAATGTTGGCGATGGAAACTTCGAACGCTGACTACATTGTCAATACAACGCACACCAGACGTATTCTGGGCAAACGCAAACAGAATGAAATTAATCCTCTATTATAAAAAGAATTTCTTCTCCTGCACAGTTTACGAAATCTGAATGCTCTATCAATTTATTTTGTTCCTGTTTCAATTATTAGGTTGGCTGGAACACTTTAGTTGCACTAAATGTTGTCTCTGATTAAAGGTGAGTTAGTTCTCATATTGTAGTAAGTATTTATACTGACTATACTAATAACATTTTGAGGAATTAGTAATAGGCTCTGACAAGTTTCTAATCATTTGTGTGAGCTCTGAAATAAATACTTGTTTATCGCCAACAACTTGTGTTATCCATATTTATCCAAAACCAGCTGATATATAAAATATGCAATCTAAACATAATATAACATTGAAGCGGATATCTATCATCCGATGATCGCATATTTTTAATCCAATAGTTTATATTTTACATCTTGCCATATACAAGGTAAAGAAAGGGAACATACAGCATTCTTCTATTGACACCCAATTATTTGCAGTTATTGAAACAAATAGGTATTTCTTAAAAAAATAAAAGTGCACTGCTTCAATATCCTTCGTATATTCAAATCCTCAGATTTCAGTTCAATAACATAATATTGGTTTAATCACTGAGTCAATCATTGAATCAAATATTGCAAATATATCACTGATATAAAATTGTCCGAACTGCTTTTGAAAATAAAATTTTCGTGTCACTTTCTTTTTGGCTTGTGCAACTAACATCTGTGAAGCCATTTCAACGTCGGTGTAAAAACAAATTCAATATATTTATAGTAAGGCACTACTTATATTCATTCTTCATTAAAATTCCATGTTTTCTTTCTCTTCACATACCCTCCATTCCTAAATACCACCATGTTTGTAATGATGAGTTCTATCACAAGAGCGTCCAATAATACATATTTCTTTTCGCATTAATCTACCTATATCAGATAAGTTTGCCATATCATCCGCGTACAGGAAAGCAACCAGATTTTCAATGTCTGGAGTGATAAGCATACCTTTGCTTCTTTACTCTGAGATCTGATCATTTATATACAAACTAAATGAAATTGGGCTTAGCACGCAACCGTGTTTAGTCACAAGGGTGCAGTTAAAATAAATTGTCAAATCAGTAGAAATTATAACATAGCTCTTTAAGGATGCATACCGTTCTCTTAGTGTATTAATCATTTTACATTGGAGATCATTGCGGATAAGTGAGGACTACAGTTTTCCATGATTTACTTTGTTGAAAGCTTTCTTAAAACCAACGAAATCTACAATCTTCCCTTTATTTTCGATAAGTACTTTGTGCTGAGGCTGGTAAATTTAACATGCTATCAACAGTGTTCTATATCTTTATAAAACCCGCCTGTAATTCATCAAAGGGATTGTTGTTCTATGCCTAATTGGAAATTATTTTGTTTAAGACATATGTGAAAACGTTTTAAATTGTTCTAATTTAGGATGAACTTCGATAATTATTAGGGTCATCACTGCTCCAACTCGTATATATTGGCAATTAATGTTTTTAGCCCATTCATTAGGGAAAATTACCAAAATCAAATATTACATTAAAAAGAGAGTTTAGAAATGATAATACACTCTTACTAGTCAACTGGTAACATATAAATGGAATTACATCTGGATCAGGAGTTTTGTTTTTCATCGAATTTAAACTCATCGTGATCTCTTGATCTGTTATTATGTTATCTAAGTTATTGTCAGTATCGTCATCATCATCATTGACAAGATTACCCTTTACAGGGTTTTGATATTATATGAGATTTTTAAAATACTCATGCATAACCGTTTGTGAGATAATGTCAATGTTCTTTCTCAAGGTCATTTTCAAATGTTACCTAAACATACGTGGTCTATTATGCCATTACCCTACACAATGGTCTAAAAAGTTTCTCGAACTCCCCGTAATCCTTCAGATCGGTACTGGAATTAGTCAATCGGAATCTAGATCGCTCGGGTGGCCAAAGTGGTTTTAGCGTCTGCCTGTGACTTGGGAAGTCGCGGGTTGAAATCCCCGCTGAGCTATAGCAAAGACTTTAAAACATGGTGTTAACAGCTGTTTCACTTGGTACTCAGAATTAAGAGATTCGTCTAATGAATAGTCGGGCTGGTATCAAGATAAAGTGATTCGGTTAGACATGATGTTACATGTCTGCGACACAATGTTCCAAAGCTATACATCATTATAAACAGTCAAACTGCAGACATCGTATAAATATGACTGGAAAATTGTTAAAGCTACGTTTTAATCCAAAATATCACACACACACACACACACACACACACACACACAGAATCTACGTAATCGTACATATTTATCATATTTTGACTTTTAGCATTGTCTATCCCACTATATTAATTGCATTTAGGTTGGAATTTACTTAATTGCTTTTCTTCATAGTGGGAAAGCGCATCTTGATACAAAGAGGTAAATTGTTTTAAAGAATTATCGATATTCGTATTTAGCGGATTAGTTATATGTTCCTTCGCCGCCTGAAAGCATTCTTTGAATAGTTATGTGAAAACTTCCATATGTTCATCTTTAAAATTGCACCAATTACATGCATTCTCTAATTAAAATTTATGCAATTCACATATTGTCTCTGTTATTACCACTTTTAACGATCCGCATATTGGAAAATGTTAAGTTCTGTTGCTCACCAACTCAAAATTTGTCACAAAGTCAAATACATTTCTAGAACATAAAATGTAATCACGTCTCCTTTCCCATTCTAATTAATTCATGTAAAGACAATTGTCAGCAACACCATAGTGCAATCTGCCATTCATAGCATGCATGTAGTTTATTCTATGCATATCTAACATTATTATTATTGCTCTTTATATCAAATTTTATTATTATTATTATTATTATTATTATTATTATTATTATTATTATTATTATTATTGCTGTTTATATAAAATTTTGTTTATTATTTTTATTATTGTTGTTGTTGTTGTTGTTATTATTATTACTCTGTATATCAACAGAGCCAAAAGAAAATATATCATCAACAATCGACATTAAATGCAGCAAATCTGTTTATATCGAATAAATTAAATTGGAGAGAAACAAATTAATGTGATTTACACAATTATTGAAAATGAACTACTAGTGATGGTTAGTTGATGATGTTGGTACGAGAGAGAGAGAGAGAGAGAGAGAGAGAGAGAGAGAGAGAGAGAGAGAGAGAGAGCATCAATGAGCAAATATTTAATGTGCTATTAATTTAATAAGATACAAGCTACTCCATAATGAATCTTTATCCTTTTCTCAGGTGTTATGCAGCACCAATGGGCCACCATACTATGGCTGACAATAATATTGAAGCAGATTTATTCCGATAAATCAGCCCCCCAAATCTGTGTTGATACTGATAGACGATTGGTTGGTCTGAATCGATCTATTCATAAAATAGATGAATTGTTTGCCGAGGGTCATGTCCTTAATACATCGGTATACATATTAGACGCCTACCAGTTTCTCGTGTCCCTTGAGCAACCGTTGTTTGAATAGTTCTTTCATCGATAATTTCAGACTATGTCGGGATCAAATCCTATATTTGACTATTTGTAATTGTACAAAAATAACACAAACATATATCCTGTGTCCACTTTAAATTTTGTGCACATACGGCTGTTACGAAATACTGGTGTCTAAACCGTATGCTTTAGCTTTCTGGAAAAATTCGTATACGGAAAAATTGAAGAAGAAAAAATTCATTAACAGTTGACATCATATCTACAATTCGTCCATCCGTATGAACAGTTTTGATGGGTTGATTGATGGGACTAACACATACTCTGCACAAATCAAATTTAACCGTCTCCATGTCATTGACTGCTTTATACTCAATGCCTTTCATGGAACTTAGTTTCGTTCACAACTGAATGAAATTAATATGTACCTGTGGCTTCCATAGCAGGAAAGAAAGTATTACTTCACTGAGCGCAGGTTTCATTCATACAACGAACAATGTGTTAAATTTTCATAAGTTAAAATAGTTTTTTTTTTCCATTTGTGTAGTTCTTTTTTTAACTACTACTACTACTACTATTAATAATAATAATAATAAAATAATAATAATAAACAATGAAAGTGCGACTGTTCCAAGAGAAGCGTATGTTTCTGGATGGGTTGTACACATGGGTGAGGTCCGATCAATATATATTACTGGAGTCATACAATGAAATGAAGAGATTTTGTATTGATTCTGGATCGAACGGGAAGGTTACATAGCAGATACGTGTGTGCTCAGCTCTTCGTAATCTAAGGTTAAGCCAAGCTGCCTGTTTTGAACTTTTCGAAGTTTCTGTTGTAGATACTGAGACGAACAAGGTAAAAGTGAGTTAAAATAGTCCAATGTTGAACGTACTAAGGAACACACGTGTTTCAGTGGCATTAACCAAATTGTGAATAAATGTGATGCGTCTCAGCTCCTGATATAGAGCATTGCATATGGTCATTACATGTTGGTGTTGTGAGAGCGTTCCATCGAGAGTGACACCTAGGTTTCGTACTGACAGTGTGAATTTAATGTTGGTACTACTGGTACCTAATGTTTGACGTAATAAGGTCGTTGCTTGGTGATCAGGAAACAATGAATTAATATATCCAGGTTTGATGATTTAAATGATGCAGACAAGTCAATGACTCCAGGGTCTGTAATCTTCCACTCTCCAAAGCAAACATATAGAAATAGGGCTAATACATTGATATAGCATTTGACGCAGTTGTGACTTGATGCAAGTTTGTGGGACACCAATGAAGACTATATACGATTATCATCAGGTCGTTGAAGAATCCAGTTTAAAATATGACTATATTTTGGACATGTTGGCTAACTGTATGTGTGGTTGATAATTGGAATATAATCTAGAAGTTTTGATTTTTATGGATTTCTAGGGAAGTCAGCGTGAAAGTTGAAATCTCGAAGAGTGATCACTTTGCTTCATAAAGCTTCCTAACTCCAGAAGGTTAGGAACCTGCTCCAACAAGAGAGATTCATTCAGCTTTTTTTCCAACTAAGTTTAGGTCGGTAGAGGCGGACAAAAATGTACTGGCCTTTTTTCCATTTATGTGAATCTTGGACTGGTTAAAGCGACGTGCATTCACAACTGAACGTTGTAGAGGAGTTTAGACAGTGAACTATAAATTTCTTTGTGATGACATCAGCTCCACCTCCGCAATATTGAGGTCAATAGTTACAAAGAATATAGCTCCCCAATTTTTAATGCGTATTCTATCTTTGATTTTTCGACCCCCACCTCAAAGCCTGATTTTCCTGATGAGTGGATTTTTAAAATCAACATTTGCTTTTGTTTTCTAAATTAAGGTAGAATTACAAGGATTACACAAATTAACGAGTTATCTAACTGTGATATCCTTGCTAGTACATCTACCAGGACTTCTTTAATGAATTACCAGTTCAAACTAATTACTGGTGCAATAGCTAAATATCATAACCACATTCGGCTCTCCACAGTATTTTATAAATTTCATACGAGGTTCTCGTTAACATAATACAAATATAGTTTTTCCCTTTTCAAAGGCCAAACTTGCCAGGCCTCTAACATTTATAGATAAAATTATGTTAATATCCACACCAACATCACATAATTAGAATAGTCAGGTTGCTGTCTAAAGAGAGATATATGATAACAATAGCTACATAGTCATGATAATACACAATTGTTCCTTAAAAAGCCGAGTCGATATCGACAGATGCAGCTTGTCGGAGGAAAATGGCGGACGTAAACAATATCTGGAGATGTGTATAATAGCGCTCGCTGATTGGTCAAACGAGCAGAATGATTGACAACTGGCGATGGGTCATTTGGATTGTTAGTCAACAACCCATTAAGCGCAGCGGTGCAGTAATCTTCCTATATAAATCGAAATAGATACAACTGTAATCAATAAAACTTATTATAGCTTTATATATTTAATACATTCTCAACAAATGTAATTTCTGGTAAACATTTCCTTTACTCGGTAATTGTATCGGAAGGCAGTGACTTGGAAGAATTCTTGCAAGGGGCTAGAACTTTTAAGTCTTTAGCGGAAATTGGCTATCGTGACTGGATGGAGACCATGTAGGATTTATAGTTAGCAAGTTATCCGTCAAGGAGATAAGGATTTTGTCACGGAAAAACTACTTCAAGAGACCGACAGAGGATAATAATTCATCAGTAGTATTACTTGTATTGATCAAGAAGGCATATACAATCATTGAAAGATAGAAAACTTTAAACTATAAATCTGGAATCTAGATGCGAAATAATAAAACTAGAACGTTGTAATCTCTTGAAGTTTTTGGTATGGATTGAAAATGCGCGTTGAAAGGTGCAGTTCGTTATTTGAAAAGTAAATTTAAAGCAATGCATCGCAGAACTAGCGAGTATTTTGAGTAAGTCAGCTCTCTGGCAATTGTAATGTACGTATAATTTGTTCTGCGTATTGCATTTGGAACATCAGTCTTACGATGATCAGTCTTAGTTATGTTTCAGTTGTTACGTGTTTAAACTATAATAAACAGTAACACAGAAAAAGTAAAATCAACAAGCTGTGTAAAATTAACAAATAATTTATTTCCCTGGGAAAAGATTGTAAACTGACTACAACAAGAAAAAATTACTTCATACCAAGTGTATAAACCGAAACAAAGGTTATATCGTATTAAAAACCTCACTTTCAAAACTCCCCAAGTTGCGAAATCGAAGGAATCATGTGATCATATTTATATTTTAAAGTCACGTAGGCACTATAGCCTCGGTTTATATGAAACCCACATTAATAACGACTTGAAATTTGTTTTACATTTTAAATCGTGTTGTTCCATCATGACCATTTCAACAACCAATCATTTTATTTTAAGAATAAAATAAAACTAAACTTGTTTTCGTGGCTGATACTAATTATGAATCAAGGTCAGGATCTAGGGCAACATTATGTGTTTATAAAAATATGATTCAGGTAAACTGATTTTGAGGAAAAAAATCATCTCTAGTGAATAAATTTGCATTACAACATTTAATGAAAAAAAATGTAAATGACAAAAAACAATTAAATTAAAATAAATATAACTTAAATCAGATACATACAAAAGTTAATACTTGAAAGGATATGTTTATTTGAATTATTCACTGTAAAGACAAATTGTTCAAAAATACTCTAGAAATATTATTACAAATAAAAACAATGACTGAAACCTTCACCATGGCTATGTGATCAGCAATTTAATAGCATATTATATTAGCCAGATAAAAGCCAAATCGTAAGGAGAAACCAGTACCACACTATTTAAATACATAGGTAGTAAGCGAGAGAACATATGAACTACTAATATACTTGCAGACTTAACTCTTTCTTACTACGGTGTAAACATGTCCGCTCACCAATACATATAAAGATTCTTGAAATAATGGTATAAGGCATACTTTTTCTTCACAGTATCAAAAACGTATTTCCAAAATGTACTCAAGTGATTCAAACAATGAAGTCACATATGTTTTAGAACTATTTCCCAAATTTAATACCTTCAAACATCATACACATGTTGTGTCTTGTACCAGTCTCTTTACAAAATATAATGATTACTTTACAAATTGTTTCCATTCTGTGCTATACGAAATTAATGTGTTCATGACTCACATACAATCTTCAACAAATTGTAAATCGGATTGTTACTGCTGTTTTTCTATCGGTGCGAATTCCTATGGAAAAGGGATTAAATGAATTTTGGTTTCTTATGCGTTCATGATCTAATATGTAGGTCTAAAGACGCGTAATTATATGAATTACACAAGATTAATAGCCTCTATAGGGTCAGTTTTGTCCGTATTATATACAGGGATAGTTTGCATGCATGATTTCTGAAGTCTGAAATGGAAATTCTCAATGCATCCAAATACAATTAAAAGTCTCTGGGTATCGGATAAAGCGTACCTCCATAATCTATGTTTGCTATTAAATCGAGGGATTTTAAACATTTGTTCCTTGACGTATATAATGTAATGAACGTTTGTTTGGGGTCGAAAATAGTCCTAACAATTCGGTACCGTTAAAAATATGAAGAAGACAGGCATCAAGATAAAGCCTTGGGTCATCATGAGTTGTAACTGTCATAAATGCATGCACACAGTTATTTCAAATATTTGATCCGTTTTGATTTGTACATTTTGAATTATTAGGCTTAATTGTTAATCAGTAGTATGGATTCTTTTTCATCTCAAACAATTACAAAATCGTCGACATTTAACTAACAGTCAGTTCCTGAATTAAAGGAATTTTACAACACTGTTATTTGTTTGATTAGGATTTTTAACGTAGCTTTAACAATTTTTCAGTCATATCGCTACGATGTCTGAAAGCAGATAATTAGAACTAGATTGAATTTGTCTTTGGCAAGATTATTGTGCTTCTCACGCGTCTAAATCGACATTGATGAGTGTATGTAATAGTTTTTTTTACGGCACATCAACACAAAGATTGTGTATCAAAATGTCAGACTGAATTTCACAAAACTCTACGAAGATAAATTCATCTAAACCCTTGTTAATTAAGTACATACAAGATAAAGTATGAAAGGTAAAATGTTAAAATTTCTGTAACATGTATACAAATAACAGATAACGGGATCACGTGTAAAATCGTTAAAACATCATTCAATTTTGTTGTATAATCTGCATTCTACGAAATCATTCATTTATTTTGTCTGGCTTAGAACATTTAAAGTATCATTACACTAATTTGGCCGTGATGCGATTTGTTATTTATGATCATGGAGATTCCTTTAACATATTAGTATTTCCTGAAAAGATGTTGTACCTTGTGAGTATTTAAGATTAAATATTTCGTTTAATTAGGTCACTTAAAGGCAGATATCTTACGGATCATGTTTATAAATGGTGTTAGACATATTTATGAAAGTAAATGTTGTTTTGGACTTCTGGAAGCTTTCATTATTGCGACATCAGCTGTTTCAACTAATTATTATCTCAAGACTCACAAACGTACTAAAGATCGCCCTGCTTGAGTATACAGCAAACATATCTCTGAAAGCGCTATCCATCTGGTTCACAGTATCCCATCACTGGTGTTATGTCCCCAGAGAACATAGTGCGTCACAATCCCAAGAAGTTCTTTTTCCATTCGGTATCGGCGATACATTGTTCTCAGCATTTAGTATCTGGAAGTGAATATGCTATAGTGTTATCAGCACTTTGTATCTGGAAGTGAATATGCTATAGTGTTATCAGCACTTTGTATCTGGAAGTGAATATGCTATAGTGTTATCAGCACTTTGTATCTAGAAATGAATGTACGATAAGTTGTTCTTCCATACTTTGTATTTAGAATTTAATGAGCAATATATTGTTCTACCACTCATTAACCTAAATTTGAAAAGCGATACATTGCTCTTCCACATTTAGAATGTTGGAATTAAAAGGCGATGCAGTGTTTTCCAGATACTGTATATTCAAGTGAAGACTCGGTATATTGTTACCCCAAATTCACTTCCGTGTCTTTGCTTAAGTTACAATGCTCGGCAGGGTGTCATTGCTCAATAAAGATTATTTATAAGCCAAGTCATTCAAGCGTCAAATGTTGGTCCATCTGTCGTACAGTGTTGGAATCTCTTATACAATCGACCATTTGTCTCCTCCCTGTGTATTACACGATCGGACAAGAAATGGAAAAGCTGGTTATACGCCACTAATATGAGTGCTGATAACATCATGTATCAACATCAAATAAACGAGTCACGACTAGCCAGTGGATTGCTAGTGGAAGATTCTTCAAAGTCAACTTTCATATTAATTGTCGTAATTGATGGTTGAATGAGTAAGCTACCCTGATCAAATATGATAGTCTGCGAAGAAGTGATTATTAGAGATTGTAAAATCGCCTAATATCTCAAGATATTTCGATTTCTTCAATCGGACTTGAATGACTTGGTATTTCATTCATCAGAAATAGCTTCAGAGCAGTTTTATATGTGTTCTGTTATGAATCCCTTTAATTAACTTCTCAAGAGCTCTGTTAATGTCTACATTATATTAGACCATCAGTTATTGTAAGATTTCGGGTACATTTAAGTAACATTTTTAAATTATAGCTTTAACGAGTTAATTGCGCTTGAATACGAAACTAATATAAAATTTTCATTTGACCTTCATAAACGAATTAACTTACAGTGAATATAATCAGTTCTTTAAGCTTCAAAATATGTACGACCCTACGTACTGAAAGATAGTGTGTGAGTCACGAGCACATTATTTTCGTATAGCACAGAATGGTAAACGATTTAAGTCAACTAATCATTATATTCTTAACGTTTGTAACGAGATTGGTACAAGACACATAATTTGCATGATGCTTGATGGTATTATTTTTGGGAAATAAATCTGGAAAACACTTGAGTACTTTTTGAATATACTTTTTGGATAATGTGATGAAAAAGGATGCTCTGTACCATTATTTCAAGAATCTTGATATGTAATTGTGAGCGGACATGTTTACACCGTAGTAAGAAAGAGTTAAGTCTGCAAGTATTATAGTGCCTGTGTTCTCTCGATTTTGCTTTTATCTGGCAAATAGCCATGGTAAAGGTTTCAGTCATTGTTTTTAATAATGAACCTAATTTATAATCGGTTCCACCAATTATACCTTTTATCACTGAATACGTCTCGGAAACTGATACATCAATGATAATCCGTAATTTTCCTGTTTGCTCTGCCGGCAGTGATTCGTATTACCAATAACGAAAGGAAACATTTTGATAACTGGGAAGGAAATTGACTGTCATCCTTATTTTAATAGAACTTTGAATTAAAGACCAATGAGACCATGAGAACAGAGCAGACAAGGACAATGCGACAGGGAAAGAAGAGCAGAAAAGAATAAGGATACCAGAAGAAGAGATCAGAAAAATGTACGCATCAATAATACTGTCTGATTCAAGGAAAAAGTAGGTCGTCTTCAGCGTATGGAAAAATACTTGGAAAGTAAAATAGATATATATTAACAGGATCGGCATGGTACCATCAGCCCTTCTTGAAGTTATCAATTTCTTATGGATTTAGTTATATTCAGTTCAAATAGAGGAAATATAGAAAATGAGGATTGAACGCGAATGAATGAGTTAGGTATAATATTACAAACGTTGCATGCGACTAATAGCTGTCAGGTTATAGTGTGTGTGTGTGTGTGTGTGTGTGTGTGTGTGTTATTGTTTTGGTAATTTAGAGTACATTGAGAGTTCCTATAGTGCTAAATGGAATAAGTGCCTAGAACAAGGACACATCACGATAACCGACTCAGGATGATCCTTTGTCAAAATTCGAACCCGTACCGTCTAGAATGCTAACCACGGAGCCACCGCACCTCCTATATAACGTACTGAGATTAATTAATATATCCAATGGTTTCTTATATTAAAAAAAATGAATTGTGAGTTTCTCGGAGATTGCAACTGTGTACTATTCTAATGTCTTGAAATGATATGACCCAATGGTTTCGTGTCCTTTTTATAGTATGCACGTTCTCACTAATTACTGCGAGACTACAATGGAATATCTGATAACTATTTCAACAACGTCAACAATATATTCGTTTCACATATAAATATGAAGCTTAAATTAATCCTTTAACATATTTCTGGTGAACATTGAATGCAAGTTATAATTCTCGGGTTGTGTTTGAATATTCGTTCACAGTGAAGAGGGTCATAGTGTTGAAATGCGATGACACCCATTAATTCAAATAAGGGAACCCCACTTCTTGCCATGATGTTAAGTGGGTGTTACCCTGAATCATTCTCATAACTCACCATCTTATGGCACCTTGAGATTTTGTATCAAGATAGATACTACATCAAATATCATTATCTAGCTAATCTATAAAATAAACATTCCAAGCACCTGCTGAAACTACTATGAAATTATGTCTGTAACAAGGCATAGCTATCTACTTTATTACATTATCCAACGACAAATTGTAATGTTATCGTTGATACGGGTCTAATAATAGATCAATCAACGACCTGGAGATCTTTATTGATAAAATAACAGAATATTGTTTGACGTATCTAACACTGGGTGTCTTCCGCTTTGAAGGTTTCTCTCTGACTTAGCATCAAATCGAAAAATTGTCTGATTAATATTGTATCCTACACACCATCCCTTGACAAGAAAGTCTTTCACTCCTTCGATAGATGCAGGGCAGCATACATATTTGGCTCATAAATGTTACCTCTGTTAAAGAAAGTGTTATGATTGATTATTTATTATACATATTATCATTTAATGGAACCTATGCATAATAATGGCGAAATGATGTCAATTAAACATTAAGCCGCAAAATATTAAAATGAAGAATTGTGAAGAGGGCTTTTGGAAGATTTTTTTCCACATAACCTAAAACATGAAGTACGACACAAACTATAATATGTAAAACTGTAATACTTTTTTAAATGTACAAATATTATAATGGAACAAAAATATTATGTTGTTAAATTATAGTGTCAAAATTTGGTGCATAAGTAACATTCCATTCAACGTCCAAGTTCTTTAATTGACTTCTCACCAAACTTGCTGTCCTACTGAGTGGACGTAGACATACTGGACAAGAACGTGTTCCAGTAACAATGGACACTAGCAGGGTATGCACTCTGGCAGATGTTCTCCCTTTAGGACGGATACATGAGTTGGATACGTGTGTCCTATTCACGATCGACACAGTAACGCCTCATCTTTGAAATTCGTTTTATACCACTCGCTAGTGATGCGTTTCTCTTACTAGGACTTTGTTTGCTGTTTGTATTTAACATATTTTGTCTAGTTAGAACAGCAAGGCCATAGCTAGAATATTTGAATTCAATATATGGAACTTTCCATTCAGAAACGATAAATTTAGAGTAGCATTGGTTGTTTTATCTGACCTCTAATTACCCTTAATACCAAAGTAATAGCTAGCCAACAGAACAATTTACTTTTACAGATGATATGAGAAACACGATTCGTAAGATATGGAATACAAACGGATTCTTAAATATGTAAGATTTTTAAAGAGGTTTTCAAAGATAAAAAAGGATACAATCTGGTTTGGTTTTCAGAACTTTCTCTTAGGTCCAACGCAATGAGCATGGCCATACTTTGTGCGGAACAGTGGAGGTTTGTTTCTGCCAATAATAATAATAATAATAATAATAATAATAATAATAATAATAATAAGCGCTTATGTAATGATATGGCTAAAGACAAACACAAAAAAGAACAATGACATTAGGTAACATAAAAAATGCTGAAAATATTTAAGGTAGGAAACCTTATTAGATTTTCAGGTTCGTTCTTGCAGTCGAAAAAGAGTTTCAGAGCACTCTGGAAAGCGATCACTGTGTCTTTGTGTCTAACTTCAATGGAAAATTCATTACGTGTTCCTGGGCTCTGGTATGCAAAAGCACTTTGTCCATATGACTTCGTTTTCATAGTGGGAATAATGAGTATACGATTGTCAGAAGTGGAGCGTAATTATATTGCTGGTGTGTACACATAGATGAGGCCAGATAGTTATGTTGGACTGGAGTCTGTCAGTGAAACGTAGGACAGAGAACACATTTTGCGTTTGATTTTTGGATTGAATGGATAGCCAGTGTAGGGTACAGAACAGTGGGTGGCGAGGTGTGTTCTGATCGATGTACTCTAAAGATTAACCGAGCAGCTGTGTATTGAACTTTGTGAAGTTTCTCGAGTAGATATTGAGACGAACAATACAGAATTGAGTTACAGTAGTCCAGTCTATAAAGTACTAATGAACACACAAGTGTTTTAGTGGCATCAGCTGAACGATATTTGCGAATGGAGCTGATGCGTCACAGCTCAAGATATGCAGCCTTGGATATGTTCATGGCCTGTTGGTGCAATGTGAGAGTACTGTCCAAAGTAATTTAATGTTGGTGTTGTTGATATTTATTGTTTGAGGTAAAGGACTTGAATGACAAAGTTTATATCTTTTTTCATTCTTCATCTGCAACGTTCTGCATGTCATCTATGATTTATCATCAGAAATGCACCTCTCTAATCCTTAGATGGTAACATCAACTTCAGTTGGGTGGCCAGATTTGCATATTTTGGTGTCATCAGCATACAATCGGTTAGACACTGGATTATTTTGATCAATGACATTTGAGAGCGGCTGAGTGTATTGAATGAAGTGAACAGTTCCAAGAACAGTCCCATTTTGAACACCACAGCATACATCAGCTGGGCTGGGGTGTATTCCATTTGCAGAAACAATTTGTGTTCTGTTCACTAAGTAGGACTTAAACGACAGTAATGCTTTATTGTGAATGCAAAATACTTGCTGGGGACGGTGGAGTAATATATCATGGTATATTATGTCAAATGCTGCAGACAAATCAAGGAGGTTGAGGACTGTGTCTTTCCGCTATCCAAAGCCGAGATAATACTATTAACTACATCCAGAAGAGTAGTTGCAGTAATGTGGCAACGGTGATATGCAGACTGTACATTGCTAGAAAGACTGTTTGAATTCCGATGAGATACAAGCTGGGTTAGAACAACTTTTTCTGAGAATGTTTATATGAACGGGAGATCAGAAACTGGGCGGTAGTTCTTAAAATCGTTATGGTCGAGTGTTGGTATCTTCAGTAGAGGTTTTACAATGGCAGTTTTAAAAAATGATGGGAATTCCCCGCATGAGAGAGAGAGAGAGAGAGAGAGAGAGAGAGAGAGAGAGAGAGAGAGAGAGAGAGAGAGAGAGAGAGAGAGAGATGTTACTAACATCAGTTAGTGAAGGCATTATTGGATCTAAGCACGCAAGCAGTAGTGATGTTGGAACTGGATCAAGTTCACATGATGTTTGCGCACTCTTCATCATGATTGTCTCCATATTTCGAACAGTAATATACGTCCACGATATCATGTTCTGCCAAAGATCAACTATTAGTTTGTCGGGTCTAAATCTACAAGGTCATTTGTGAAGTTATATTAGACAGTTTTAAAGTATGCTATTTCTATGTAAATACACATACAAAAAAGATGGAATGATAGTAGGTTTCTAAACACACGTAATTTGGTATTTGGGCCTGCATCTCATGCGGGATTAGATGGATAAAACGATAGCATGGCAGTGTACTTAACCTATTTCGTTCGTAAGAGAAAAAGGGATGGCTATTTTGTTCCACAAACAGGCTTTCTGATGGCGAAGAACTTATCCAGACAAAGTCTTTCTCTGCTCGCTTGTGCATATGATCAAGCATTAGGGGGTAAGATATGCAAGCTGATGATACGACATCATTATCACGATATGCACGGGTATTTTACCCTGAATATTACTCATTGTCCTATGAATGAAGCAAGATTAAGGTATAATCAGACAGTGATCCTTTGGATCTAGTGAGAAGAGCACGTATTTTCACGTGGTATTTCTAAAAGGCATAGGGTTGAGTGTTAAATTTATTTTATTTGATATGCGAAGTTAATTGAGTTTGTATTGTAATATCGTGTAACGATTCATTAATTACAACGCATATTGTAAACGTTGTGAACTGTGAATTTCAAGTTGTTTTTAAGGGTTTACTGTATTAGTATTTTCAGAACTCATTATTATTACCAGTTTGGTTTTATTATAGCTTACAATTTTACGAGGTGGGTTACAAGGTGGTTACGAGGTAGTTACGAGGTTGTCTATATGTATGTACGTATGTATGTACATGTGGTGGAACCACGACTGTAGACATAACTAATAAAAGGGTACTGTATGCTGTCTGTACGTGTATACGTATGACTGACTGTACATATAGTGGATCCATGAAGGGGTGAGCGGCCGATACAAGAGAGTGGGTCAACCCGAAGGAACGTAGTGAAACCGTGCGGTTTATCGGTGGATGAATCGTGCGACTGTACAAGGGTCAAGAAGCATATGTTTATTCCAATTGTTGTTTAAATTGGTATATTTGTATTTACATTAGATTAATTTGAATCTTACTTGAATTCCAGGAGATTTGTGAATCTTACTGACAGTGTAGAACATTTTTAACGTATTTGAAAACTTGACATTGTTTGAATCCCAAGCCTAGACTATACGTGAAACTATATTAATATATTTGTGTGTACTATTATTTGAAACTGAGGTTTCTTGAATCTGTATATCAGAGAGATATATTATTGGTTATTTTCAATGTGTGAATGTTAGTATAGAGTGATTGGATCAATTGTATGTTAAGAGTTTGTGAGAATCATTGTATTTTTACATCGTACATTTTTCTTTACTAATTAAGTTAATACATTTTCATCTTTCACACATTGTGCTGAGTAATTCATTTAATCCAATACCCACTCGGTTACAAGTCTGCGACAGAAGGCTCACAATCCGAAAAGTCTAACCCACCCTAGTCTCTTGAGTATTTCTACAGATTAACTAGAAGTCTCGAACGGTACTAATCTACTTATGTTATGTATTGCATACCTCAGATAAATCTTACAAGAACAATCACATCAACAAACTTTATCAACCAGCATTTTCTTGAGTTTTTATTTTAACACGGCTAATATCGTGCGTGATGCAATTGTGGTGAAGCTATTTATTTTCTTGCGGACAAGTTTCTTTTGTTTTTTTCTAATGTAAGAACAGCTGATAGACATCCATGCTGAAACGCCCCACTCCAGGGATATATTTTGTCAAAACGTTTGCATAATTGTTGCTATTTACACGCATAAAGCTACTTATTTCTGATAGTACCGAGAAATAGTTCCACACCAACGTCTCTGCTTGCAACAGATCTGTTTGAATATGCATTGTCTCCAGAGAATCGAGATGCATATCCGAATGAATATTGGTCCAGTCAAGGGTCCAGGACAATGCGAGTGTACGAAAATGCGTTGGGCATGCGTACAATACTCAAGGCTCTAATTCCTGCAAGCTTCTTAGTCCGATGTGTACATCAACATGCAATCTTCTTTCAGTATTCTTTCGGTTGTATTAGCTGGCATGCGCTTAATAAAATATGGAAACGGTATTATAGAGTTTAACAGTAAGCATCAGGGGAGCCCCTAAAGTATTCGGATCCCGGGCGGGTCCTTTCTTTGAATACCCCACAAACAATTTTAAAATGTAAACACACATAAAAATATATTATGTTTGCAAGTAAAGTTTTAAACAGTTCAGTGTTGTCATAAGACAATTGGAAATAACTTTTAATTCTGCGAACTTTTAATTTGGGTTTAACAACTTGTACTGGTATTTCAGTACTCCCTCTCCTCCTCCCTTTTTTCTGGCTGTCACACGCCTCGCACCCCCACCCGCATAAAACGCCACTGATGAGCATAATCCTGATTATATAGTAGTAATTGATTTATTGTTGTTGTATACATAACACAATATTTCAGGATATAATATGCTATACATGTACATGGCGACCAGTATAAATGGTGGAGCAAGAACGGCGAAGGCATTAGACAACTCAGTGCCAAATGAAACTATATTTGTAAATAATATTAAAAAAAAACATTCTACCAACTAAAATTAGCAAGATAAAATTCCAAACAAAGTAAAATATATATTATTATGAGTAAAATGGATAAACGGAAACAATACAGATAAAATAAATACAAAAAAGGTAAAGATAAAGGCTATCTAAAATACTTTCAGATAGGACCAAACTTCGTTATATATACCTCATTCATTTAAAACATTAACTATTTTATTTTTTGATATAAAATAAAAAATATTTTTAATTTTTTTTACCAAAACACGTCTGTCTCACATTGCTGAACTTGATACACTCGACAGTAATACGTCTCCACTGGAAGTGAACACCGGCAAGGTATGCAGTGTGGTAGAGATTGTCTCTTTTTTTTTAGGTATGTACGAGTTAGATATGTGTGTTTCATACGAGAGCGACAAAATAACATAATCTCGGAGATTTGTTCTGTTTGATGGAATCTCCAATTCCGTATATTACACTATGCATATATAACATAACGACCAAATAATATTTTACGAAAGGAAAAATATACGGAATTTTCCATTTTGAAAAGGGTGACTACATAGTTGTTTTGACTGCTTCAACTGCCGTTCCATTATCCTTGATACGAATAAACTAGAGAATATGTTTCAAAAATTAATGGGCATTACCATATTAGGATGATGCCGCAGGGTGTTGTAACAAGGTTTGTGATTTTGTCTCCATCTTTCGAAATCAATGTTGTGCCAAGCAGATGCTCTTCTTTAATTGAATCTGCTCTGAAAATGGAAAGCATTAGTAGAGGATTTTGTAATGGCAAAGATACAAAATTATTTTAGGGTGTTATAATTTCCAAGATAGTAAAGTAATTTTGGAATAGAAAAGTTTGGTGCGGGATCAAGATTGGTCTTTGTCTTATTTTAAACAAAGAAGCATTTATATATCAAAATGTGTAATGAATTGGGTGTCTGATCATACAAAGTTTGGCTTTTGAGTTTAAGAACAACTTCATAGGTAGGCTAGATCGATTGGATAATTAATTTAATAGTATGCTGAATGCCAAATTCGTTCGTATAAGATAAGAGGCTTGTTTATTTGAGTAGACATAGATGTTTTATGGAAAAGAAGTTCTTATGACTCACAGCCATATTGTAAGTCTCAAAACGCGCTTGGTACCAAGCATCTACGACTTATATTTACAAGGATGTATGAAGACATTCGAGCCATATTTCAGTTTCGATCAAATATAGATCTTATTAAAGCTCGTCTTACTGGAATAAGTTATTTTTTGCCTGATCCCAATCTGTGTTTGTCATGATTCGCATAAATGAAGGATGTAACTAATATGTGGAAAGAATGTTAGCTTACGGTCAAACAAAATAGCTCTTCAAACTTGTTCTTTTAGACTACAAAGACGAGGAAACTATGAGTATGGAGTTTTTAGCAAAGTAATTACCTTTATGTGATCTACAGAAGTGCACACAACCTTTTATATGTTTAGAAAATTGCCTTTTTAACTATATATCTAACGCTGTTGAGGCATATTTGTAGATGACATTTAGTCGTATGAATACTTATCATGTACAGCAGATCAAAAAGATACCATGATATTAATTTAACGTTCAAAAGGATTAATGACAATCAGCTGTCTTGAGGTTCACTGTACCTGGGAGAGTTTTCAGGAGAGCTGGAAAGCAGAATTGCCTCTTTTAAAACACACATCGGTTAAAGGTAAGCATGGTGGTACGTAGACCTAGAGCGAAAGATCATTCATTAATGAGTAATAGTATCAGCTTTTTTTTCCTAGGCAAAAACGATGGATACAATTTGTTCATTCCATATGAAATGCTTCTGATGAATGGTTCAAGAATCGCTGTATAGTAGATTGTTCTTCACTGACGTTTGAGTACAGATTGAATTCTTGTAGCAGTTTATTGGATTCAAGATACCAAACACGTATGTCAATTACAATGTTAGAATGTTTACGCCAATATCTTTGAAATATCTTAATTGAAGTGACCAAAGTTTATATAAAACCAGGGTTTACTGACATGTTAAGCAAATGTCTACGGTTGTAATCACCGTTTTCTTGGTAGCCCGAACCATGCTGCGAAACAATGATATCAGATCAACTACGTTTTCGAGACGATCAGTGTTAATTTAGAAATTAACCCAATCTTGCCTCGTTTCCATTTCCGGCCTTCGGTGAAGTTCTGTTCTAGTATATTTGAATGTAGATAATGCCATATAGGTGTTATACTTCGCAATAGAAGTCGAAACAAACGTCTACTATTCCCGTTCTAAAGTCTTTGGTATATTTACAGTTTTGAGATGCATTATAGTCATTGAAGTCGCCTAGTAAAACAAACGCAGCTGGCAAATGTTCAATAACGTGGCCAGAATCAATTAGTTATATCAAATAAATGAAGAGGTATATATTTAGCAAAGTGTTCGCTTTTTCTGTTTGGACACCACGGATAGCGACAACCTGTTATTTAGTTCTGAGATTTAATTTAGTGCGATTGGTTTTGTTATCGATGAAAATGAACACTCCTGCAAAGGTTTGCTCAGTATTCTTTCAAAAAAATTGTTTCAGATTAGGACAGTCTTTAAACTAACTCTATCGTTCTCGTTTGAAAAGGTCTTATGAAGGCAGACATTTGTGTTTTAAATAGAAGACTTATCTCATGAAACAATGCATCAAACCATCATCAATTAGGTTATATCAATATTTTATTTATTTCAGTCATAATTATGGATGGGATGGAAGTACTAGACGTCGAGGAGGTCTGTAGTATTATCAGAGGGGGTCCTCTAGTTTTCTTTTATAAGAACAGTCACATCCTTTCAGAAGTCTAGCAGATTCTTCAACAGGGTGTTTTGAGCATGTACTGATTGCTTAGATCTAATATCGCCTTCACTAACTGATGTTATTAGTACCTCTCTCTCATCTGAGGAATTTCAATCATTTTTCAAAACTGCCATTGTAAAGCCTCTGCTGAATAAACCAACACTAGACCATAACGATTTAACTGCCGCACATTTTCTAATCTCCCATTTCTATAAAGAAAAATCTTAGAAAACGTTGTTCTAACCCAACTTTTATATCATTTGAATTCAAACAGTCTTTTCAGCGATTTGCAGTCAGCCCTTGACACGGTACTACAACTACCATTCAGAAAGTAATTAATGTCATTCTCTCTGGTTTCGATAGCGGAATATTACAATCCTCACACCCCTTGATTTGTCTGCAGCACAAGACACAATAGACCATGATATGTTACTTCACCATCTACAGCATGTAATTCTTAATACAGCCTTACTGTGGTTCAATTCCTACTTAGTGAACAGGACGCAAATTGTGTCTGCAAATGGAATAAACACTAGCCCAGTTCTTACATGCTGTGGTGTTCCATAGGGTTTTGTTCTGGGACCTGTTCGGTTCATTCTATCCCTTCAGCCGCTCTCAAGTGTCATAGATAATCATCCAGTGTCTCACCAACTGTATGCTGATGACACCCTAATATTACAAATCTAGCCACCCAACTGAAGTTGATGCTACCATCCAATGAGTAGAGAGGTGCATTGCTAATGTAAAATCATGGATGACATGTACCATGCTGCAGATAAATGATGACCAAACTGAGGCCATTCTGGTCAGAACACAACGACTTTCTCGTTCACATCCTTTGCGTCAAAGAATAATTATCAGCAACACCAACATTAAATTTACAGTCAGTACAAAACTTATGTTGTACTCTGGACAGTATTCTGACATTGCACCAACATGTCATGAATATATGCAATGCTATTTATCTAGAGCTGAGATGCATCACCTCCATTCGCAATATATTTCAGCTGATGCCACTAAAACGCTTGTATGTTCATTTGTACTTTCAAGAATGGATGACTGTAATTAAGTTATGGCAGGTTCGTCTCAATATCTACTCAAAACTTCAAAATGTTCTAAACACAGCTACTCGGATCATCCTTAGAGTGATACGAACATAGCACACTTCGCCGATGCTCTGTACCCTACACAGGTTTGATTCAGAATCAAACACAGAGTGTGTTGGTCTCTGTGCTTCATTTCACTGATGGACTCCATTCCAACGTACGCCCCTCTTCTGAGAATCGTATACTCATTACTCCCACTATGAAAACGGAGTCATATGGACAAAGTTAGTTTGCATACCAGGACCCAGCAACGTTGAATGAATTGCCCATTGAAATTAGACACAAAGACACAGTGCTCCCTTTCAAGAGTGCTCTTAAACTCACCTTTTTCGACTGCAACAACAAATTTTAAGACCTATTAACGTTTCCTACCTTAAATATTTTCAGCAATTGTAATGTTTTTTAATTTCATAGTGTTTTGTCATTTGTAGTCATATCATTATTTATATAAGTAGAAAAGCGCTATACAAAGTCCTCGTTATTGCTATTATTATTATTATTATTATTATTATTATTATTATTATTATTTGCGGTTTGCTGGCCTTTTAAAGGGCCACACTCAATCTGTATCCTAACATTAGTATTTAGTATTAGGCTTCATATTATCTGCCACAATGTTACTCTGAACACTTGGGACGGTGTTTGATGCTCTTTTCGTGGGCAGAATCATACGAGCTTGTCCGATTGAACAATACATTATCGAATAGTCAATAAAAAGTTCATTGCCGCGTCTATAGAAAATCACAATTTAGACCAGATGCAAAGAGTTATTCTTAAATAAGGTACATTTGTGTTATATTGAAAACAGACAAACATTTTATCTGGATTATCTGTATGTTGTTTGTGGTTCATCCAGATGGTGACCCAAGTCACCATCAATCATCAAGCAATGCAACTCGCTTTGGGAATGTTTATCACATTCCCATGTTAGAGGCCTTTGGCTAAAGCTAGCGAGCCACCTATATAACATCGTCAAGAAACATTATCTTTAGAATATGCCCAAAAACAAAGATGCCAGAAAAAGATCCAACTCATTAAATCCTGTTTTTGTGTCCAGCCCAAATAGAAAACATAATACCTGAATTCACTAATATTGCAACCTTTGTCATCAGAATATCTTTTAGCCACGAAAATACAAGAATTGACCTTTGAAAGTTCAGATGATTGTTAGTTTATGTAACAATTCCATTGATTCTAAAAAATTGAAAGAATTGGTAATAAAGTTGTGTAATACACGCATTTTATCACATAACCTTTTATATGGTTATATATAGCCTTACAGTTCTGATGCACCGTAAAATCCACAATCGACCAATCAAGCAAGTATTGAATAATAGTAACGGGAGAGCGAAGCGTATAGAAAAGCTAATGCTTGAATTCTCTTCACAAACTCAGAAGAACCAGTATGTGTCAGTACAATAGTAAGAGAACAGAGATAAACGATACCTCGAAAAATCGATCCGTGAACGTCTTACTCCAAACTTGATGTTAAACCAAATGTTTGATAAATTATTGTTTGTTTCATAACTAGTTTCATGGGGTAGCTACTTCCCTTTATGTGCCTTCACGGATAAATTGTAACGGATAACGTGTAAGACACTAATAATTTTAAAAACTAATTTGATGGAGAAGAGCAAGCTTACCTCAGTTAATAATATCAGACGTAATTCTACTTATTCCCCCTACTGATAAATGAATTTGCTCGCTTGACAAGAACTGGCATGATTTTGAAAGTTGATAATATAAAAGAGATACATGTAAACCCTACCACTGAGAAGACGCAAATGACCATCATTTTTTGACATACTTTCTGCGAGGCCAAGTATATCGTCCATTGGGCACTACAAACATTTAGACGACAAAGGCGCAGTGTGATAGTTTTGTCACGTAACATGTTTCATGTGTCTGCATTGAAGTCCGCCGTTTCAGTATTACCTATATTTAGGCCACATTTGATTACAGTCGTGTACAAATATTCATAAATGTCAATCGTTGTGAGAGGTCAAATGTTTAATTTTTTCCAGCGTCACCATAGGTGACCTACGTTGTAAGTACAAAAAGGCACTCCAATCAGATTAAAGAAAATGGTATGACATTTTGATCACCTGGTACTTTTATCTCCCCTTTTGAAGTGTCAACATAACTATAAATTATTAATTTACGTCATCACAAAACAGACAGGTGTTAGTTTTATATCTTGTTCTTTCCCTGCAGGCAATGGCTAGATAAGATACTCCCACCTTCCTTGTCCCTTTAAATATTAACATGTAACAAAATAGTCATGTTCTTGCCAACAGTATTATTAATAAAAACCTATACTGGGGATAATACAATAGTGTATTCTATCATATAAATTAAATGTTGGTGGTCGTGTCCTCAACAAAGAATGGCATTTTCAAAAATTGAAAACTTTAGTTTGTGTGAATTACTAAGTTTAAGAAATAGGTATAAACGAATCAAGTGTGCACTGATTGATTAAAATGGGAAAGGAGTAATACCGAAATTAACTCCGAATCTGTAAAATTAGAGTAGGTATACGTGTAAGTCTCGTAAAAGTAATATTGGGATTGAAGGATTAGAAATGTCATATCTTTAACTGATGTAACATTGGGAGAAGAAGCATTAAGGCATAACACTTTTTCACTTTTAAATCATTTACATTTTTATGAAATGACCACGTTTTCTACAATTTGATTGAATGTAAGCATTCATGTGATATTGATCTGGAATTTTGTACACATCGATAAATTCCATGTTTCCATATAATTTCATGTGAAGTTTAATTTGTATCAACGACGTACACATTAATAATAACAAACACAAGCCCCACCCATTATCTCCTGTGAATGCTGATCAAACTTTAAACAAAAACTAGATTACAATCGACCAGACCTTCCTACACTCCAACACTCACAATTTTGAAAAATAAGGCATACGACACGCTTTACAAACCAATATTCTGAAATTATTGCATTTCGATTCAAGAACAATTTCCAGCAGCTGTTAATAAAGATCAGGGTCATATATCAAGCAAGTGTCTCACTAAACATGGACACGATTTTGCTTTTAGTAGATCGAAAGTAACAACCACGAAAGCAAGAGTAATTTTTAAATAAATAAGGAATACTCTGGTTTTTACATTAAAATGATGATCATAACAATATATCATTGGCGTGACATGTTATGAGACTCTCCCATATATTATTATATAAAGAATTGACTCTTGGCTAGCGAAAGAAAACTTCAATCTACATAAAAGTGAATGTCTTACTGTAGAAATCTGCTGCTCTGGTGAAAGCGAAGAAGTTAACTGGAATTATTAAATGATAGCAAATTAACAAAGTCCTTGTGTAAATGTTACCTGATCACTCGCAAAGGTAATATTTAAACCTTTGGACTTTATTTACTTTGTGAGTGATTAGGTAAAGTTTACACATCGATACATATCCAATCATGATCATGTAATCCTAGAATAACAGTTCATAATAACAAAAAATTTCTTTTATTAATTTATTGCATGCTTGAAAAACCTATTTACTATTTTCTTTTTTTCCTTCCAAGGGACATAAATTTCCCGTTATTAAAGATTTTACTTTGTAAGGACTGATTCCTACCTGATAGACATCTATCATGTATCCATTGACGTATGCATCTATGCACACACTTATTCCAGCTACGTATCTTTTCCGATATTACGTTCTATGTCGTCTAATCCTTCTAAACGTAATAACCAGGTAGATTTTCTCAGAAGCAATTTTGTATATATTTTGCAAGTTGATAATGTTCCTTACCTAGATATTTACCCAAGCTGATTAATAAATGAAAACATGTACTTACTGTAATAGCCAACATAATATCAGTGCAAAGATACAGTAAGATATTTTAGTCATTATTATCACGAACATACTCTGAAAACCCTGCCATATTCGTATGCATCTGTTTTCTCTCGGTACAATAGGAAGATGCCGGGTTGGGACTGGGTTTAGCGATGCCACTGAAAAAAATTCGTGAATGAGCTCTTTATTTATAATGTAATTCAACGATTAATGAATGCGAAATCATACTCCTGCGAACAAAGTCCTACAATGGATTTAACCAAACAACAACTGATGAAAGGAAATAAAATCGTTCCTAATTGGAAATAATCGGAACATTTAACTTAAATGAGTAATCAAGCATGAATCAACGTATTAAAGTTATAAACAAATACGATTGATATATGGATCTATCACCATGGATGGTGACATGGATGGTCAATGTATTGAATTCAAAAACAAATATGAACTGTGTATAATCTGTCACCAATGGTATCAAAGTATAGGATTTATACACAATTATGAACAAAATAAAATTCTTACACCCTGGATAATCAAAGTACATTTGTAACCAAAATATGAATAATGTTTTATCCACAATAACGATATACGTATTATTGACCATGACTTGACGATCACGAAGTATTTCCATTTCAACAGCTATTGTCAAGTGGTCAAGGAGCTACTATGCGTGACCCACCCCTACTGATATGTTGAAGAATCCACCAGGAGCCCCCCCCCCCCCATTCCATGCATACCCGTTTGTTCCTTAGCTTTGGTTGATCACTGCGAGAAAACCAATACCACCATCTCAGTCAACGTCACCATCGACAGAAACATATTAAATCCCAGATAATTATACCACTCCTCAACAAAAAATCAGTTAAACATACAATGATTAGAACCGTGCTGTACACGAGGGATGATTAAGTTCGAATGCAATGATATATGTTACGCATGCGCGCATATATTTGCTTCGCTACACAAGTAGTATTGTGGGATACACTAGCGACAATGAAAAATACATTACATCCCCCCCCCCCCCCGGGAACGTCTGGCCATAAGGGGAATTGAACAAGGGGAATATTGGGACTGTCTAGCAACAAGGGAAAGTGAAGTGGTTGTATATGAACAATTGGAAGTAAGAGGTGAGATGATGTCACGGTACTGAAGATTTGTTACAATGTTGCTAACAATGTTGCAACAATGGTAGGAAGTAGTGTGCACCGGGTAACCTCAGTGGGGAGTAGATATATACTACCAATAGATATAGAGTGATTGAACACATACATACATACATACATACATACATATCTACGTACGTACGTACGTGCTTGCGTGCGTGCGTGCGTGCGTACGTACGTACGTTACGTACATACATACATACATACATACATACATACATACATACATACATACATACATACGTTTCATCAGTAATCTGATATACAGTTATGTCGATAATAAATGTTATTTTTGCAATAGTCTCTCCCCATTAAAAAGAAGAACATCTACGTCAGACATCGTTGTTTGTAGAAAGATATAATGTGTCATAATTAATTTTTACAGCTTATCACCCAGCCTAAGGGATTAACGTGGGCATTCTTTGTCGTATGTATGTTTATTTTGAAAAATACTTTGTGTCCGCTCTCGATATAATATCAATAACTTGATAAGCCCAATGACATCTTGACAAATAATGTTTCCTCCCACGAAATACAGGCTATATTAACCCGATAAATATCTGGGCTTTTTTATTTATCGGCATAGGTCAAAGCGACAAAGAATGAGAAACACCGCATGAAAACATTAAATGAAATATTGAAGATATGTTCACATCCAGGTAGATCTAAATTAATCGAGGAAATTACATACAACAGAAACCTATAATATTTATTGATGGCAACAACATTTATGTTTTGTATGTTGGGTTTTTTCCAGTGAATTTCAAGTGTGTGAAACGCAGCAGCAATAATAATAATAATAATAATAATAATAATAATAATAATATTATTATTATTATTATTATTATTATTATTATTATTATTATTATTATTATTATTATTATTATCTTTTGAAAATCAAGAACAAATGCATGCAATATTCTTACAATGTATAAAGTGGAGTTCAGCAAATTATACATCCGTCAGCATGACATTATCAAAATGTGCTTGCTCAAATATTTTCTCTCTCTTTTGATGTTAAGTTCAAGTATATCTTAAACTGTTTGGATTAGAATCCATTATCCTGGTCATTCATTGTCTCCATATATCTATCAGTACTTGACAACTCTGCTTTCGCGTGACAAGAGATCAATCTCTCAAGTTTCATTAATAGGAAATTAATTTTATTCTAGACCAGAATTTTAAGGAGACAATTAATTTTTTTTATTAAATTATACGCGACCGAAAATGGATAATTTTTGATATAGTCTTTGAAGATAAAATATGAATGTCCATCTATCATCTAGTTTGAATGATGAATGGTCTGTGCATTAGAAATTAAAATCAGTTTAGGTAATGCTTTGCTCTTTCCGACAAGATATCGTCTAAACGATTCTTGCATAACAAAACTGTACATTTTTCTTTCTTTTTGCTTACATGTATTATTAAGTTTTCTTTGTCGACAATGTATTTGATTATGAATAGAATTCGGAATTAAAATTTAACGGTATATAAGTACAATAATGACTATTTCATGCCGACTTTTAGATCTACCTTTTAGGGGATATAATCTATCAATCAGCCTTCAAAATGGTTGAGCACCAGTGAATATGTTTTTTTCTTCTTCTTTTGTTTGGAGGGGAGGGGGAATAGGAACGACGAACTGTTGTTTGTCATTCAGACATATCAATTGCTTAAATTAGAGTCAGAAAGAAACAAATTTACGCCTTTAAGTAATATGTGTGTCCTTTGTCTGTGCATTTTGTCCAACTGCATGGTGGTCAATGGGTGCCAAGAACAGCCGTATGACAGTTTTACAAATGATCAAAGTGATGATTACCTGCAGTAAATGGATTCTTTAGTCCAGTATTTTATTTATCATGTAACTTTTGTATTTACTCCGAAAACCAGAACTTAATTGATATAATGAATATGTTCTAGGTATCTCCTACATGCTGGAACAATCGTATTACTACTGAAATACACTATCATCATATAGTTTAGTACGTTTAGTTTTGGAAAATCAAGGTCTCTAATATGCTAATTGCAGTTCTGAACACGAGACACTTTTACAAATGGATACCATGTTAGTGATTCATATGATTATTGTGGTGCGATTGGTCTATTGTCCATTTATAGACGGAATGCGATTGGACCGCAGTAAAATTATAGATGGAATGTGATTATTATAGATGGAATGCAACTAGAACATTGTACAATTATACAATGAACTGTTTTAATGTGAGGCACGCTAAATATACAATTGTTTGATTGCTTGATAGAAATACTTGAACGACAACAAGTGTTTTCCGAACAAGTGATAATTAATGCAGCAGCAGAGGGGGCGAATCAGACAACTTTTTTTTGTTTTTATTTTTGATTATACCCCCTCCAAAATAACACTAGACCCTTCTCGCGAAAAAATAAGTCTCTGACCCTTGTCTGAAAACATTCGCGTCGCAACGTCGTTGTCACTCACCCCCTCTGCTGCTAGAACTCTCAGTTGGGGTTAACCGAATATTTGATCCAGTCCGATACGATATCGTGTTCGAGGGTCATGTAAATTTATTGTTACAAATCCGTGTGGGGTAGACTGAGCATGACTAAAGAAATTTCTAAATTGATTGAAGTCCATATCAGAACACCATGTCTGCCAAATATTTCGTAGCGTATGTGTATCAACGCCGTTGAATACAGCAAGCATATTACAGTTATCTCTAATCACTTTTGGAATCTGAGTGTAGCGTTGAGTGACATAGATCACATCAGTGTTTTTATGCCTGCCTCTGGAAAATATTCTAGCAGGATTTTTTTGATTATCTAACATGACATCGTCGTATACAACTAAATTGTTGATACTTCCATCGAGGTCATTCACGGATGGCGCCTCGTCAATATCGGTTATAAATTCAATAACATCCTCGGCGGCAATCTCTGAAGCGTTTTCATTAAAATCTTTTAGCACTTCATAGCATCGTTGATCATCTACGCTAGGGGCAATTAAATACAACTTATCCCACTTCATCCATCTCATTATTAAATTGAGCAACAATTGCGTTTTACCGGATCCAGATGGTCCGATTATAATTGCGCGGATAGAGTTTGGTAGCGCTGCATGATGCTTCACTGGTTCTCTTGTTTTAGTCGCTGAAAAATCAATTATATTCATATCTCTATACATAAATTATGGATCTATATTGCGTGAAGTGTAAGGCGCGTACTGGCACAGATGACTTGACGACGATTACAACTAAAAATAACCGATCAGCGCTTTCTGGTAAATGCGTACAATGTAGTACAAAGAAATTTAGATTTGTTTCTAAACCCAAGGAACTCAAGGAACCTTTAAAAAAAAAAGAGGAGGTGATATCGCAGCCAAATTAGCAAAACTCCCTGGAACCCCATGGGCAAAATACCCCGGAGAAAAACACCTTCCAGGATATAGCTACTGTGGACCGGGAACAAGACTTGATATCAGACTCAATGATCAAAATCAGCCCCGACCCGGTGAGGAACCAATAAACGCTATTGATAAGGCCTGTCACCTTCATGATGTATCTTATAAAAGCAGTAATCTGCAGCACAGGCATCTAGCAGATGTGAAATTAATTCATGCGTTAAATGCTATTTCTGATAAATCTTTCAAAGAAAAATTGGCTTCCTTTTTGATAAAATCGGCTATGAAAAGTAAATTGATGTTAGGGGCTGGTAATTAATAACAACATGGAATCTATTTATTATTCCCCAAGAGGATACTGGAGGGGTAAATCAGCAATCCATAAACTCGCTAGCGCTGCGAAAGTGAAAAAAACCACTGCGGCTCATTGGTTATCCAAACAGGCACTATGGCAAATTTATCTACCACCGCCTAAACAAATCAATTTCTCGCATTTTGATGTGACCGGACCCAATGAAGTTCATCAGGCTGATCTATTATTTCTGCCACATGATCGTGGTTACAAATACGCATTAACCGTAGTTGATATTGCAAGTCGATACAAAGAAGCAGAACCGTTAAAAACAAAATCAGCCACTGAAGTGGCTTCTGCATTTGAAAGGATTTATCGAAGGAGTCCTCTGCACTGGCCAAATCTGTTACAAGTTGACCCGGGCAAGGAATTTCAGGGTGCAGTGTTATCTACAATGAAATATCACAATGTCGCTATCAGACGAGGGCATACTGCGCTTCATCGTGATCAGGCCATTGTAGAACGATTTAATAAAACCCTTGCTGAGCGGTTATTTGGATATCAATACGCAAAAGAATTCATCCAAGAAAAAAGATCCCGTGAATGGGTTAAAAGGTTACCAGCTGTGATTACTGCACTGAATAACGAGATTACTAGAACCATCAACATGAAACCTATCAATGCGATTAAAAAGAAGTCAATACCTGAAATGGAAATTCAAAAAGATTTTAACGTTTCCCAACCAATTCTTGGTAGTAATGTCATTGTGAGGTACTTATACGAACCAGGAGAGCTTGAGGGTGGCACAAAAAGGGCTACTGATCCTATTTGGAGTGTTACTGCACATAAGATATCTAGTATAACACGATCTACGGGTAGACTTCCAATCTATAAACTGGATTCAACTGCCCCTCAACGGGGTTTTACTAGACAACAATTACAAGTGATACCTGAGGATACTCAATTACCACCACATGGGCTTAACTAGCACCCTTGCGTCTATTGCACTCAAGACAAGTCAACATCACATTATTTCTGACATGACCGAGATTGTTATTTTTTCTGTCTACGGTGAATTGGCGAGGATCCTTATCCGAATACTGCCAACGCATTATACAATTGCAACTCGCGCAGTGATTATTCTGTTGTTGCTTCAGAGTAATTATTAATTCAGCATCAATATCAAATTCTCGTTGTTTTTTTTTTGTCTTGTTGTTTGTAACCGGAGAGTTTTTTATCAATAATATCATCTATTGTGGTGTCATTATGATCGCCAATGATTTCATCATCGCCTGACTCTGTCAGGACAATTCTTCGAAGTTGATTTATTTTTCGTACTCTAGACACTGCGAGATAGACTAAATTCGACCATTCTATGCGATTATCTACTATCCAAACAGTTGTATCCGATATAGTCAATCCCTGTGAAGAGTGTATTGTTGCTGCATAACCTAGCGTCCATGGGGATTTATTAGCACGCAATGCATCTTCAACGACATTGATATCAACCAGCACAATATCATTTAATACGAGAATCTGTCTTTGAAATCCTTCGGATTTTGGTCCTGGAATATCAACTTCGATGTTCTGTTTTCGTGTATCCGATGGCCTATAACATAACGGTACTGGAAGTGTTGCAAATTTTTGTTTATGCAATTCAAATAACTTCATCTGAAGTGTATCCCTGACTATTTTTCTACTTGCAATGATTAAATCATTTGGTCTCCACGCTTCCCAAAACTCATTCATGGGAGTTTCCGAAATTATTTCACGGGCTATTTCACACTGGATTCTATCCGGTTGTAATCTAATTAGTTTCTTAAATTCTTTTAATTCATTATCAAGTGATCTATGATCGGTATCAATTTCTTCATAATAGTCTACAAAACCCTTTAGCCATTCATGGGGGGATGCACCGACAAATGGTGGTGGTTGGCCGTGATCCCCGCACATGACGACTTTTGTATTCTTCAATAACAACCACTCAAGAAATATTTTTAAGACATCTTCGGACACTGTGTCTATTTCATCCCACATGATAATTTCAGGAATAAATTTCTCTCCCATGCGCTCAGGAGTCCATTTATCTCCCTTCCATCTAAAGAAACTATGATAAGTGCAGGCATTTACCCCTCGTTGTTTCATCTCTCTGGCGAGTCTGTGAGTCGGTGTTAGCACAATCATGTTTGGATTGGAAACACGATATAACTCAATTGCCCGGGTTGTTTTTCCTGACCCGCCACAGCCGTTTAAATAAACTGTTTTATATCTACAGATTGGATCAGAAATCGGTGGTGCACTAGAAAATTCTGAACACTGATTGCTTTCTAAGTAATTATTTTCAATGGTAACATCTGCTGATGGAATATAATCATGAAGTATTTCCTTCTTAATTCTCCATGACCCCCAATTCTCGTTGCCAGTAGCCTTAAAATCAGCCATTTTGCTATTTATGTAAAATGAGTCAGTAGCAACTCTAACTGCGGTGGTAGGAAATCTATTGATCATTGAAAACAGATTGATAGAAGCATAACCAAGCATAGAAGCTCTCAAATATGTGTACTGCTGATGGTATCCATCAGTGTAAGTAACAATTGTACCCAATTTGGTTCCATCTGACATAAATGCGTCCTTACGATTGACATATAAGCCCCTATTCGTTAAATCTTTGATTACAAAATCGTATTCAGCATTGTCTATAATCAATCGTGAAGAATATCTCGTATTATCATCTTTGCCACCTTGGGTAAATTTACCGATTATTCTTCGTCCAAGATCTTTTGCTTCATTGTTTCTGATTTCAAATAACTGTCTGGACCAATCCATGATTTGTTGTTCATTAAAATCAGGAAACAGTTTTCGCTCTTCGCTAATTATTTTTTCTAGATCAGGTTGTGGTAACCAGACTGATTTCTGTGCTCGATAGGATATAATTGCTTCACTGACAATTAATGATTTTAACATCTTACAATCAAGCATATACCGTAATAACACTATTGGCATCCAGTGTTTTTCAGACATGTGTTTACCAATCCAAAGATAACTACACGGATGAAGTCCTTCAGCCATTTCAAATGATACTACACAAGCGAATCCGGTTAAATCGAAATGTGGCAGTGGTCCATTAATAGCAACACGGGTCATTTCGTGTGTAGGGTGTCCAAATCGTTTGAAATATTTCTCACACTCTCCATACCCAAGAAAACTTCCTGGATAACATGCAATCATATCAACTGAAATAACGGTATCAGCGGTGTATTTTGTGTTCCATAATCCTCCATGGCTGTATTCAAGACAGGACAATTTGACATCTGATAAGAACTCACTTCGGGTTGGTTTCCACGCGTTTTTCTTCCTAGCAAAATGTGCTACAACTGATGGAAGTGTAAAACAGTTTGCTAATAATTGATCGTTGTCTTCCCCCAGAGAACTCTGGGGAGAAAATTCACTAGCTAGTTGTTTCATTTGATTATGCAGCTCTTCAGTACGGTACAATTCTCCGTTGGGCCTTACAAACTGATCAAATCTACATTCTTCGTCTGAAGTACTATGAAATAGCCACACTGACACAGAATCGTTTTTACTCAAATGGTAAATAGCATCAAATAATTTCTGCTCTGAAAAAAACTCTTCGGTTCCAAACAGATATTTTACGGTTCTATCCCGTGGGAATATTGTTACTGCAGATGACCACGCGTGTGCGTTATGATCAATAATTTCAATGGGAGCTCCCTGTGATTTATATTTCGATTCGTATAATACTTCTCCGGTGATTGTCCTTACCGATATTGGAAATCTCAATGATGTTTCTAATTTAGCTATATCTTGAATTGTTGCCCCATGCTGTTTCACTGTCAGTTCCCATTCGGTTATTTTTTTTCGTCTTAGATCAGTTAGTTTATTTCCCCGGGACGCATTTGTGAAGTGTTCTATTATTCGTGTTGCTACACAATTGAGCCCTGTCGAATATTTCATGGGTGCTAGTTTTGAAATATCAGGTTTTTCATTGAGCGGATATATCCCGTAAACAACTACTGTGACAGGATAAGATCTTTCATAGTAGGGTTTATCAAGTCCAGTCAAAATTCCTGGTTTTGAATCCTGAGTCACAGTGACAGTTTTTTTGTCCTTAAGAATAGGCTCGTATTTGTCCCTAATGATCCATTTTCCATTATCACGGATAAGGAATTTTATTCGAAAAAAATTTCTTTCTTCCCCAAGACGTGAGATTATCACTGCTGCTTTTTCATCATTCATGGTAGCGTCAACAACACCATCAATTCGAAATGTTGACCAACAATGAGCTGCCCCATCACGCTTGAATTCATTAAAACAGTCTCTGATTTTACTAATCAAGGTTCTATCAAGAATTTTATTCTTTGGTGTATCAGAAACTCTATCAAGATTGAATTGAACACTTTTCCAGGGCTTAATTTTCGATAATCTCTCGAACTCCTCCATACTATAATTAAAACAAGTATTTAAATGAAAGATTTAAGTATAATGAATCATTGCAAATGGCTTATGATTGGATCAGTGACACCGTGTAACAAATCATGCAGAAATGAATTCTGTTGGTATCATATGCAAAGCTTTCGTCGTGGAAGCCGAGGTCCGTTACCCTGTATTCAATGTGGGGTTGGGGTCAGGGGGAGGTCGCAATTATGCATTATGTGCGGCGGAAAACGATACAGGGAGCTAAAACGCTATTATGATAAAAAAATAAAAAATACTGCCATTGACCCCAACGATGACAAAATAATAAAGACTGCTCAAGATTATATACAGAGACTTATAATTAAACCAAACAATGAATTAGAAAAATAGTGTTATTATACAAATGAACCAAGAATTCAGACCTCACCCCTCCGTGCTTGTTAATTATGAAGCATTCCGTAATAGTATTATCAGAAAATTCTATTTTCGTATGTCAAAATACAGTACACGCGTACCGTCTATAACACCAAGGGAGACTACTCTTAAATGATAATAACCAAGGGAGTTATCATTGTGATTTAGCGGCTTGGTATTTCTTTTTAGGAAAAGATATATTTTCTTTTTTTTTAGTGTTTAAGTCAAATATTCTGTGTCACGTGCGATTAATGCGTATTTCATAACATAGGATGTGATCCGGAGATACAGGCGTTACAGGATAACACACGTGTATACTTTCTCCCTTAGATTGTGTTAACTTGTTTAATGGGTATTGTGATTCAGCGCTGGGCATTGTTTTGTAAGAAAAGACATGTTTTCAAACAATTATATTCTTTGTTCTAGTGTTTAAGTCAAATATGCTGTCTCATTTAAATACTGTGAAACACCATTAATAAGTAATTCAAGAAAATAAAATAGCATACTTGCGGATTGATGTATTAATTCCCTTTATATACTCTCTCACTTAGATGGTGTCGAGATGATAAGGGAGGGAATAACAACCCCTCCCACCTACTCTTATATGTTTCTACTATTATGTGTAAATATAAGTGTTTTTAAATGTCTGTATGTTGACTATCATTTGTATAATTTAATATGTAAATATTGAATAAAGATTTTAAAAAAAAGAGGATGCCGACATGGCACCTATAAAAGATGTACAAATGCTACATCTATAAAAATTACATTACAGTATGGCGTGGGTTATTTGCCCCTAAATTGTGATTCAGCGGCTTGGGATATAATTAATTAGAAAAGAAATCAAATATAAAATGTTTTCAAACGATTATATTCTTTTTTTTTAGTGCTTTATGCAAATATTCTGTCTCATTTAAATACTGTGAAGCACCATTAACAAGTAATTCAAGAAAATAAAATAACACACTCTGTGGATTGACGCTGCTGTATTAGTCACCTTATATACTAAATGAAAGGTTTAAAGCTGGGGCTTTCAAAGGCCAATCCGACCAGTCAAAAAATAACCCACGCCATTGACACGTGTGCGTGGTTGACTTTTACTCAATCATGCAACCGGGTTTAATTTCATGGGTTGCTTTGATTGGTCGAATTGGCCTTTGAAAATCAGCCCCGTCGTTTCATGTTTGTGATGTCTGTGCCGTCCCATCATCATTACATCATCATTGAATTATAATCCATATTACATCATCATTGAATTATAATCCATCCTTAATTAAGTTAATTAAGTATATGTATACCTACAATCTGAATGGAGATATATACGGTATTTGTGCTGTCCTTAATTAAGTTAATTAAGTATATGTATACCTACAATCTGAATGGAGATATATACGGTATTTGTGCTGTCCTTAATTAAGTATATGTTGTGACGTCACCCCAAGCATATCTTCTGGGCGGTCTAAGATGGCGTTTGCCACGTTAGGCCTCCCTTCCGGAGATGTATGTTTCGGGTTTCCCTTGGGCTTACTTGGATGTGAAGGCAACCAAGGAGTTCCAAAGATGTGTTGTCGTATATATGTAACCTCTAGGTCATTTCACGTAAACATACCCTCTTGTGATTATAACCCGTTATTTGACGAGTTAGATTCACTCTTAGGGGAATATGTTTCCGGTGAATGTAAATATAAATGACCTAAAATAAATACCATCCATGGATGTAATTAGCTCTCCATCACATTTGGGTTACCCCGTATGGTGTTCAAAAATGAATTACCGGCCAAAACGTGGATGCACATTGGGTAACCCCAGAATGAATTATAGGCTAATAGAAACGGTCATAGGGTCATATCTCAAAGAGCAAAAACAAAAAAAAAACATTCTGATATAAAACAGAAACAGAAAAATGCTCTAACAAAGGACCCTATGAAAGACACAAAGGCCTAATAAGGGACCCAATGAATGCAAATAGAACCACAACGGCCTATATCAAGGGGGCCAAATGACTGATAATCGCTCATCATGGTTGATATTTATTTTTGTCTGCATTTATATTTATATATACAGACTGAATTTTAAAAAATATATTTATATATACAGAATTAATTTTAAAAAATATATTTATATATACAGAATTAATTTTAAAAAATATATTTATATATACAGACTGAATTTTTAAAAAAGATAGTTATATATACAGACTGAATTTTTAAAAAAGATATTTATATATACAGACTGAATTTTTAAAAAAGATATTTATATATACAGACTGAATTTTTAAAAAAGATAGTTATATATACAGACTGAATTTTTAAAAAAGATATTTATATATACAGACTGAATTTTTAAAAAAGATATTTATATATACAGACTGAATTTTTAAAAAATATATTTATATATACAGACTGAATTTTTAAAAAAGATATTTATATATACAGAATTAATTTTTAAAAAAGATAGTTATATATACAGACTGAATTTTTAAAAATATTAACGGCTCTTTTATTTTTCAAAAATGAATTAGAAATATGTATTATCATATATGAATTCTGAAATTATGAATAGCATCATAGTTGAAATTGCAAAATTGAAAAATCAGAATATTAGATTGTCAGATGGGTTAAATCCTGATCAAATCAAGTCGGATTTTCAGGATATAGAATACGGAGTTAGCACTAACAAGTATATGTTGCCAAAGAAATATGCACTCATCAAAAAAATTCAAAATTCTATTCGAGACTCTCTTGCATTTTCCAGTGAAGTAGATGTGTT
Source organism: Unio delphinus (assembly GCA_029339505.1). Lineage (NCBI taxonomy): Eukaryota > Metazoa > Mollusca > Bivalvia > Unionida > Unionidae > Unio > Unio delphinus. The sequence goes on from JAQISU010000058.1 coordinate 11,696,068, forward strand.
TGTTCCGTTATATACTATCGTGGAAGGAATACGAAAAGAATTGGGTAACGAATATGAATTGAAAAAGGAAGTTAATTCTAAAATTAGAAACTTACGAGCGTTAATTCAAGAAAATGAACTATTTTGATTGACCAGCCCCTCAATATATTTTGTCAGACAGTAAAATCTCCTTGAGATTTTCATTTTTTTTTTGTCATTTTTTTATTGAATCAGTGAAAATATTTCACACTGCGAAAATAAAAATATTTCACAGCAATAAAAAATTGGACCGTTAAGGATGGAATCATCGATGGGAAAAATTGTTTTACAATTGAAAAATGGTTTCTGATTTCAAATAATGGTCAATGAAGCATTAACGACCCGATTGGCTCGTGAGCGACTAGATGCAATTAAGAAATTTATACCAATTCGCGACTCTGTCAGGAATAAACTGCAAGAACGACAGAGTTTACAAACTGATTTTGCTCTGGGGTCTGAAGAGTTGTTTAAACCAGTAACCACAGCAACGAAAGGAGTAGAGCGTGCTTTACTGGGAGATGGTCCCGAGACGGGGAAATCTGTTATTGGTGAACTTGAAAAACTAGCAGCGAAAACTGAACAAACTGATCCGAAAAAAACGACTGTTTCTCTGTTGAATAAATTTACTGATCATGCTAAAATATTAATAAAAAAACCTAGTTTATTGAAATCAAAGGATTATCAAGCCTTTGGTAATTTTGCTGCTCAAAGCTATAATTCAAAAAAAGATTTTTTAAAGGACGAGTATAAAAATGATAGAATATCAAGTAATGATTGGTTCGATTATTTGTATAAACTAAATAAAGGGATTGGTCGTTTGAATAAGGATGAGATAGGGTACAAGGAATTTAAAAAGGGAATTAGTAATTATAAAAGAGAACAAATAGAAGAACGACAACGAGAAATAGAAGAACGGCAAGAACTAAAACGTCAAACACCAACACGTAGACAAACAAGAAGACAAAAAAAACAACAACTACCACCTGATGATGATGATGATTTAGAAGAACGACGTCAAACACCAACACGGAGACAAAAAAAACAACAACTACCACCTGATGATGATGATGATGATGATTATTTACAAACTACGGATTTAGAAAAACTAGATGAAGCAGCTGGTTATAGCGGAAGTGGATTGCAAAATCCAAGGATTGGAAACACTTGTCCTGATAGTGTTATCAATGATATATCACGATTAGATGTTCTTGTAGGAGGGTTCCGAGCTGGAAATAACTCTCCAGAAATAATTAATGAAGCAGCTGATATTTGTAGACGATTATTTGCCGGTGGTATCATGGATATCAAAACCTATCGAGATTTCATTGACGAGTTAGCAAATGGGTATCATAGTGATTAAATAACAATTGAAAACACTATTGTTTTTATAATAATGATCATCCATTACAATCATGATAAACCAACCCTCGTCTATGTAGTTAATTCACGGTTTCCAGTTTATAGAGCATACTACGGAGATGGCCTCGGCAAGACCATTTTAGGATTCTTTTCAAGAACGGCCCCAAAAGTGATGCCGTTAGCTAAACAACTTGGAATGAAAGCCATTGATGTTATTCGTGATAAGGGTATTAGTACTGTTGGAGATCTTGCCGGGAAAGCGTTTTCAACTGCGAAGGATAAAATAACATCATTAGTGAGTCGAAAAAAGAAACCGTTACCGTCTACAGAAGAAATGCCTGCAAGTGTTAGTAAAATTATAAATAACGCAGTAGATGAAAAACTAGCGTCGATGGTAAATCAAGGAGACCAAAGCAATATTGCAAATATGATAGCGGGAAGTGGCTTTAGAAAACCACGACGAAAACGCTAGCGTTTTTCACGATGAAATGGAAAATCCGATTTAGACTCTGATAAATAGAATAAAATGTTCAAAAAATCATCTGATCCAGCATTTGATATAGACGCCCCAGTGCGTAAAGATGATTCTGTACGCGATTATCAATTTTATTCTTATCACGCAGTACAACCAGATCTCCGATCGCGAATTGAACTTCAAGTTCATGATACCAGTAAATATTTTCTACCGTGTGAGGCATTTATTGAAGTAGAAGGAGAACTTGTAACAAATGTTGCAGCTGATACCCCATATGCAGATAATGCAAATGTCCGAGTTGGTTTTGTTAATAACGGCATCATGGCGTTATTTGAAAGCGCTAGATATCTCATTGATGGAAAAGAAATTGAATCCATTGACCGTGAAGTTGATATGGCCACAACAATCATAGGGTTAGCAAGATATTCTGATGATTATACAAGATCAGCGGGTCCATCTATGATGTTTGCAAAGGATACCTCTGATACCGCTGATCACCTTCAATTCATTAAAGTGTTAACAGCACAGGGTACTGCAGAAGCCAATCAACAAGAAGCAGCTAATCCAGAACGTCGAATTAGACCCGGAGCTGCGTTTGATATTCTCGGAGGCGTTAATGGTAATCTCAATTTAGGATTTGCAACACGTGTAGCAACGTTGCATGGGCAGCGTCGACGATTTTCATGTGCGATTCCACTGCATCATATATTTGGATTCTGTAGAAATGTTAGAAAAGTTATTTATGGAGCCAAACACACAATAGCACTCGTGAGAAAGGGTACTGATGATGATGCAATCTGGCGTAATGCTGGGGTTGCTCCCGGTAAAGTCATTCTAACAAAACTATCATTATGGATGCCAGTGTTAACTCCATCAATCACAGACGAACAGCGACTACTATCATTTATGGACCAAGGAGGAAAGTCGTTGTTAAGTTGGTTATCAGTGACCACGGATATTAAACAAGACAGTGTTGATGGTACATTCACATGGCACCTGGCATCAAAACAAGGGGTTTCAGCTCCACGTCATATATTTATTGCGTTACAGAATGCTGCGCGAGTTGGTAGTCAAGAACGAAGTCATATGATATTTGATCAGTTAGGTGTTAGTGAAGTCTCGCTGAGAATAAACGGACAGCAGGAACCATCCGAGGATATACAACTTGATTACGGTCAGAATCATATTGCACGTGTCTATCATAACCTGTTGTCATTTATGGCACGTGATCAAAATGTGGATACCGGTTTGCAAATATCACAATTGGATTTTAAAAGCCTCTATCCGATTTATTACTTTTCATTGGAACATCTTGATTTGATGAGACAATCTGTCGTTGATATACACTTTAGAGCCCGTGTAACCCGTCCGACTGGTCCACCAGTTGCTGGGGTTGCTCCCCTCCTTATCACGAATTATAGAGCAGTTGCTGTCATTCTCAGTGATAAATCAATGCTACTCGAAGGTGTTGGAGGAAGAATGAGAGTGGTAGATGCACCAGTGGAAAATATGTAATTGAAAATCCGAAGGGTATTTCCATTGAATCGTTTTACGATTTAGAATCAATCTGTATTTGTATAATGTCATATAGTAATATCAATGTGTCATTGACACCTGGTCAGTTAAAAAAATTGCAATCAAAATCCGCTAAACAATGTGGAACCACAATCACGTTGAAACCTAATCAAATGAATGGCGGGGCAAATAAATTATCGCTGACAACTCGTCAAGTGAAACATTTCAATGATGCTTTCAAGGATAAAAAAGGTGTTCAGATTACTCTTTCTGCGGCTGCTATCAAAAATATGATAAAAACAGGTGGTATATTTCCGTTGTTTGCTGCAATACCAGCATTGGTTGCGGCAGCAGCCCCAGCAGTAGCAAAAGCGGCCGCATTGGGGGTAGTTGGAGGCTTGGGAACAAAAGCGGTACAGAGCATTGCTGAATCATATGAACCGAAGAAAGGTCGAGGGTATAAAAAAAAGGGAAAGGGTCTAAGACTACCAGGAACCCCATATTCATGGTACAGCGGAAAGGGTCTAAGACTACCAGGAACCCCGTTCAGTGGCTGATTTTGTTTTTAACGGTTCTGCTTCTTTGTATCGACTTGCAATATCAACTACGGTTAATGCGTATTTGTAACCACGATCATGTGGCAGAAATAATAGATCAGCCTGATGAACTTCATTGGGTCCGGTCACATCAAAATGCGAGAAATTGATTTGTTTAGGCGGTGGTAGATAAATTTGCCATAGTGCCTGTTTGGATAACCAATGAGCCGCAGTGGTTTTTTTCACTTTCGCAGCGCTAGCGAGTTTATGGATTGCTGATTTACCCCTCCAGTATCCTCTTGGGGAATAATAAATAGATTCCATGTTGTTATTAATTACCAGCCCCTAACATCAATTTACTTTTCATAGCCGATTTTATCAAAAAGGAAGCCAATTTTTCTTTGAAAGATTTATCAGAAATAGCATTTAACGCATGAATTAATTTCACATCTGCTAGATGCCTGTGCTGCAGATTACTGCTTTTATAAGATACATCATGAAGGTGACAGGCCTTATCAATAGCGTTTATTGGTTCCTCACCGGGTCGGGGCTGATTTTGATCATTGAGTCTGATATCAAGTCTTGTTCCCGGTCCACAGTAGCTATATCCTGGAAGGTGTTTTTCTCCGGGGTATTTTGCCCATGGGGTTCCAGGGAGTTTTGCTAATTTGGCTGCGATATCACCTCCTCTTTTTTTTTTAAAGGTTCCTTGAGTTCCTTGGGTTTAGAAACAAATCTAAATTTCTTTGTACTACATTGTACGCATTTACCAGAAAGCGCTGATCGGTTATTTTTAGTTGTAATCGTCGTCAAGTCATCTGTGCCAGTACGCGCCTTACACTTCACGCAATATAGATCCATAATTTATGTATAGAGATATGAATATAATTGATTTTTCAGCGACTAAAACAAGAGAACCAGTGAAGCATCATGCAGCGCTACCAAACTCTATCCGCGCAATTATAATCGGACCATCTGGATCCGGTAAAACGCAATTGTTGCTCAATTTAATAATGAGATGGATGAAGTGGGATAAGTTGTATTTAATTGCCCCTAGCGTAGATGATCAACGATGCTATGAAGTGCTAAAAGATTTTAATGAAAACGCTTCAGAGATTGCCGCCGAGGATGTTATTGAATTTATAACCGATATTGACGAGGCGCCATCCGTGAATGACCTCGATGGAAGTATCAACAATTTAGTTGTATACGACGATGTCATGTTAGATAATCAAAAAAATCCTGCTAGAATATTTTCCAGAGGCAGGCATAAAAACACTGATGTGATCTATGTCACTCAACGCTACACTCAGATTCCAAAAGTGATTAGAGATAACTGTAATATGCTTGCTGTATTCAACGGCGTTGATACACATACGCTACGAAATATTTGGCAGACATGGTGTTCTGATATGGACTTCAATCAATTTAGAAATTTCTTTAGTCATGCTCAGTCTACCCCACACGGATTTGTAACAATAAATTTACATGACCCTCGAACACGATATCGTATCGGACTGGATCAAATATTCGGTTAACCCCAACTGAGAGTTCTAGCAGCAGAGGGGGTGAGTGACAACGACGTTGCGACGCGAATGTTTTCAGACAAGGGTCAGAGACTTATTTTTTCGCGAGAAGGGTCTAGTGTTATTTTGGAGGGGGTATAATCAAAAATAAAAACAAAAAAAAGTTGTCTGATTCGCCCCCTCTGCTGCTGCTCCTCTAATCGTGGAGTTTTTATGAGTGCCGGTGGGGTAGGTATATGTGCCACGCTAAACATTTGTTTTTATCTTGATAAACATGCCTGAAGAGCACCAAATCATCCTAGTTTATCGAAATTTCAACCTGTCTGCCCTGCTTTTGCAAGACCCCCAATATATTTTATTATTTATCTTGTTCGAGCTCCATAATTCGTCATCAGAAAAACTCAAAATATGTAATGCAGGTGTCTTGAGACTAGTGAGGATATTAAGGGCTGAATTAAGGGCAAGGTTCGATGCAGCAAAAAGGAAATATATTTCTCCAGTGGTTCTTTTAAGTTACTGGTAAAATGCCATGAACGTTTAATACCTGTAGACAACAGTAACAAAAACTGACGTTGTGGAAGAAAGAAAAGAAATGAAAATGTTTAGCTTTTTTTATACAAAACAAACATCAACATTTCACGAGTCGTAAGAAAATATTCTTTTACGTTCCGTCTTGTTCCATTACAACCGGAGTTTGCAAACTCGGCAAATTTTCCCGTTACCGAATCACTTAGCTATTTGTATGGACGTACCACTGGATTCAGACGGGCACGGACAGGAGAGTGAGAGTGACTGTGTAACTATCGCTCACTTATATCCAACTCATGAGCATGCCATGAAGTCGTTCTATCTCCGACCAATATACCTTCAAGTCATCTGGCGATGGGCGAGCAGCAAGGCAACAGGTGGGAATACATTGAAGGATGTGGCTGCAGACATGAACGTGGGTGGCTCTGGGGATATGAAGTCTTTATCTCTAGACCGGAGTACCAGTGGAAATAGATCAACGTCTGGTCTACTGAGCAGCCCTGTTTAGATTGCAATGCTCCCTGAAGCATGAGGAAGAGGCTAAACGAGGTGCCTTAAACACAACCCGCTTCACTTTAACCCTAGTCAGAAATAGTGCAGCCGATGTGGATCCCACCTTTACTTGTGGAAAATCGCGCGCACGCACGCGCGCGCGCAAGCATACACACACACACACACACACACACACACACACACACACACACAGCGTCACTCATCGTCGGTATCTGGAATGTGCGCACACTAATCGACATTACTTCAGTATAGAGAACAGCTCTGGATGGTAGAGAATTGGTCTGACTCAACATCCAGATAGTAGCACTGGGTGAAACTCGCTTATCTGAGGAAGGACAATTCATTGAAGTAGGAATACGGGCGCCTAAATAAAGAAGAGCGACGTGAAGTTGGTGTTTGGTATGCCATCACGTCACAGCTAGTCAGCTAGCTCATAAATCTTCCAAAGGGTGTAAATAACAAACTCACGCAGATGACTCCCCAAGTATATAAAACGAAATGCGACCACCAAATGCGCCTTTGCACCGCCTACAACCAACCAAGATGAGAGCAGCTATACATTTTATTATCGAAATGCCGAAGGCAGACACATTCGCCATCCTTGATGACTTTAATATTAAAATGTCAGCAGATCACCACAGTCAGGCATCATCAGTGAATCGTAGTTTTGGCAAATGTAACAACAAAGGACAAACCCTACTGATGAAATGGTCTGAACACGATCTCATAATCACCAACACAGACTTCTGCCTGCCTAAGAAACAGGTAGGATATCCGATTGACGAAAAAATACAGAATGCTGAACTGACCACAGTCTCATGGTCTCTATGTTCAATAACCTGATTCCTGGTACCAGACGATCGCAAACAAAACTGATACCCCAAAAACCTACATGGTTTCCACTAATACAGACGAATATGAAACAGGCATTTGTTGAAGAACGGTGCAGCTAGATATACACATTTGAAGCAAACTCCGAGAACGTACAGGAAAACAAACTGATCATCAATCAGAGAATCTTTATTCGGCTTCATCACAAACCCTCTGACTCACCACAGGTGAACATCAAGATCGGAATTATACTGTCTTTCGGAGATTACTCAAGGAGAAATATTGGCTCCAAAAGTCCAGTTTGGAAGATTGTACTTCAGTATCTCAGATGGTAGCCTTCATCACCATTTAGAGGACCTGTCCAATTCAAACTCATAGAGTTACAAGACTCATTGCTGGGCATCAAGGTATATGATATTCTTAGAAGAATGATGTGAAGAGCGTCTCTGTGGTTCTACACACACACACACACACACAAACACACACACACACACACACACACACACACACACACACACACACACACGCATATATATATATATATATATATATATATATATATATATATATATATATATATATATATATATATATATTCTAAAATAAAGCATTATGATTTGGGGTCCATTTGTTTATCGGACTGTCTGTCAGGTGACATGCAAACTTAACATAAAAACCTGTATTAGATTTTTAATAACAATATATGTGAACAGGTTCGTCTTGAGCCTGTAGTGAATGTAAAGAAAATTATGAAGCGTGTAACTTGTCATGTTCAATGATTACATAATAAAAATAATTTTAAAAAATCATTTTTATAAAATATGTTCCAGAGACATTTCCTACTACATCTCCACATTTATGTTTTGATGCCATAGGATGAAGATTTTGAACATGGTTAAATCTGATTTTCGCATAATTGATTAATACACGTGATAGCAGAGGACACTTTTAAGTTTTCTTATTTACATATGATTCTGAAATATGTTGTTCTTTACTTCAATTTACCAAAATAACGTGATCAGAACAATGCCATTACATTATTGATAAAATTGTATCTAAGAAATTAAAGATTTATATTTTTTAAAATTAAATTATTTATATTATTAAACTCCGTTGGTTCTGTAAAATACTATATACACAACTATTGCTTGACCACTTTAAAGATGATGTATCTTTCTTTTCAAATAAGCATTTAAAATTACCATGTATACTATTGATATTACACTATTAATACTGTTTCTACTTAATATTCGAATTCATTTTTCAAGCTAAATAAATACAAAATGGCGTTTTAATGCGCATTATAAATATTACTATGAAAGAGATATTTAAAACGCCCTTGTATCATGCATTTTGATTGGTCAACATTATAGTTCGGTACAAGGAACATTTTGTACCGCGGTATACAATGGCATTTCTGAACGTACCAAGATACGTACGAAAATATAGTGTAATTAATTTAGAGTACAACATTTTAAAGTTCTGTGTCAATAGCTGGAAAAAGCTATCTTGCTCTGATTTATCGCCAAATAATACCATATTTGATCCGTGATAGTATATGGAATAAATATAAATTATTTGGAAATAAAAAATAAATCGTTTCATCTCAAACGAAAATCACAGACCACCTTGCTTTCTTTAAATCTCGTATGGTCAGTGCTTATAGGCGATGAATTCGCTATGTGTATGTTAATTGTTCTTAAAGTTGTAATCTTAAAACTATAAATAAAATGGGTTGATTAATTCTTACACGATAGCTGATATTGTGAGACACATGGTGCTGGACAGTTGGACTTCGCCAGAATATAACGATATTTTCAACATTCCATTGGCCATCGCAATGCCATACGTAACATGCGTCAAACATGTGAATAAATGATCATACATTTAACAATATTGGTCATATCCAACAATAATAAATGACAGATCCAACCGTTTTGTTAAGAAAAGATAATGTTTGGAACATTTTGGTCATGGATAGTGAAAACATGCTGTTAATGTCATTAAAGTTCTAACAAGATTCCTCGGAAATTTCGTACATTCCTTTCTGACGGATACTACTAACGTGACGATGCAGTGAAAAAGTACCGTCATACATACCGTTCGAAAGAAATACCGCGGTAAACCGGTACATCGAATCTCATATAGCGAATCTCCATTTAATGTCGTCACAAGTGACGCAGAAAACAAGAAGATCTTAGTTCATAAGACCAGAAAGAAAACAACCTGTCATATTGGTTGAATGTATCCCCATGTCTATTTTAAAACATAGGTATAAATTTATACATCTAAATGCTTATCATTGTTGAAGACAGGGATACTAAAGTACACGAGTTATGTTAGAATTGTACGTTAGAATAGTATAACTTTCAGTCTCTTCGACGAGAGCAATATAAAAAAAGACATATGGCAGGAAAAACAATGTCTTTTTATAATTATTTTGCATTTCCAAATAACTTTAGCCCTTCTTTAAAATTCTATAACTTTATTAATAACGGCCATCTCGGCTCAACAGAACGTACGAAATGCATTAATCTAGACAGACATGACTGCTTTCATTTTACATATATTATCCACACCCCCACTAATTCATTTAATTGATATTGAATTGGATAATCGTAAACATTCTCAGAGACTCGCTTTCTAAAGGTTTATGTAGCATCGAGTATCACAAAATCGACGAGATAATCGAAACCCATCTGTCTAAAATAAATGCTACTCTAACCTTTGATTTGAAACCCTTGATACGATTTCCGGTACAAGTTCTAATTAATAAATTGATTGCAATGATTTTCCAAAACGACTTCCAATGTTGCTGTTGTTTACCGTCTAATAATGGAGTAATTTCCGATCTGTTTATTATACATGCCAATTAGAAGACATGGTTTCAATTTTCTGATTTTCAGTTTCCGTCGCTCTGCGTGTATCTGTCATAGAATTAACTTGGATGCCAGTTTTCTTCATTTGGCGTGTATCTGCAATGGAGTTAACTAGAAGCCAGCTGAGTAATTACCCGAAGTCTGCATTTTCATCTTGTCATTCTGTCCTTCGAAAAAAATGTCCCGTTTTTTTCACATTTTTCAATATATTCAAGAAATCTTGTTCAAGTAGCCCCGAAAGAACTCCCAACAGTCTGCTTATCAAACTCAAAGCATCTACAACAAATTAGGTCGGTATATTGATGAACACAAGAGATCATGTTCAAACCTGATAAAAACAAAAAATATAAGTTTTAAAAAAGACACTAAATTCGATTCCAAAAATGGAATTTTAAACTAATATTATAGGTGTATTCTTTCCTGTACATAACAATGTCAAGCCATGGTCTTGCCACAGAAATACACCGATGGTCCACATTGTTTTGTTTTGCTTTCATGTAACCATTTGGTTGTGGTTGAATAGTAGTGTAATGTATTCTCATTAAAGTTGGAGCTATTTTACAATAGAGTTTTGTTCCAGTTAGCTCTAAATGCTCATTGTCATTGTGTTCTAATGATTGTGTTAATTTTGCATTTGATACAGAACGCATTTATGTGAGACAAAGTTTTAGGTTGACCACAAATCCTCTTATAGGGACACAGGGTCGGTAAGCGCCTGTGCTCTTTTTATTTGATTCTTCTACATCTCTTCGGCGCTTTACAGACCTTGCAACCTTTAAGTACCACTAAAGATGCATTTCTTGTGTATTAGCGGTTCATTAATCTGTCTCATTGTTGACCGTTCATGATTTCATGGTTCACCCTCTATGTTGTTAAAATATGTGTTTTTCGTTGAGAATGCATTTGAAAATGTATATTATTTGAGTGACTACACAAAGAAATTAAATCCACAGAATCACTTTTATGACTCATCGCTCATTGGTTATACTTTACCCTTTATAATTTATAACTCAGTGTATATTGCTACGGCAATCAGAGTTAGATACCGTTTATCATTAATAGTTCAGTGTATATTGCTACGGCAATCAGAGTTAGATACCGTTTATCATTAATAGTTCAGTGTATATTGCTACGGCAATCAGAGTTTGGCGTATATCGTTGATCATTTGTTGCTTGTACCGTTTTCGTTTGTTCTGAATTCGCACAGTGTTCGTTCTATGTTCGTTTTCCAATAGGTTGCCGTTCATCACTTTGTTTTCATTTCAAATGAACAGTTAAATGTTTCTGCGTCTGTAGGAACTAGTTGACGTTCCCATTTAATTTGTTGTTCACATGACAGATATTATAAGTTTAAAATATTTACTGATTTATTGAACGTTTTCAAGGATCGCATACATGGTCTCTATGTTTGGTAATTTAACGGTGTAGTTACCAACTGTACTTGATTAAAGTCGCTTGGGTTGCATCAATACACCATCGCCCTCCCCCACAATAAAGTAAATTTTGTCTAAACAAGTTTTTTTTCTTTTCTTGTTACAGTTATCTCATTATTAGACTCCATGTGATTGTCATCGGCAAAAAATATTAGTAATTGTATAGAATAACAATCTTCATTAGTATACGATAACCACTTATGTTTTTATTAGAACAATCAATTAACTTACCGTTGGATTTCTCTACAACATTAATACAATGAAAACACATAAATAGTTGTATTTTACAGAATCTTTGACATATGAGATCTAACCATTGTGTTTTTCTGAAACGTTCGGATATGTATACACGTGCTGTGCAATATGGCTATGTTGTTTCAAGTGTCACAAGATAGACCGAGTCGGAACTGGATTAGTGAAGACACGGAACACAACTGCGTTAATAAGATGTTTATTTTATAAACGCAATTTTAAAGATCAAGTCTGACACCAATATTTTACACAATATAAGAAAAATCTATTTAAATAAATGTTCCTAACATGGAACTATGAATTTCAGTAACGTAATGACAAAAAAGAAGTATATGAATGAATTTACAAATATGAATATATATAAAAGGCTCGTATAACGAGATAGATGCAAATATGCAAAGAATGCGTCGTCAATATGACGAGACTAGAATGAAGATATTAAATAATTAATACGTCGTCCATATGACGAGACATATGCAATCGTGAACCCTAAATTCTGAAGTTCTCGTTCATGGGGCGAGATTTGTGTAGAATGAAATTATGCAGGTGTCGTTAATATAACGAGACTGCAAAGAAGATATTAAATAAATAATACGTCGTCCATATGACGAGATATATGCAATTGTGAACCCTAAGTTCTGAAGTTCTCGTTCATGGGACGAGATTTGTGAAGAATGAAATTATGCAGGTGTCGTTCATATAACGAGACTGCAAAGAAGATATTTAAATAAATATTACGTCGTCCATATGACGAGATATATGCAGCATACGTAAGCACCATACACAGGCACCACACACGGGCATTACACGGTCAGCATAGACAAGCCCACACACGTAGTCACCACAACATGGCACCACACACGCAGTTACCACAACACTGCACCACTTTAGCACAACACTTCAGCACAACACGACACCACACTACGTCACCACACAACTTCACCACACCACTTCAGCTCTTTTAGCTGATAGATTGCTCCTTTAAGGATGGAAGCTTTTCCGACAAGACTGGATCGTAATGTCCCACACTACGTCAGCTCTTTTAGCTGATAGATTGCTCAGTTTAGGATAGAAGCTTTTCCGACAAGACTGGATCGTGATGTGATTTCTGTCTTATAATTTCGTCCTTATATACCCCTAGCTGTGACAGATATGCGCAGCTAGGTACTTTAAACTGCAGGCAATTTCGCACATGCAGCATGAGCTGAGCGTTCGCTCATTATGCCGAAATAACTAAAAAGCCCATAAAATAATAAACTACCCTCGGTAAGGCTGTACGCAGTAACGAAATCGAGACTAGATTTTTGACCACATATACATATTGAACATAGTCGTATACAATTTCGTGACATCAAGTAAGCGTACATTGTAAAAATATACTTAAACACACGATTCTACAAAAAGTACAATAATTTAGATGTAGACTTTATAGAATATAACAACACTCTGTAATTACTAAGCATGGTTTATGTGGCACTAAACACCGAAAACGTCAAGAAACACGATTGCATTGATTTAGAAACAAACGTTGTCAACTGTAATTGATATTGGATAATGTCAAGCACCATTTATATTCATTCTAAAGTTAACAACATCATACAACAATCAATATAATGTTAGACTTAGGTCATGATGATTGTTAATACGCGTACATACCGAAAACTTTAGAATTAGCAAGTTACAAAAATCTTATAAACTGTACTTGAGAGCAGATGTATATGTACATGTATATTGATTGAAACCTTAGTTCCACTTCCCCTGAATGTCAACGAGATTTTTAAACAGGTGCAGACTATTCAAATCGACCATCATATGATTTGAGAGTTTTGCTTTACGGAATATAAGCTGCTAATGATTAGCGATCGAACTGAATTGTAAATACAAAACTGGTTCCATCGCCGTACTATGGGAGTTCAGGCTTTGGATATAATAATGACAGATATATCTCTTTTCTTTCGTCATTTGAATACCGAGTTTTGTATTATATGTATCATTCCTTCACCAGATGTATCACTAAAGGAGACGTGAAGAGAATATTGTGTTCCGTGAACAGTCCACTTATTAGAGATGAAGCATCAATATAACAAAGATGCATCCATATAGCGTAAGCGATGAGCTATCCATGTGTGCATTATACTATATTATACGCGGGTATCTGAATGGTGAATCCGTTTCAGGTATGTAAGCAAGTGCGGGTAAAGTTAGTGATATAATATTGGTGCCAGAACGTTGCTGACCAGACAAACTTTTCGTTAGAATGATTGACCTGAGTTGAGAAGGATTTACCGTGGATAATTTGAGTTGAGATACCCAGCGAAATTCACTAGATGGTTGTTTTATTTATCCCTGCATTTAAATATAAAAACTCTTTATCATCGTAGATGTCGCCAACATGTTCAGAAACAGAGCCGTTTACGTCCAAATACTCAATGAATGCTGAACCGCATTAAATCACATAGTCCGCTAAAATGTCCGTGGCTGTTTTATGTCGATCTAGGGAAAAATATCTCACAGCATAGGAGTCATTATTAGAGCACCATTACTTGTAAGAATTTTTAATGCATGTTAGATATCGTGAGTGATTGGCACGTAATCGCCCAGTCATAACTGCACTGAACACCGAAATCACATGATTAATCGAGGTTAACTCCGCTAGAGAAATTTGTCCGAAACCCATCGCTTTACCCACTTTAAACAATTTCTTTCGTTTCATTTACACATCTGGAACTACTGGAGAGGCGTTGTTCTTCGATATATTCACAATCTCAGACCCAATGACCATTCCTGGACAGCAAATACGCTACCATTTAGTACCGGAACCCTTAGTCGCCAATGACAAACAAGCTGCTACAGCCAGAGTACAGTATTCGTGCATGAAGAATTGAAAGCCATATTTATCGAGAAGGTCTATTGCAGCAACTAATTGCAGTGCGCGATAGCAGATTTCGTCGGGCAAACATTCCACATAAATATTGTGTCGAAGATCCTTGTGTATAACCATGCGTGGGACTCCTTTGGATGACGTGATGATTTGTCGGACCGTCCAACGACGTATAGACCAAAGATAGTCATGATCAAATACATTTTGGCTTGTAGGCCAACGTATCCTTCAACGGACTTGCCGTCAGATCCGTCATTTTACCTTTTGTTGACCTATCAAAACAACGGATATTTCATTTGAATGACCGCTGATGTGGAATCCGTGCGCTAGCGATATCGCATAGTATGAGAGTGGTGATTTGTACAATGATTGAGCCCGTCTCCTTGTACACCATCTTGACGCAGTCACCTTACCACAGTTTGATCTTAACATTGAAGAGCTATAACATTAGTACTTTTAATAAGTCCAACACAGACTCTCTTTTTCTTAACTTTTAATTTTTCACTAAAGACGGGTATTAGGCAACGGTCAAATAATTTGCACGGCTCAAATCCGGGTCCGCAATCAACCTTGGAAGCTTGTCATGTTCATTGTTTCCCTAGTTATCCTCCAACACAGCATTGTTCATGAGTTTAATAAGTCTTTCTTAAATTTGTGGACATGGACGCTATATATAAATTTTCGACGCTGTTTCTGGACCAGCTTGACACATTTTGTAAACTAACATTCGTTAAGTAGAGCAAACTGGTATGGGGATATACAATTGTAGGACCAAAAACGTTACTTGGACCACCGGATAATCGTTGTGCTCGAGGTGAAGTCCATTCGGGTACTCCAACTTCCAAAAGAAACCATGGTTAAAATTGATGTTGTACGTATGTAGTTATTTTTTCTACGTCAGCAAGTGAAGATTCCACGAGATCTTTCCATAAAACCCGCCTACGGGAATCGGTTTTTCCATTCATTCAGGTCGTTAAAGTCATGGTATGTGATGTAATTATTTTGGCATTGGTGTAATATCCATCTACACGTGTGTTGTTACAGAAAACGTAACGGTAACTTGTGAGTTAAACCCTGCAATGGAATTTACGTTTACCAACTAAGTGCTGATCTGTGTCGGCGAGAATCTCCCGTTCTACTTTGTCCTGGATCACAGCTCGTGCCAACGTACGTACAAATGGCAGTATCTTGAATACATAAAATATAATCGCGAGAAGTAGCACATCCGTTTGCAGATATATATTCTAGTAATGACTAGGATTTCTACAACTAAATGCGGACCAGATTTTGTTCGCTTGTCTGTAGTCGTTGGCAAATTTAAGGTATGGATCCATGGTAAATGAGTTTCAAAAGATAGTTCTAGTCGATCATGTCCTCGTAAGGGTGGATTCCTCAGAGTGTAAGCAACTTAATGTTTCGGTCATCGAGCGGAGCTACGTATCGATGGTACCGGAGCTTCCGTATCGACGACTGATTGTGTAACAATCGTTGACGTCCACACCAAAACTGATCAGGAGTTTATTCAGACTAGAACTAGAGTCCATGAACTTCAATTCGTGTATTTTTAAGATGTTGTTGAGAATGACACTTGTTACGTGCTTAGGCTCGAATAAGCAGCAACACAGAAAGAGTGAAAACTAACAAGCTTGTATAACTTTAACAATGATTTTATTAAGTACAATTATTTTCATAAAATAAGTAAACTTACGGTTTTAGAGAATCAAATCCAACAAATATAGAATTCACAAAATAATCCACCAATGGAATTACAAGTCCTGATAAATAAATGTTCTAATAGTTCCAGGTTCGAATCTTGACGATGTAATAATCCAAAATGGCTGACAATGTCACGTGATGCAGTTCTTGTTTTTAATCATCCAAATGAAATTATGAAACATATGTCCTTTTCCAGATAAATAGAATAATTCTTTTTTTCCAACGAATTGACACAGTCCAGAACAATATATTAAACTCAAAACAGAAAATACACAACTTCTTTAAAATAAGCCCAATTTATATTCTACTACTACTACTAAAGTTAGCTTCTAAAACACAGCTATATATATTGTTTTTCTGAAGTAAACAAGAGGAATCATGTGAGTCAGGAAGGTCATGGAAAGAGCTACCTTCACCAAGTCACATGTTTAAAGAATGAACTAGAAGAATAAATCAGCCACTAAAAAAATGCTGTCCCCGAAACCAACCAATAGAATTGAAGACTTGTTGACAATGTCTAAAGCAAGGTCAGATATTGAGGTAACCAAGCCAAGGTCAGCCTGTTTACCAGAAAAGTCCAGGTCAAGTGAATTTTCTAGAAAAATTTCCCATTTAAATAATAATAAACCCTAAATGACAAATTTGGACCTAATAATTAAAAATAAATAAAATTAAATCCAATAGCCGTAACACACTTAACGATGTTTTCGATGCCGTTGCAACTTATTGTGTTATTAAGTCACCACCGTCCAAGCGTAGGTTAAGAAACACTACCGGAATTCTAGTTTTACTGAGATTAACTCGCATCTGCAGACTGCATGCGCTGTCCGATGTTCCTATGTGCATGTCAGTGATATTGCAGCGATAATAGACATTGGAATTTAACGCTTAGAGGTTTAAGAGTAGTCGGTGCTAGAAAGAACATTTTAGATTCAAAACTTACTCGTGTCATAATAATGTACGCAGGCAAGGAAAACTGTTGCCAGATCCATTTTGCTGTAAAAGGAACAATTTAAATAATTCCTCAAGAGAGTTCTTGCCATGATACAACATTGGTGGTACATTCCTTCACCCCAATCTGGTTACAGTGTAACAAAAGCTGCATTTGATTTGTTGGGCAATTTTCGCTGTATTTTACAGAACCGCGGAAGCTTTCTGATTGTTAACATTCACGGAAACGTTAAGGCATTCAATCTGCGTAAATTAGATTCGTAACTTTCATTTTACGTTGCACCACAGTGAATTTCAATCTTTTGACTTGATCGTGTGGTGCAGTTTTCGCTGTCTCAACTGCAGTGAAAGTCATTGCTACCAATCGTTTTGAAAATTAAGCCTGTACATGAAATTCTTTATCACCAGTCTTAAGCTGACTCAGATACTGTCGGTAATTTCTAAGTTAATCTGTTACGGGAAGCAGAGGGAATACGATTGCTTATTCGAAACACTGATTGTTCTCGATTATTTTACGTTTATTATTGGTGTTGAAATATAACTCAACCCAAAAAAAGTCTTGTGCGGGACATATGAAGTTCAACTTTCATGCATCTGAAGAGAGTTGATCGTGAACTTGCGTAAATGTATTTTCTAACAGCTCTAGAATATTTGAAAAACCTTTATCGACTTTATTGATATCTTTACCCTTTAACATCACAAGGAAACCACAATGCAATTGCATGGTGAATTGTGTTTTTATGTGAGGATAAGTGCCATATTCAAGGACACACCACTATAAATTCAGGTGCGCGGCGCGTTGCAACGTTAATACCATTACCGGATCACGGACCGTTTTGTTCAGCTTACAATCGTCAGCTTCTTGATTACAAATATAATCAGTAGTGACGGCGGTTTTGTTGATCAACTACCAACTAGTGCGGTTTCGCCTCTCTTGACCCGTGTTGTAATTTTGGATATCTAACTGTGCAGGTATTGCATGAAGCTGTCTCATTGTCAAACTCCACTTCGAGTCCCAATAATGTTAGTCTCGCAACTCGCGGTATTCTTATTTGACGGTAACGCTGATTCAGAGTTCACCTTAAAACCGGCTGTGGTTCATCTGGGGAAAGCCATGGTTCGTCCTTAATGGTTCATGCACATGTGCTTTTTAATGCACCTCTTGGTATTCTTGGTCGAGTGCCTGAAACCAACACGGGACGCGAGCAAATAAGATTTTACAATAATCGAGATGGCATCTTATGCCGCAGAGCTCTTTTTTTTTTCTTCTCCTGGCAACACATTTAGATATATAACGTCCCTGTATCTTCGTTGACAATTAAATGGAACTAGAGATTTTATATTGGACAGTGTTATTTATTTCCCAGTAGCTGCACTTAATGAGCCATGATTAATAACTGTACTAGATTTCAACCAGAGGTGTCCGTAGAGGTTTCTCCCGCATTAAACGCCACGGATAATCACCTCGGAAATGCACTCATGCTCCAATAATGCATTTTATTATACTGTCTAAAAGTCTTCGTCAGCACGCTTTTTGTCGTATACGGAATAATGTTAGATTAACGTTAATAGGCATAAATAGTCTTTCGTTTATATAAGAGAGATTTGGAATAAACAGATTAATATTTGTCATCTTGGGCCGCACATTGTAGTGTGAATATTATTTGCGTAAGATCAAATAAATGACTTCTACATAGCTGCTTTACAGGAATGACATTTATTTGTAGGGAGCTTAAATTGATTTTATGTTTTGATATGATCCTTATAAAAATAGATAGCATAATAAAATTAACGGAATAACTAATGTGTTTTCTGTGATGCTTTTATATAGTGCTTAAAGTTATATCCGTAATGATATAACTTTTACGACGTGACGATGAAAATTCGATTGTTGTTTATCATAACATTTCATGAAAAGTATAATTGTGAAGATGTTTTATTACTGACACAAAGTTATGCAACAGTAACGCAGCATGAAACGCAAATAACTATGGTCATATATGGTTGGTAAGGTTTGTATTATGTGAATATGAGGGTAGTTCTTTCCAGATTCTTTGTGAAACGTACTCAAAGAAATCAAACTTTATCCCTTATTCCCATTTTCTCGCTGATTAATTTATTTAGCGCCAAAATAGTTGAAAATATAATCATTAATTTTCATGTGTACGTTTTGCTCTATTGCACATTTTACGTGATGAAGTAAATCAGAACCATGCTGCAGTAGAAATGAGAAAAAGATGACTAATGAAGTCGGGACTGTACTAAATCGAAATATGACATTATTGTAAAAACAAATTATGTCATGTTACATTATCTCACTCTTTTTGGTCAATCTATGATGTATACATAGCGGAAATAGGAATAGCCATCCATGATACAAACTTGATTTGATTTATAATTCTTTATTTTGTACGTTTAAATATGCCAACACGGATGGTGAATATACGTGAGGTATTTTTTACCTCGATGAAGGCTTAAATATATGATGTCTGACATTTGTTTTTGAAACGTATTTAGTATCTTTTCTTTCAAGGACTAAGAACTTAGGCTCCAACGAAAATGTATCAGTCGACCTTGGTAAGGAAAATTTGATTAAACGACATGTCACAGATCCATTACCATGTTAATGAAAGACAGTTTTGATGGACGATTGCTTCCAGTCTCACAGAGAAGCTATTCCCTGTTTGTGTTCATGAATCCCACGAGGGTTACCATTAAGATGCAGTCATCTGTAATTATTATTTGAAATAGAAGTCACGTCGTCTTAGGTTTAGCTCGAACAGAGGGCTACTTTCCCCATCTAAGTCAGATCTAACATCTCTCCAAGGAAATAACGTCTGCGTTAATTAATACATTCTTTCCATTAAGCTGTCAAATTGATTCCAAGCCAGTTACAAAATATTACCCTTCAGAGCATAAAGCCAGGGATCATTGTTTTAATTTACAATCGGAAAGTCATCAAAATAGCAACAAACCTAATCCTGTGTTTCTTGCAAGCCCTCTAGTCATTATTGTGGGACATGAGAAATACAGCTGTTTGATTCCTAGTAATCAATACTGTTTTGATTTGTTAGGTTCACATCTTGCGATACATCAAAACAAAAACGTTTCCTTGGACGCCTCTTGTGTTCTTGAATTAATTATAAGATTGAGGAATAAATAGGTTATGACAAACATTTGTAAAGAAAGAAGTGGTGAAATAATGGCCCTTGATATATATATCAAAGACTGGATGACTTATTTATTTCACTAAAACATCTGGAAAAAACGTTTTCTACAGTATACAAACACTGATGAAAATGTTACAAAAACACTGACCACTTTTCCTTCTCAGCTAAGATTTATAATATATACAAGTCTGAAACAAAAAGATGTGTATGTTATATTTTGAAATCCATAGAACGCTTTCATTTTCCACATTTGTATTACTAATCGTATCAGTTACGAGTCTGTTTAATATTTAGAAGTCAACGAAAAACCACCAATGGCTATTACCGAATTTCCGATATTTTGTTACATCAATGTACCTCGTCTACAAGTGGTTTAGTTTGCTGGCAACGATTGGCATATAACTATATGTTTTAATTTAGAAATAGCAGAGGTAAGATATTTAAGGAAACGATGACAAAAAAGATATACTGTCATATCGTTATGTAAGTAACAAATGCGTTCACCAGATACGATGCATTATGAGCAGATTGTATTAAACTCAAATTAAGAAATAGAACGCGTACGAAAGATATATTCTGACGTAGCAGTCAATATTATTTGAATTTTCTGACAATGTTTGTCAATATTTGGTATTGTTTTACAAACCAGAAAATAAGTTTTAATAAAAGACATGTTTATACAAAAAGAAAGCTTACAAGACGCCAATAAATAATGGGCCCAAATCTTAACAAATGAAAGACATTTTATCTCGAGGAAAGTGGCAGGAAAAGGTGACTCAAATGACATTTAGAAGCTAAAATGTTGTAGCCATCTGATTTAAACATGATTTTGTTTAGAAAGTAATGATGACTAATGATTTATGATTATTTATTACTGACGACGATTAATAATAATGATTAGTATATACGTCGTAAATATTTCCAATAGCTTAACGTTACTACAACATTCAATATCAAGTAGTATTTACCACAATTAAGAAGACTTTTTAACCATTTTATTATATGATAATTAAGTGTCAGTATTTAATTAACTACTGATGAACGCTAAACTATGCTCCAACTACTTTCTATGAAGAAATAGAGGAGTTTTACAACAAACTCCAGGGTATAATAAACATGGTAAGTAAAAAAGACATTCCTCATCATCCAAGGAGACTGGAATGCCAAAGTTGGCAAAGATGCTCTAAAAGACTGGGATGATCATTGTGGACCGTCTTGCAATAAGCTTACTAATGAAAGAGGGAGACGGCTGCTCGAGTTCGCAAGCTACAACAACTTGGTATTAGCCAATACCCTGGTCCAACATAAAGCTTCACGATGCTGGACATGGCATGCACCAAATGGAACCCATCATAACCAGATCGACTACATACTGGTTCAAAACCGTTACCGATCTGGCATCATTAGAGCAAAAACAAGAACGTTCCCAGGTGCTGATGATGGGAGTGATCACGACCTTGTAATTATGAACTTCCGAGTCAGGCTGAAGAACATTAACAAGCCAAAGAAAATCAGGCTCAAATTCAACCTTGAACAACTGAAGGACCCTAACATCTGCAAGTCATTCCAAGCCACAATTGGAGGAATATTTGCTCCACTTCTTGCGATGGATGTTGATGTTAAAGTTATGACAGACACTTTCAACACAGTAATGACAAAAGCTGCCAAGGACATCATTGGCCTCCATCGCCCAAACAAAAAACCCTGGGTTACAGAAGGGATTCTGAATCTGTGTAATGCCCGAAGAGACCTCAAAAACACCAGACACAGAACAGGGGCAGTGGAGTACCGAGAAATAAACAAGAATATCAGAAAAAAATCTTGAAAAAAGCAAAAAAAGATTGAATTGGACAAAAATGCACAGAAATAGACTGTAATCTGATAATGAATAACAGCAAAAAGGCATTCCAAATTGTGAAAGACCTCACCAGACATAAGCAAACAAGAGTCAGTACCATTCAAGATGAAAATGGAAAATTCCTCACAGAAGCAAGTGACATTGCAGAAAGATGGACTGAGTATTGTAAAAAACTCTACAACCATCCGTCCACAGAAGACCCAGAGGTGCTTGAAGTTCCAAACTCCACAAATGATGATGATTTCCCCATTCTCAAAGAAGAGGTAGAGTCAGCAATAAGAGCACTGAAGAATGGGAAGGCAGCTGGAGTACACAACATCCTAGCTGAACTTATCATGAATGGCGGGGAATCAGTGGTAGAGCTACTAACAAAAATCTGCAACAAGATCTGGCAGACAGGCGAATGGCCAACACAGTGGACTCAGTCACTGATTATAACACTTCCCAAAGAAGGCAATCTCCAGCTGTGCTAAAATTAATTACAGAACTATCAGTTTGATCAGCCATGCTAGTAAAGTGATCCTGAAGATCATCATGAACACACTGAACCCACAAGCGGAATAAATAATCGTTGAATAACAGGCAGGGTTCCGGAGTGGAAGAAGCACAACATAACAAATATTCAATCTTAGGGATCTGTGTGAAAAGTACTCACAACATCAACAAGTCATCTATCGTGTGTTCATAGATTTCGAAAAGGCTTTTGACAGAGTGTGGCATGAGGCTTTGTGGGCCACAATGAAGAAGTACAACATGGGTCAAAAATTGACCCAACACCATCAAGCAGGTATACGCCAAGGCTACCAGTGCAGTAATTGCTCAAGGTTCAGTGGGGGACTGGTTCAAAACAACAGTTGGAGTTCGTCAAGGCTGTCTCCTGTCACCCACGCTTTTCAACATCTGCTTAGAGCGTATCATGAGTAAAGCCCTTGAAAATCACTGTGGGACAATCAGCATTGGAGGGCGTAAATGGGTTGGCAGGCAGTGAAGATGAACATGCCACCTTAGTGAAGAACCTGAATGAAACATCTTCCAGATTTGACATGGAAATAAGTGCCGAGAAGACAAAGCTTATGACAAATAGTGGCAAACAATTCTCAACCAAGATTAAAGTCAGAGGAAAGGAACTTGAAACAGTCGGCCAATTCAAATATCTTGGTTCCATAATCACCGAAGAGGGATCAAGAGCAGAAATTTGAAACGAGCAGCGCAAACAACGGCAGCTATGTCAAAGCTAAGACCCATCTGGAGAGACAAGAATATCTGTCTGAAAACTAAAATCAGACTGTTGAGAGCACTAGTCATCTCAATATTTCTGTATTCATGTGAGGCCTGGACCCTTACAGCAGAATTATAACGAAGAATCCAGGCACTTGACATGAGATTCTACAGAACCATCCTTGGCATCTGTTACAAGGACCACATAACAAATGAAGAAGTGCGTAACACCATCAGACACAAAGTAGGCCATTATAAAGACCTCCTCACCACTATCAAAAAGAGAAAGCTGAAATGGTATGGCCATGTCACTAGAGCCAACAGTATATCCACAACAGTACTGCAGGGCAGTGTACAAGGTGGCAGAAGGAGAGGTAGACAGAGAAAAAAGTGGAGTGATAACATCACAGAAAAATGGACCAGGAAAAGTTTTATAAGACACATGCATTGGCACATGATCGAGACAAGTGGAGGGAACTGGCTAGATGTTAAGCAGCACAGTGCCTCAACGACCACACTAGGTCAAGAGACTGATGATGATGATGATGATGATGATGATGATGATATCAACTTCTATTTCACGTAAACGGTGCACTTTGATTCCCTGTGAATCGCAATGTTTTATCCTTCACTCGGAATTTAATTAAACACAAGCAAATGCAAAACGAATATATAGCCTATTTTATTCTTAGGTATTATCAAAATACCCTGGTAACAATCTTGTCACTCGTTATATTTTGAAGATTACCAGTAACATAAAAATCACAACGACATCCTAAGACTGATATTACCTGTATCATCTTTTTATAATCGACTCTAGCAGTTTGCGACAGATGACCTTGGGCCCAATATTTTTCAACAATACATTGATAAATATATACGTTAATTTAGCAAATCTCTTTACAACAATTTTTTAAAATTATACCAGAATTAAGACGCTTACAATTTAAGACAAAAACAATATTAATAAAGAATAAAGCCCAAAGAACCATTGTTGTAACATTCTTACAACAACAACAACAACATAAAAGAAAGAAAAGAAACATTTTGCCGGGATTAAAAGTGTTGTCACAGGTTTCTGCAGAACTTTATCATTTATCAAGGAATAACCAAAGTATGTTCCTGTTCTTTAAAATGACTGTAGTGGTTGATACCAAACTAAATTCACATGAATGTAAGATAATTCGGCTGACAGTAAAGAAAAGGGTAAAACCTGTCTCTAGCCAAACAAAGGAGTGTCTTTCTTTTCCTCTTTTCCTTCCTAGATCAAATAAGAATAATGATTAATTTTCATATAAATTTCACTTTCAAATATGTCATTATGTATTGTTCTTTTTGCAAAGGGAAATTTTGCATCATAATGCTTATATACTTCATTCCATAAGGAACTCAACAATCAAACAATTCTAGACCAATTTTATCCATATTGTAAACAAATTTGTGTGGCTTTATATATATATATATATATATATATATATATATATATATATATATATATATATATATATATATATATATATATATATATATATATATATATATATATATTCATGTCCTAATTACTTCGCTCGAGAATTCAGTTCATTTTTTATTTTTTCACTAGAACTCAGGTCATATATAGGACACACGGTACTAATTGAGTTCCCATAGTAACCTATGCAAACACCATGCTGTTAAAATTATAAAGCTTAACATTTGTGAGTGTTCATGACCAAACATATTTAAATAAGTCTAGATGAAACATGGATGTCAACTTCTATGTAGAGGAATGGATATGAGCCTGCATGTGTTTGAAACATGGGCTTTCAATTCCGTACCTAAGAGTGCTAATTTTAGTAATGAGTGTTTCAAACTCAAGACTGTTAAAGAATTGTAATTCCATCAATAAAACAATTTTCTCTTTTTTTTCATTTACAACTAGAATAAGCTCTCAAAAGATCATTTTTCTTAAAACATAACTTACATTATTAACCCATCTTGGTGAGCCAAACCCATATATACTTTATTTTCTATTCACCCATTTCCAGACTGGTTCCCATTTTTCACTGTCATTAGTACCGTGTGTATTATAACATTCTTCTATTTAATTAAATTATATACAAATAATAAAACCAAAGGCCAGTGGATTACAGATTTCGAACTGAAATGAGTTTTGCAATATTGTTTTGTGCTGAAATAGCGCTATTAATGTAAAAAATTCTCTAGTGCAATTTGAGTTAGAAACATTGTCTTGTATTTATCTAAATCTACACACTGAAATGCGAATGACTGTTCACCCGTCCGTCTTATGTGAAAGTTAGTATTAACTGTCTTTAGATTCATTTTAATGTCGATCTATTACTGTCGTGCTATACAAGGAAATGGAGCGACTATTGTTTTGCCACTTTTCGACAGAAAGGTTGTTACTATGATTGTTATGGAATATTTTCATTCCTACTTATTATGTTCATTTGCTGGTATGTGGATATTAGAGGACCCATCTGGTATAATACATTCTAAACTAACTGTTATAAAATAATATTAAGATTAAAGTAGATTAGCTGCTATGTCATTATTTTGTTATTTGCTTGAGTTTCCATTAACACTGGATTCATTTTACCCCGACATATTCTCACTACATGGCACTAAATGCAAGACTTAATCCCATCTAATCTTTGAGATATCCATAATTTGGCTTGAGCAAAATCCTCAGCAATAAATAAGAAACCTTACTATAACATTTTTGCCAAATTCAATTTCTTCTTTATACCTTATATTGTCTTCTAAGATAGCATATCGATTTCGTCCTTCTCTTGTAAATTGTCTTCTATGAAAACAGTTTTAGATCTACAGACATGCCTTTATTTATTTATTTATTTATTTATTTATTTATTTATTTATTTATTTATTAGTGAATTAATTTTATTAAAATTGTTTTTATTTATTTTTTTATTTATATTAGACACAGACTCATTGGGAAACAATATAGTATTTAATTTAGACACATATTCACTGGAACAAAGGATGGAATTAAATGTATACACAAACTAATTTGGGAAAAAGGATTGAATTTAGACACAAACTCATTCAAAGAAAGGATGGAATTCAATTAGACACAAAATCACTGATAAAAGAATGGAATTAAAATTCTCGCTAGACTTGAGTCCTACTGGTGACATCAGTAAATTTATTGACAAAAGGTTTTTAAAAAGATGCGAAAATACTTAACAGTGTACATAGCATTCTGGGAAATGTAAAAGTATTTGAGGGACAAGAGGTCCTTGGTCAATATTATAAACAGCTTATTTGCTATCTAGCAACACACAAATACAAGCTTGTATCAGATATATACATGCGCAAAATTACTTATGGCATTATTTGTAACGTTATCATAAATTTAAAAATTATTACCAAAGAAACTATGAATGACACATTGTTAGTAATATAGACAAACGAGACCATCCGCCCTCCGGCGATCTTAGGGTCACTATGAGGACAAATATGTATTTAATAAAGGTTATAAACGTCTGTATTGCCAACATATTTTGTATATTGTTAATTTTATTTTTTTCTCTAGATTTCAAGCGTTCGTTTTTAGTTGTATGTCTTTCATATTAGCTGTATCTTTTTAATTTGGTCTTTTTAAAATGGTTTTTATATTTTTGCAACCGTTCGTTTCCTTACAATTCTTTATTATTGTAAATCTAATGACAATCTTATGCTTAAGGAAAATGACATGTTTACATTTCTGTTGTGCTTTTTTGATTGGGGTTTTAAATTTTTCATATTTTTCAGGATCGAAATGCTTTCATAGCATGGTACAAGCTATACTTGTACCTGACGAAACAAGTTAAAGAAAATTTCTGTTGTACAATCATTGTCTATCATCACCTGAAGAAAACACTCAATCCCAGATACACAGTTTGTACAAAGCTTCCAAGAATGTAATGGTATGTGCCACATAAGAATTTCCTCATCGAAAACCTAATGACGTTCGAGCATATGTAATCAACACTGACCATTTGGTAGCAGTCTACGTTTCCAACGATAACATGGTGGAATATTTGGATTTATAAGGATTATCCTCCATTAAAGACGTTATCACAAACAAACGTTATGAGAATAAATGCTGTTTAACCCAATTCAATAATGTGATAATTGGAAGGATCAGATTCTATGGTGTGTGGATAACATTGCGTATTTTCTTTATTGACGAAATATAGAATTCCCTTTCTTACGTTTACTATGATGTTTTGGATCACATTTTCCTAGCAACAATGCCAAAATAGATATGGAGTTTTGTGATCATTATGGATACAGGAAGCTAGCTAT
The DNA here is from genome assembly GCA_029339505.1 of Unio delphinus. NCBI lineage: Eukaryota > Metazoa > Mollusca > Bivalvia > Unionida > Unionidae > Unio > Unio delphinus. Next base: position 11,724,038 of record JAQISU010000058.1, read on the forward strand.
TTTATGAGGTACGGAATCAATCTATTTTTGGTAGATAGTACGAGTCGATCTCGCTCTGATTCGGTTTCTCGAACGCAAATGGTCGAGAAAACGTTGTTTTGTTACTCGAATACACGTTTAACTTTGGATTTTAACAACACTGATAGGCATCACTTGGTTTTTCAGTTAGGTGCATCTTGATGGCTGTGAAGGGGTGGTTTAAAAATTTACTTCCCGTTTCTATGGTAATCACTGTATACACACCATTCATTAAAGCATTTGCGAGGCTTTGCCCCAATAGGAAGAAAGGATATTGTTATCAAATTTATATGAGCAATTTCGATGACGTAATGTTTTGAGAAACTCGAGTATTTTGAATATTTGAATCAACTTGAACCCTATATCTTGAAACTGGAATAGTATGAAGTCTGAGAAGGAAGCGTTAATTCTTTTGTTCAAAATGGTACACTTATATTATTTTAACACGCCCTAAAATTTAAATAGATTCATCAATATCTTTAAACAGTAATTGCCCAAAGACTATGCAGGAGGTTTGAAAGAAATGTGAATTTCACTATGAATAATTATTATGAAAGTATCATTTATTTTAGATCATAAGTAAATAACAAGAATTCTTGTCAATAATGACCTGAGAAACATGTAATGTTCATCGTTTTAAAAGCCTCCCTTAGGATAGATCAGTCATTAAATCTAAGAACATGTTTCCGATCTTACAAAAAAGATACAATACTTAGGCCACATATTAACAGTACAGTTTATTGGAATTTAATTATATGTATGTGCTGTATATGGCTATCTCCTTTCTTTAGGTCATCAACATTGTGTCCATCGATGACACGACAAAACCGTTCCAAATAACTGGAATTCACATGTCATTTATCATGTCATTTATCAACATTCTCAACCAGTTAAGTTTATTCTAGTTTAAATGTTTGAATTTGTTGATTAGAGAAATAGAATATTGTGTGTGAATGTTGGTGTCGAGTTTTAGCGGTACTTATAACATATTCTTGACAATATCATGCCGAGGAAAAGGGAACTAAGCGCCTTTCCCAATGTCGCACAGAATCAACCTACCTGGACTGGCCAGATGGGTGTCAAACTTGTACAGATCAGCTCTTGGCACAACGCGACAAATAGGTAATGATCAGCTCCTGTCCTAACGAGAAGTGCAACGTCACCAGACGGAAAAAAAGAATACACTCAGTTGTTCTCGGTATAACTTGATGCAGCCGATTTGCCGTGACCCTGTCATAATTAAGTTTGCGTCTCTTTGTGTTATTTCATTAGCAAATTCTTTTTAAAACTGTTAGCATAAAGACTACGAATTAAATTTGGATTCAGTTTGTTTAGTTATAGAGTCAATAGAGAGCATATACATGCGGCGTAAAGCCAGTCTACTGTGTAGGCTTCAAAGAACTTACATATACAAGATTATATAAAGCAGGGCAACCGTGTTTTCATCTTTTGAACTTCCTGCACACAGGGACGTATGGCAACGATAGGAAGCTCAGATTTTATTGAATTCACTCATCAAACGGGAGGATTGGTTGAAGACAAAGACAAATAACAGGTTGGGTGCTGGGTTGAAAAACCAAGGAGGTGATTGTATTTTGTATACCTAAACGTTAGGCTATATTTGGTTTCTAAGGGCACGAGGTTTGGTATCTAAACGTGAAGACGACTTCATGTGGATTCATTGTGGATTACCTGGTCCTATAATGATGAGACAATTGCTTCTGCAGTTCCGTTCAATAAACCCGATACTCTTATCCATCGTCTTTATTTATCATTGCTCGTTTTGAGATGATAATCTCTTCCGATGTAACTGTTAGTTAATCCTCAATTCCATTTGCTATCGTTTTTTTACTTTCCTGACATCAGGCAATGTTCACTTTAATGCATAGATCATATGATCCTAATGGGTAATAATTTGCCTTTCTCCGATTCTTTTGCCATTACTTGGCAATCAGAGAAAAATCTGATGCTAACAGACCTTTTAGATTCATGATTCATTACATTGCATCAAGATAAAATGACAAGTTATATAGTCAGTTTTGTTTTGCCTCCAATACATGTCATAGCCTCCTTGTCGGTACTGTGTGAAATCAGGTTGTCTCAATACTGAAACACAATTCAACTACCTTTGTCACTTAGAATCCGAGGATTTGGTCAGTGTATATATATATATATATATATATATATATATATATATATATATATATATATATATATATATATATATATATATATATATGCATGCCTATATGTATTAATGTATCAGTGATGTATTTTTGTATATAAAACGTGTGTGTGTGTGTGTGCATGTATATATGTATGAACGTAGGTACGTACGTGGATAGGTAGGTAGGTCTCTATGATATATTAATGCAATAGCATTTCATGGCACTCACTGCTCAAAAGCCTTTTGAAGATAAACAATTCCGAATAAAAGAAAAGCATGAAGTACAATAAGATATATTTTAAAGGTAAGGATGCTAACATTCTGAAAAAGAAATATGCAATATTTCATAGAGGTAAATCCATAAATTTGTATTATAAACTACACTGCTATACAAGTTAACGATTTTGTTATGGTGGCATGTTATCATTAAGATATTTCATCGAGCTCACATAACAATAATTCCGTCTCACTGAATGGAAGTCTGCATAAGCGACATGAATGTGTTCCATTGTAAGTGGACACGGGCAGGGTATACATTCCATTGGCAGTTTACCGATCAGACGACATGCACGTGACAGATACTATTGCCACCTCAGATATGATTTGTTTTATGCAAGCGATGTCACTGTGTGTCTTTAATATTATTAAGCTTCTTTGTGGAGTTTTAATTCCACATATTTTTCAAGTATGATGAATATGGTGATTTATGTCACAGATTAAGTCAGTATATAGAGCTTTCATTTAGAAACGATTGCTGGTGCGATATGCCCTTTTAGCACATACTATGTTTTCAAAACTGTATGTGAAAACCATGTTCTGTAAGATCGGCAATATCAACGATATGTCAGATTTTCAAAACTGTATGTGAAAACCATGTTCTGTAAGATCCGATATATTAACGGGACGTCAGAATCAAGGTTTTGCAAGGCTTAAAGTATCATTTAGAGATCTCAAAGTCGCTTATCCCATAACAGGCTGGAAAAGGTGCCATCGAGGATTGCAAAGGCAGTTCTAATATTTTTTCCCTCTTCAGAACTTCTCATGATTTAGTGATTTCATTCTACTAAATGTTCTCTGAAAGGTGAATTCCTGCTTACCTGTGTCATTGCCATATATTTTGGAAGAGTAATACCAAAGTTGTTGATTGCAAAAGATATATAATATTTTGAACATTTCTTTTTAAAGTTTCTAAGTGATGACGAATTCGTATAACTAAACACTGAACGAAGCTTTAAGTGTGTGCAATGTTTGTCATTATGGTCAAAGTACGACATGTGCTGGATTAAATAGATCAAAGTACAGATGGCTATTATGATGAAGATCCAGTTTATTTGATATGAGGTGATTTATTTTACTCACATTACTTTGACGGGATAGTTTTAAATACACTCTGACAAAGTATAAGGCCCTGATCGTGTTTTCCATCAACCAATTGGATGGAAGATTTACAAAAATATCCATAAGCAACTATGCCATAGTCAAATATGTATCTCACCAATAGCTTGCATGCACAGATCAATACCTTCCAATTTGCTTCCCGATTTGTGTTTGAAACACTCATATCCAATCCGCGATTTTTTAAAATTTGTCCCTGAGGTAGCTTGTGTGTTTGAAAGACATATTAAATCCGTGTTTTTGTTTAAGTTGTTGCTGAGGCACTGATCGTATGGTGGGTCGTTTTACAGACACTGCTCGTCAAACAAGGATAGGCTCTGTCTTTGTCTTACCTGGTTTCCAATCTTTTCGGTACATCAACAGCAATCAATACATCATTAAACATTTCCAAAACAGCGAATAGTGTGTGTTCCGGTAAGTGTTTCAAAAATTAGTCGTGCGTTTCGTCAGGCTCGTTGGATATATCATGAACCTTGTTTACAGCGACCACACGTTCCAAACGTAAAAAGCGTTGATTATAACTTCGTAGATAATTTTATGTGAATTTTAAATATATCTTGTTTTGATTTTTCAATCTTTAACAATCTGCTGAATAATTTGATGATGATGAATTTGTTTCACGTGTTCAACTGAATCTGGTATTATTTAAGTTCAAATGTCGGAAGTACATGTTGTTTCTCTTATTGTTTATTTTGCGAATTGCATCCCAACCTATCTTTTTAGAGGAACGAGAATTTAAAGTAGGTCCTCTCTACATTGCTAATTTTGCATTGAGCAAAAGCGCAGAGTATGCGGTATTTAAGTATATTTTTTGCCTCTTAAATACTGTCAAATTTTCTAAATGCTTCCAAGCGTTATCTCAGTTTTTCTTCACAATTTTCAGTGAACCACTGTGTTTTATTTTTTAAGAGTTTGACGAGGACTTAAGAATGTTCCTTTTGTAATCTCATGTAAAATAGATGTAAACGGTAGAACATGACCATTGACGTTTATAAATGTAGTGACTGTCAAGTCTAGTGTTGCAGAGTGTTTCAAACATGACCTAGTCGGACGTCTTTAAATTTCATTGTGATATTGCCTCATCGGTGATAGAGTTAATAGTTTAGAAAGATTGGGAAGTAATCGCTGCTGTGAAGGTCATCAGCTACCTTCCAGTCATAATGAAAAAGCAGAGAATGAGAACAAAGTGTCAGATCTATGTACGTACATTTGTTACTACCTTGAATAGTAATCATTTGTTAATTTGCTTCGCTTAATACGTACTCGACGGATGACAGTGACACCTTGGTTTCTCCATGCTTTTCATGATTTCTGTGTCGCTGACAACCACCCACCCACCAAACCCATGTTATTGCAGCGAATCATGCGCTTAGATGAATGCAGTGATGAGTGAGCAAAAGATTTAATTTGTTTCATGTTTTCAGGTTGTTTTTTTAATCACATTCCACAATCAAAATTACCTGATTTTTATTTTTTCTCCACTCTTTTCGGCGTACCTACTAACAAAATATCTTATTTTCGACTATAAATGGAGAGTGTGCGGTAAGCGAAATTGAAGTCTCTTTTAAAAGGATCACAATGAATCCTGCAAATGAATCAACTCCACATGGATAATCGCCTGAATTAAAGGAATGTATTGTCTGTTTCATTTATTTTGTTTATATTCCTTTATGTTTTAAAGGCATACAACCTAAGTAAAAACGAATTAAATTATATATTTCTTTTTTCAGTTCGTGATTACTTATATAGTTGAAAAACTACGATTCAGGCTGTTACTGAGGCTGAAATCAGGCTAGTATCGGTAATTTTGTGATAAAATACGCGAATATTCATTATTGTCTGACAGAGGCGTAGCGATGATATTTTGCGCCCGGGGACAAACTATAAAATTGGCGCCCCAGCGATCTTGTGACAGATTTATTACCCTTGTTTTCTTATTATAATGTAACGTTGCAAGCCTCATTTTGGCGCCCCTGTACCTTGGCGCCCGGGGACATATGTACCCCCCTGCCCCCCCTCGCTACGCCTCTGTCGTCTGACAGACAAAACTTCGCTATTTGCCACGCCTATATTCATGTAACCTCTAAGTTGACCTCTCACGAAGATTAAGACTTTTAGCCATGCGCAAACACGTGTTTACAAAAATAATGGCGAACGCAGATCGAAAGCCAAAACTTACAAATTCTGAAAGGAGGGGGAAAAAAAGCTCTCTGGGCAAATTATAGCAGCACATGCATATGTATTGGTGACCAGCATGAACGATGGAATAAAAAGAAGTCTACTTTGAGCCTGAAAACTAATCCAGAGGTCGCCAAATTCTTGCTGGATAGGTGAGTCTCAATTTTGCAATGAACAGTCAAGTTTTTATACCGCTATTTTATTTCTGTATTGTTAACTCTTTATCAAAACTCTTAAAATAGCATATTTTATATAAACTGGCATTATTCCATTTAACTTGAAATATAATGTCACAGCCCTGCAACAATATCGCTGGAACCCGCATGTACACCATGACATATACTGCTGCTGTTTTTGAGGCTACCAAAGGGAAATTAATGATCATCTTCATTTTCGCACGCATCCATACGACTTTTTTTAGAGGCAATCAGTCACTACTGTTTTTTTAATAACATATATATATAATGTAAATGATGATGGCTGTAAACGAAAGTAATGCAATACAGTTATGTATATTGTATGCATACTATTATTTGTAAAGTATATAAAATCATTGTGTCTAACGAAACCTTTATTTTCCATTGCTATAGTAGTTATGAATTGAACGTCAGTGCAAGGAAAACATCAGAAACAGAGAGGAATGTCACAGAAGACATGGCCACAACTTCCATACCTGGGTCAACAATTCATAGGATACAAATTCCTGCTGTGTCTGATATAACCACATCAGAATCAGATATGGTATCTGTGTAAGTATTACTACATTTTATTAAATTTTATATATATTTTCTTGTTTACAAATATTATGGAAGATGCACATCTAAGGAATTTATGTATTACCTGGAAATGTATCATTCTATATTAGTTTAACATTTTGCAGTTCGTAAAGATTGTACATTTTGTTAATATATGGTTTGTTTTATTTAGAATAATATTTTTGTTGTAAATTGTTTGTTGGCATATGTCTTTTATTGTTATTGATACGTTCCTCATCATTCTGTTTGTATTTTAGTTAAAGGTCCTCAAGGGAGAATAGTCTTTGACTCAATTAGTCACCCCTTGAAATAAATTATTATTATTATTATTATTATTATTATTATTATTATTATTATTTCTTGAAGCATTATCATTCCCATCATGATAACCAATATAAACGATAATGCTTTCTTTTGGTACAAAATTAAAGATTCCCAAGTTCAACATTAGTATTTACACATTTAAAAAAATTATTTTAAGAGATTCAGTCTTGTCTGAAGTTTAAAAACTTAAGGAGAAGAAAAGTGTTATGATGGAAAAGTCTAAAAGTTTTATCAACCCATTTGAGAAAGTATACTAACAAACAAATTTGTGATATATGCATAAAAGGGGAATATTTGTGTCAAGTATACTAAAAAAAACAACCATTATGATACATGCATGATATATGTAACTAAACTTAAAGTGATGTATAGTATTGTATTGGTATTTGTGGATGGTATTTGTGTATGAACCAGAAAGTTGCTCCCACAAAAGCTTTCTTTTCTGTGTATTAACAAAAAAAAGTAAAAATTGTGTAATTACAATATATCTTAAATATAGAATCGATGCATAATTGAAATAATGAAGATATACTGGTTATCACAGAAAGAAAATGAATACATTGTATTATAAATACAAACCACTCTAAGGCCATAGTTATGGTTTGTCCGTTTAGTACACATGGAGAGGGCAAGGGGGGTTTACCAAATGCATATGCTTGTGTATGGGGGTGGGTGGTCTACTGATAATGTATGTACACATATACCTCGATAGTAATTTGTCTAATATGTAACATGCTTGACTGGGTTCAGTTGGTGTTTGAGTTTTAGTGGACAATAGACAAACTTTTTAAAGTTACGCAGCTTATTTCTTTGATGCTGCCAGACATTCAACATTGGTGGACTATCTGTTATATTAAATACATAATATTATTAATCATTGATCTTTTCTGTGTGGATTAAATATAGGCTGTTGTACAAAATGGGGAGAGCAACCGCATGTACGCAGATGGGGTGTGTGTAAAAAAAAAGTATGCATGTGTACAGGGAGGGAGGGGTCAAGCTTTACCCGAATTTTTGCGCACATGCCCATTGGTGGAATCAGATTTTGTTTCCGGACTTTTTACTTATTTGCTTGCAGTCTAATTCACACTGGTCTAAGCTGTACACAGGTGAAAATTTGTAAAAGTAGGATAAATTGGGGATTGGAAGTAAAAAGTGGCCAGGAGGAAAATAATGGGTCAGAAGAAGAAAAAATCGAATTTTTACCTTTATGCAGATGCCGAATGATGTTTCTAGCACACCTAAACATATATCTAAGCAAAATAATCTTGGAAGCAGATGTATTTCGATGTATTCAAAATTAGCCCACAAATGCATTCCCTACCCCCATTTCACGCGACAAGGGAAAAAAATTGTTGGTTTGGAATGAGTTGATTATTCTCTCCCTGTATGATGCTACTGTACATTGGCATTTTCATCAAAACAGATTTATGGGGATTTATAAATTTTAAATAGTTCTCTGCATCTGAATCAATTTATTTATTTAGTCATTTTACGTTGTTTCAGAAGTACAGCAGAACTGAAGAATTTCCAGAAGTTTGATTTTATTGTATGCCTCCAAAAGACATTCATATAAGCCATCAGCTTTCAGAGCTAGTAATCTGTTGGCAGCTCTTGATCATAACAATCATATTGACAGAGATGTGATTGTAAACACAGATGGAACAATAGGGTAAGAAACTTTATTCTTGTTTGTTAACGTAATAATTCCTTTTTGTTAAAATATTAATGCTTTACCTGAATGTTGATAAACCTATATCTTTTTGTTACAATTTAATCTCTAACAGAAGAATTTTAAAAAAAAAATAAATTTCATAAACCAATTCTGGTTAGAATTAGTCTAATGTAATTAGAAAATTCTGTAAATAATCTAAACATCCTTATGATATATGGGTAAGATACAGGACTTATTTGGAATTTTGAGAATTAAAAAAAAATATAAAATGACATTGTCAGTGAAATGTTTGCATTTTCTTGTCAGATACCAAAGTTCATTCAACAAAAAAGTGAGAGATGGTCTGCAAACCCAAAGAAAGCTAATCAACAGTACCTGTATATTCCGGAAATAATTATGAAAATGAGGTTAGATGATAGAGTTGGCATGAACCAGCCAGTTGTTTTGGACATAAATGATCCTAGGTGAATATATGATGTTCTTGCTCCAATACTACCACCACCTACAGAAGAGATTGTTACAAAGCAGAAATCTCATTTTAAGTTAAAATGATTTAGGCCTTTTAGTCAGGTAACACCTATTGATATCAAATTGTTTTGTAGAGACTATTCTAGTGATTGTATGGTAACAAATGATCCCTACCATGGACCCATATAGACTTTGACTAAGTCTTTCTTGAAGTGCCTACCATGAGCCAAAGTCCAGCATCTGTTTGATTTCCAAGTAGCAGTTTATCTTCAGACCACTGTTGATTATGTTCTTAAAACTTTTAGAAATATGCATTTGAACAAAAAGATGTAAGACGTTTTCTAACTTTTCATACCCATTGCATTTATACTTGTCTTATATGTATATTTAGATTAAGGTAAATGCAGTGTAGTTTGGCCATATGATGCATTAAAAACAAGCACATCAGAAACTATGCATTGTAATTCATTTAATCGTAAAGGAGTAACAAGATTAAAATCATGTAATTCCAAGTTGGTATTATTGCATAATAAAGTACCTTTTAATAATTGTATTTTAATTTGTGTAAATTTGCAGTCAGAAAGATTTCTAGCATACTTTGAAGAAGAAAAAATGTACATTGGAGCAAATGACTTCAATCCATACTCGTCATCCTGATTTCATTGCTCCCGCTAAACATTACTGTACCTATCAATAAACAACACATTGTTCGAAGCATTAAAATTGATATGTAACTGAACTGGACACTTTTTTCCAACAAAACCCATCGAAGAACATGTGTTGTGCCATGTGAATGCATCTTAATTTAGCTACACACTTTTTAGATTTATTACAAACATCCAATATTAGGACTGCATGTTTTTATCATGAAAATGAATTGCATCATAAAACAACATTGAGCTTAACATCATTGTTTCGAATTCCGCAATATAGTATTGTCCCATATTTCTGAATACATTATTAAATATTTAGGCTAAATCTTCTAAGACAAAATACTTACAGTTTGTTTTAATTAAATTATATATTTTGCTGATTTTATTTTGCCCAGTTGTTTCTGAATACAATTTTTTATCACAGGTGCAGCGATGTCTGCCATTACAGGTTCACGTACAGTTTCAAACTGATTTTAGAAAGAAAATAATGCTGTTAATTTCTGGGGTTTTTTTTAGAAAAAAAAATAAATTAGAAATGATCTTCACCGATTATATTTGTTAACAAATTACTATTTACATACTGGTGTTGACCGTTCCATTGGCCTAGTGGTAAGAGTGTCCACCTCAGATGAAAGAGGTTGTGGAGGCCTTGATCCCCAGCCAAGTCATACCAAAGACATAAAAATGATATTAACAGCTGCCTCATTTGGTGCTCAACATTAAGAGGTTAGTGTATGGACTGGTCGTCCTACTGTCAGGATAATGTAACTGGGTGGGATGTCATGCTACATGTCTGCGGCATGATGCCTCAGTGCTAGACATCACTATAAACTGCCACACTGCAAACATCATAGCAATATGACTGAAAAATTGTTCAAGGTATGTTAAAAATTAAAATCACACACACTGTTACAATTCTGAAACAGAACTTGGTATATTTTCATCACTGTACAGTAGGCCCAATTTCATGAATTCGACAAGTGATATATTGCTGCAAACAAGGGTAATGGTCAGCTAGCAATTAAAACACCCCTGTGAATGTGTAAGAGTTTGTATCTGTGTAGGCTTATTGGTATCAACACTGCATAAATACATTTTGCCTTGGGCAACACTATACAACACTGCCAGAACTTAATGGGTACATCAAGGAAGGTATAAAGTAGGGCAAAGTCTCTTCGCCTGGTAGCATGACCCCTGCATTCCTGAATTTGATATGTATATCTGAGCCAGTTTTGCATCGTACTTCGTACATTATATATACTATTCAGTATATATATATATATATATATATATATATATATATATATATATATATATATATATATATGTATGTATGTGTGTGTGTGTGTGTGTGTGTGTGTGTGTGCGTGTGTGTGTGTGTGTGTGTGTGTGGTTGGGTGTGCCTAGCTACCCTAATTTCAAAAGAAATGCAATAGGAAACATACATGGGGGTGAGCTTAATTTCAACATTTGTTTCTCTGCAGTAGTTTGTTTAGGTGATGTACTAAAGTTTGGCATTGAGTAAATGGTAATCACTTGTGTCAAAAGCATAGAAACCAAGCACATGATACTAAAACATCAATGTAATTTCTATAGAACTGTCTAGTATTTTGGAATGGGATGTCTGAAATCAATCTTTTATAGTAATGGTACACTAGTTTCTCATATAAAAGTCTCTGGGAGACAAAGAAAAAGGAAGAATGTAGGCAGAAGTTAGACGGACTGGAGGGAATCGGACTACCAGTCCAGAGAAAGATCATACAGATGAGTAGGAACACAGGACAGGAGGAAAATCTATTACACTAAGTCAGATGATAAAATAGGCCATAACTTGGTCGATTTTTTAAAGACGAGTGATAGGGTTTTAATTTGAATTTCATTTGCCAGACTGTTATTTAATGATATTAAATTGTTGTTTATTTGACTTTGACATTTTGTATATTCATTAATTTAACTGTCGGCACCGCTGACTGGGGGCTCTGAGTATTGCATCTCTTTATCACTACTTCAATTCCTCACAAAAACAAGCGGGGGTGGGGGCTTTTGTAATAATTTAAATAATATTGGGAGAACCTCACCCAACCTAAATAACACGGAAAACCTCTATATATGCCATAATTATTCTTAGATGATATCCTTCAGTTTTTTTTATGCCTGACTGTACTCTTAAATTAAAGTTATGTATGTACATGCACATTTGTACTTATATAAGTTTAGTACATTTCATAATATATAACAGTTAGTTTGACAGTGTATGCAGTTGTTTACATTCATCTGGGTATTTATATAAAGGGTATAATTATTTCTATGGTAAATGAACACATTTTAAAAATCTGAAAATTTGATGATTTTATTTGGTGTCAAGTATATTTGATTTAGTTGCAATAAGACGGCTGATGATTCATATATGTGATATAAGCATTCAAGATTGCTTTTGATGAACTAGTATTTTAGTCTTAAAATCCTTATTCTGTTTCCAGAGCCATTTTGTTTTACATGTAATTGAAAGTAATGAGCAGTATCTGGATAGAATAGTATCCTAGTGTTTGTAGTTCTGTTGATATTTACAAGCCAATATGTATTCATGAAACACTGCCACAAGTTTTGCTTTCTCAACTCAATATGAATATGCGTTATTTATTTATCATTTAATTTAATGTGTTACTGTATATGCACGATTCAAATCATGTTCACCAGTGTGCTTTTGTTGTTTACATCCTTTGCATCCCAATGCTAGTCAACTTCAATTCATGTTTTTAATAAGCAGTCTCCTCACAGTTGCTTTCAAAACATGGCCATACATAAAATCATTCTTTAGTGGGTAGGTAGCTAAAAATATGTTTAACAAAACTTATTCCTGCAAAAAAAAATGCATACTACAAAAGAAATGCTTTATACAACTTAAAATCAACATAAATTATATTATTCACATATCATAATGGATAGATCACCCAAGTCTTCCTTGAGTAAAGCCATGGTACTGGCCAAAATTATTTATCCATTATACGCCATACACAACAGCTTGGAATGACATGTCTGTAGCCAGTACTTAGGTATCCGTTAAGTCCATAAAATAAATAGCCTATTAGCAGTATGCCTTTTCCCCCGGTTGTAATCATTTTCTTCTTCTGCTGCCAGGACACCTTGAATATACCTCTGTGCAACAAGGAGCACGACATCATCTAAAACAACCTGGTCGATGTCCTGCAGATTTTTTTAAAAAATTGTCAGTAAAAACATTCCAAATAAAAAAAATGAATTAAATGTTATGTGGTAAAATATTAATGTTCGTGTTATGCACTGAAGCAAACGTGTAAAAATACAAACAAATGCGCAAATCACATCGACTATCGAATACGTGAGGTGGTAATGCCAATACACAAGAAAATCAACTTTATTCTGAGCCTAAGAAGCGACTTTAGCGAGACCTTTTAATAGCGGTTCTGACTACAATGATACAAATTATTATATTTTTAGTCGGTTTATCTAACAACGTAACACAATCTCACAAGCACGACAAGTAAACACTTTCAAGAATGGCCCCTTAAAGGAACCTCTTATTGTCAGGATTTTCCATCATATTGTCTTTTTTGCCTACTTCTTGTAAGTTATCATATATAATGAGAAATCTATAAGTAATAAATATATTGTGGGTGACTATAAAGAACTAAGGAGAAGGACAGACGAAGAAATACGAAGAATAAGGCAATAATTACATCAAAAGAGAAACACGCTTACCTCGATTTCAATATCTGTTGACGCGCTTCACGTGACACTGCGACTTCGGAGAATATCGGTAAATTCCGTTTCTACATAATTAATTAGCAATCCGTACAGAAAATCGTTATATTTTCATTGATTAAACTTACAGTTGTACATTTTTTGAAACTGAATGACCTGTAATTACTCATTATTTCTACTATACTTTTCATAATATCATGCACTTGCAAGAACAGAAAAGTCGAAAATCTTAGGTTGTTTGCCTTTAATGTATATTCACAGCCCGTTCTCACCCCAGGTAGGTGTCCTCTGAAAGCGATGTTAATTGCGTCGTTCATTCTGCCTTACTTCTATGTTGTGTCATAATTGATGAAATAACGAGGTGTCTATTCTGTATTCTTTTTGCTTTTATTGGTTTTAAACTTTGGTTTAAATTGATCATACTTTGTGTTTTTCTTTCGTCTGAATCTAGACGTATTGTCTAATGTCATGTTCTTTGAGTTCTGATTAAAGTGTGTCTGTCATTTATCAGTCTTTCTATGGTTTTGACAATAGAGCTTGTACGCGATCTGGAACCAGTCCTGGAGGTGTCGGTATGGCCCTTGTGAGGTATAAGTACTGGGTATCACTTTTCTAAACATAACGGTGTGAAATCCCCGCTTCCTAATTTGTACCGAAAATGTTTAGTAACCGATTGAGAGCACTGTCAGGTAGGTATGAGTTTCAGAAGCTGATAGTAGATATGAGCTTAGTGGATAGTGGATATCAGCTTACTGGATAGTGAATATAAGCTTAGTGGATAGTGAATATAAGCTTAGTGGATAGTGAATATGAGTTTAGTGGATAGTGAATATGAGCTTAGTGGATAGTGAATATAAGCTTAGTGGATAGTGGATATGAGCTTAGTGGATAGTGAATATCAGCTTAGTGGATAGTGAATATGAGCTTAGTGGATTTTGAATATAAGCTTAGTGGATAGTGGATATGAGCTTAGTGGATAGTGAATATCAGCTTAGTGGATAGTGAATATCAGCTTAGTGGATAGTGAATATGAGTTTAGTGGATAGTGAATATGAGCTTAGTGGATAGTGAATATAAGCTTAGTGGATAGTGGATATGAGCTTAGTGGATAGTGAATATAAGCTTAGTGGATAGTGAATATGAGCTTAGTGGTTAGTGAATATAAGCTTAGTGGATAGTGAATATGAGCTTAGTGGCTAGTGAATATAAGCTTAGTGTTTAGTGAATATGAGCTTAGTGGTTAGTGAATATGAGCTTAGTGGATAGTGAATATGAGCTTAGTGGATAGTGGATATGAGCTTAGTGGATAGTGAATATCAGCTTAGTGGATAGTGAATATGAGCTTAGTGGTTAGTGAATATGAGCTTAGTGGATAGTGAATATAAGCTTAGTGGATAGTGAATATAAGCTTAGTGGATAGCGAATATGAGCTTAGTGGATAGTGAATATGAGCTTAGTGGATAGTGAATATCAGCTTAATGGATAGTGAATATGAGCTTAGCGGTTAGTGAATATGAGCTTAGTGGATAGTGAATATAAGCTTAGTGGATAGTGAATATGAGCTTAGTGGATAGTGAATATCAGCTTAGTGGATAGTGAATATAAGCTTAGTGGATAGTGAATATGAGCTTAGTGGATAGTGAATATGAGCTTAGTGGATAGTGAATATAAGCTTAGTGGATAGTGAATATGAGCTTAGTGGATAGTGAATATAAGCTTAGTGGTTAGTGAATATGAGCTTAGTGGATAGTGAATATAAGCTTAGTGGATAGTGAATATCAGCTTAGTGGATAGTGAATATCAGCTTAGTATATAGTGAATATCAGCTTAGTGGATAGTGAATATGAGCTTAGTGGATAGTGAATATGAGCTTAGTGGATAGTGAATATCAGCTTAGTGGATAGCGAATATCAGCTTAGTGGATAGTGAATATCAGCTTAGTGGATAGTGGATAGTGGATATCAGATGGTTCAGTTTTAGTGTATTGGGCTCAATAAAAGAGTGTTGCCGTCCTCTGAATACAAAATTGTAATCTTCAGCGTCAGCATGTTTAAATTAAAAGGAATTTTTCATGTTTTCAAACGGCGAAAGTTTTCAAAGTTCTACTGTGAGAAGTGTTTGAACAATTTGTAACCTTCTGTGTTCTGACTAATTCGTCACACTTGTTAATGGTTGATACTTATTTTTTGACGATTATTTTAGTACCAATTGACAAACAGCTGTAAAATGCGATTCACATAGAAACCAAAATATCTCCCAATCTGCCTGTCTCAACTTCCTCGTCTGCACTAATCTGTTAAATTTTGTAGCATTACCTTTTTATTATTTAAAACTTGTCACTACCTCATAGTTCGTCACCAATTTCCCAAGAGGTGTCAAATAGACGCATTAAATTGTATGGTTTTTGCAAAAGTCGTAAGTTGAAGAGAAAATCAGATTGCATATTTTGAAGGAAGATGTACTAAAAAAAGTCACAGAGATTTGAATGTGAACGCACGAACTGCTACATCATGTTACGTAGTGTTTTGGATAAATTTGGCTCTGCGAAGTTTTGCTATTTATGATAACGTAGATCCCTCGCGCTGCAGTAGCAGTATTGCTTAAATAAGCTTTTTGGTTGTAAAGGTTTTATTTGTACCTATAACGGTTTCATTAAATTTATTGTTTCATTTTGTTGAAGCAGAAGAATATGGAAATGTTGAAAATATGGGATGACCAGGTATTAACGGTACAAAATCTTGGGGCTGACCAGTTCCAAACTGTCTAGAGTACGGAACTTATTGAACATCTTGCTAGGATCGCTTGATCCCTTTCTGGGTCTAGCAGAGTCTTCATGTACTCTTTGCTTGGTTTTGAGAATACATTACCAATGAGTAAAGAAGTGGACTAAAGAAAGTTTTTGAGTCAGAAGGGTCAGCTTTAATTTATGTCACGTGAACATTGACCACTAGTAGCAGATTCATTTCTTTATTTGTCGGCCTGATTAAATTGGTTGCTCGTTACTAGTGGCAGTTTGATTTACTCGTTACCCTGAATGTATATTGATTTGTATTTTTTGTTTGTTTTTCTCCATGATAATATGTTATGCATCATTGTATTTTGTACTTGACCTTGTCCAAATCAATTTCATTGTGTACCTGACGTGGGACATTAATGTTGTTTTTATTCTGTAAATAAATATTTACAATTTCAGTAATAGTGTGGCTTCAATATGATGATCATTATCAATAAAGGTTTATTTGCATTCTGATCTACAATATTGGAATTCCACTATGAAGCACGTGTTCTGTCTTATGCAGCCCATGGCTTCTTTTTAAGCTTAGTAGCAGACTATATCTGTTTACAACCTATAATTTTCTAGAAATGAACGTTAGAGCTACAAATTGGCTCTACTATTACATCTGAATTATTTTTTGCATAATCTTGTTTGCTTTAGCAATTATTTATTCGACCGATATCATCAGAAGCAGAATCATTTTAATTGTGATCAATTTATTTTTTGAAAACTCTCTGGTATAATCAAAATTCTAGATATACTTCACCATGGCACATGTTCAGTTTCTATGCTGCTATACTATAACGGGTATCTCCAAAAACCGCTTGAAACAACGCAGATTATCGCAGGTAGTTTTACAACTGTACTAACCAAGTAACTGTCTCGAGCGGAACTTCTTTACACTGGTTTACTCTCCAGATATACCTTAAAAGGATTTTGTAATAATGCAAGACGAGAGCTGTGTTAGGTTCTTCTTGTTATCGGAAGATTATATGACGAGAAAGCTTGGCCAGTTCCCTTAAAGCGGAATCAGCTTCCCCGTCCCGATTGCTAGTTGTATTCTTTATTTTCTTTTTAAGACATTTTACCACACTATCGATAATTACTTTTTTTGTTTCACATTAACTGAGTTATCTACATGTGTCCCCCATACTCTTATTCGCCTCTGAATCAAACAAAATGACTGAGACTTATGCTAATTATTGGTGTTTCTCATGTCAGGGCTAAATAGGGTGATGAAATCGTATAAAGTATTTTGTTACTCAATAATCTCTGCTACCACCCTCATTGGTCATGTCCTTTACATGGTTAAACTCGTAGCAGTATAAGGCTCTTTAATCACACTGAGGACCTTTACAAGTCTGAAGATCAGTGAAACTGAATGACTTTAACAGGGCTTTTACTGAATAGCCAATTGACCAGACTGGGTTTCTGGCCACACGCGTAGCACAAGTTGAGGCTAATATATGTGTATTGTATCAGAATGGCATCAACATATATCCTTTCTGCTCAAATACCAAATTCATCACATCTTCCAACATTTGGCCCACCCAAATGCAAAGAAATTAGTCTAGGAGGGCCTCAAAGCTGGAGGATGCCCACATTTTAGAATATGCCGTCTATTAATCAACGTGGTTATATGTTAAAAGAGATACATTAACCTATAAAAACCATCACAACATATATTTCTTTGAATGTACACATACTGCATTAAAGCATGCAGAATAGTATTCTCTGGAGTGGCTTGTGTACGGCATGACCTACCTTGATTTTTCTAATAATGCAGCAGTTCAGATGGATGTCTTGCATCTATTTATATGTAACATTTATGACATTTTCATGCGATTGTAGGTACAGAGAATGATTCCGGCTGTAATTGCCATGGTAAGTACTGCATGTTAAAAATAACCATGAAATACATAAGGTCAGAAAGTCATCTTGTGTTACAAATGGTGATATGATATTTCTAAAATCATGCAGAACCTGTCGTGCTAATTGTATAATAACTGTCCATGATTGTAGTAGCAAATGGAACCCCGAAATAGTCTTGAACGCATTCTCCTTACTTAGAATAATTACTGTTAGACATTTTATATTTCTCTACTAGGTACCGTCGTGAATTTACATCGTAGAGGCAAGTTATCCTCAAATGTTTATAAATCTTTTAGCTCTACGCTTTAACACTTTATTTCACAGAGACACAGACACGTACGCTTGCTAGAGACGCAAACAATATTTAATCATACTGGACAAAAGCAGCATGTGTAAAGACATTTCAGACAGATATAAGGATATCATGAGGCGATGTCCACCTTGAAATTAGTAATGGTATTTTGAGTAAGCATTATTAGCCTAAGTATATTTAATTTAAACCGACAAGAATCTTCTTGAACGGTCTTGAATATGTAATTCTCTAACAGGTATCGGCAACAATTGTGGTGTTGAAGGGTTTTTAAAAGGTATTCATTTATATTGTTTTAAAACTCAAGAAGGTGGTACCACTTTAACTATGGGAGCTACAATTTTAACTATTGGTCCTGATGCGATAGTAAATACGTTTATTTAACGAAAGCTGAAACCTAGTCGGAACGCTTGGCCTTGTAAAATATCCAAATTGCCCTCACTAATTATCGAAGGTACTTTCACGGCTTCGATTAATAGTACTTGTTCCTAAATGTATTACGCGTACCAGATTCTGCGTTGCAACAAAGCTATTTAATGGAACTTCTTTAGCTTCCATTATTTTCTCAAAGGCTTCCATCTAATAGGCTAGTATCGACCTTTTGGAAAATATCACAATTTGAAAAAACAGCCAATTCAATCCAGATATTGCGACAATAAAATATTTTTGTGGCAATCAACCTCTGGAATAAGGTTTTCTGATTTTCAAATGTTTAAAGACCTTTTAAGGGAAGTAAAATCGATGCAAAACAAAAATGGTCGTTTTCAAAATCTAAAGACTAGCAAATGCTACGAAAAATATCACTGGAGTCAATAGGTAAACTTTTGAGAGTTCACTTTAAGATACTAGGATTTGATGTTCTTAGAGATGAAATGTCGTGTTTAAGGCAAACTCTTCTCCCAGGACAGCGTAATACATAATTTCCAGCATCTCCAGAGAGAGCAAACACTTTGGGTTTTCTTAATTTCAACTTCAGTAGAGATATAACAACCGGATAATCACTTTATTCGATTCGTATATGACCATATGTGATGTGCAAGACCGTGCAATAGTTTTATTCATTAACAATACTTTTTTTAAAGATTACGTCTGCTGCCACGTCGACTGCCCATCTGTCGCGGTGTCACGGAATTTCTCTTTTCCATTACAAGCTGGACAAGCAGGCATTTCAATGCCATGTCTTAGAAGCAAACTGACAGTGTACCAACGAAACCGTAAAAATAACGTGGCTACTCGTTATTAATAAATTATTTGTGATTGATATAGGTTGACAAGATATTATATTATATAATTATGGTTACCAAAAGGAATGACCAATGTATTCCATATATCAAGGTACATATGGTTACCAAATACTAATTTCGCATCCTTCCTCCCACAATGTACTACAGCTTGTACTAGATCAATGATTTATCCAGACGAAATTTAAATTCTTGGATATATCAACTAAACAACTGTGCCAATAATATGTACGTTTACTTTACATTCAAATAATTTGGGTAGATCGCCATTTTCCACTGAAAACAGAGTTTAGAAGATTTGCTTGAAATCTTGAGTTGTGCAATTATTTCAAGGCGGTGAGATTATTTTTGATACGATATATATATATATATATATATATATATATATATATATATATATATATATATATATATATATATATATATATATATATAAATATAAGATCAGACAAAATGATCTGAAAAGAGTTGAAGGGTTAGTTTGCAGTACATAGTCTTTGGAACACAACATATTATCTCACTGAAAGAAAAGCAAGTGTACCTGTACATTAATATACCAAACAATGAAGAAAAAGAGTTTTGTAGAGAAGCGCTGGAAGCAATAATTGGAAAACCTAGAAGAAAAGGAATCGTCCTGGATAGCCCAACTAAGAAACCTGAAACAAAGCGTCTTAAACCATTAAAGATTCCAGACTTTCACACTGACGCAACGCAAAGTCATTTTCTTTGTAAAATTAATATTTTCAATTACTTTGTTCGTTCATGTAGTTCATTATTCATTCACTGACCTACGTGTATACTTACTCATGTTTGTGTAGTTTGTTTTGGTAATATTAGTGTTGCTGCTGTTGTAATTAAAGAAACAAAACTAATTCTCGGAGATATTATTTATGGTTGACGAAAATAGACGGTATATTTCCCTCCTATTTTAGATCAATACTAAGTTACCGCTAGCTTCTCGTGGGTCGGTGGATCTTTCTGGGATTTTCCCGGGTTCTTCCTCCACCATTTATACTGACCGCCATATATAGCCTATCTTGTGCTTTAAAAATACCGTTAAACCCTATAAAAATAACTGTTAAGTTACCAATTCATTACAGAAGTTCAAACCCATAACGAGCAAACAAAATCTACATTATTTTCAAACAATATTTCCCTTCAACCAAACATCTTGTGATCTTTCTTTTAGTACAACTCTTTTTTGTATTTATTGTTTGTCTTACAATGCTGCTTCCGTATTGTAATTGACTTCAAGGCACTGTGCTAATCTAAGGCGTCTAGGCTAGTTAAAAACGATGTTTCGCTGTTCTTTGTTTCCTTTACATTTATAGATAGGGTTTCTTAGCGATTCGGGCTAAGGAAGCCCTTCGTCATGAAAATCTAGAGGAGGTCAATTATAAGACCAAAACAGACACAACGAAAAATGAGGACAAAAATAAAAATTTGCATGTCGAGATTTGCAAGAGAGCTCAGAGAAGCAAGCTAGTCATAACGTAGGAAAATATAACGTAACAATGAATGCGAGAATTTAAAATATTTTCAAAAGGTTTAAATGAAATTCCTTAAAGTGCTGAAACTAGAGACGCTTTGAAAACTATAAGCAGACATTGTTTAATATGCATGGAAAGGAGAAACTTTCAATATAATTAGAAGCAGAAGTAGCTATAGTAGTAATGTTTATCAGCATGTCTGATAAAACGGAACTATGCTGCCGATTAAAAGTTCCTAACATTTAAACCTTAAAAATTAAAAACAAAAAGCCTTAAAATAAATAGAGTCATGAGGTATTAAACGATAACAGTTTAAAGGTATAGATTGTAAGATGATGCAATGTGTATATAAACTAAAACAAAGATCAAGGAAGAAGTCTGATATCATTGAAAAATGTATTCAAATTTTCTAGCGTTTCTCTGGAGTTAGATGGTCATTAAGGTTTTTATCGGAGTCCACAACAACACAACCAAGGAACAACAGAAGTAGAACAAAACTGGTCTCACTAAGTAGAAGTCGACACACTAGACAAGAATGTGTTTCACTGGCCGAGTATGCACTCTGGTCAAGGTTCTTCTTTCAAGATGTATACACGAGTCATGTATGCGTGTCCGATACGTGATTGGTCAATACCATCTCATGTCTGCGATTTGTGAGAGATGCCAATCTCCACTGGTGGTTTTAGTGAAAGCTTGTTTGCGGATTTTTTATTTACATTCTTTGTAAAGTATATAACATTTGAAGTTGCTATGTGGAGTCTGGTGATTGATTAATCTGCTGTTTAATTATATTTAGTACCAATAAGTCTAGGCAGATAGTATTAACAAATCATGCTTCAGTAAAATCTGGGATATTGGTCAAATCTAAGGACGAGAAAGATCCAGATACAAAATGAATATAGATATATGACATGTCATGAAAAAGATAGAATATGTGCTTTGAAATAAAAACATTCAGCTTCTGTTTTCTTGTTTATATATTTACAGTCCCAATGCGAAACAACAACAACAACAACAACAACAACAACAACAACAACAATAATAATAATAATAATAATAATAATAATAATAATAATAATAATAATAATAATTATATTTCTACCCATATTCTACTACATAATCGTCATCGCCATATCTGACTGCCATCTGCCGCTCATTCCTTGAACAAGGACGCGGTTAACATAGTTCTGCTACTGTTATCTTTTCACGCTACAGTTTCGGTGGCACACTAGGTGTTCTGAATTTTATTTTGTTTATCCGCAACATTGATAAATTGACAACCACGGCAACTGTGTAGAACTCTCAACCATTTTCTTAAACTTTGTAAAGAGACAATTTATAATCAATGAAAGTTATTATCTTGTCTTCTATTAGATACAATTTATTAAACTTGAAACATCATGAATTGTCCCTTATTTGTCAATTGATTATGTGGCATCCACGCATGAAGGCGATAACAAAAGCCAATTATTTTGGAAGACTAAGGGGGAAATTAACTGTCATCCCAGGTTTGAACGCGTCATAAATTTACGAAACAACTGTATTATTTGGAAACGGAGTGAAAAGTTAAGCTTCATTAATTTATGTTCGGTTATGACTGACTGATTGATCCCCCGATAAACATGTCTCTAATCAATAATTCTGAAAAAGACCTCTGACTTTAGACAAACCTGTAATTCGAATTGATTGGCAACATGCCTTATTCAATAATGATATGTCAACTTGCCTGCTAAAATGAGACTGCATCAGAAGGCCTGGCACCGACTGACAAGGTCTAGAGTATTTTAGTTGACCTTCATTTACTGAGCATGTAATCGAATAGCAATAATATTTTCCTTGGTATCTATATCCGCTAGAAGACGATTTCTGACGAGAAGTAGCTAATGCAATTAAATCTGAATTAATCAACAACTTCTACAGCACTACAGTCATTTCCGATAAGGAATCTTATTAGCTTTTTGATATCATAAAACATAAACAACATGACACTTGTAATATAAGGGTAATTACATCTAGATAGGATATGCAGCGGAGGCACGTAAATAGAATAATCATTTATCCAATTTGACAAGTTCTCTCAACCACTGGAGCAGCACTTAGGGTACTGAGACTGTACGGAAAATTACAGTGGGTGTAGATTAAGTGACTAAGGCAGACATTTGATGCAGACCACACAGACCGGTATTCAGCTTTTGCATTCTTTAAGTAGCAGTCAGAAAGGTAAAATATAGGAGTACCAGTTACCAGATACAGAATCGGTGGTGGTATGCGTTGTTGTTTTAAAATAATAATTATTTAATCTTTTTCTCAGAAGCGCTTACCGCCGAAATAGGAGTTATATCTAGAATCTAACACTGCACAAATTTTGAGGAAACGAATCATCGTTAATGGGTGATGATTTGAAGAAACTTAGCTTCAATCGGAGATGCTATGGTCTTCCAATATAGATATTCTTAGATGCATGGATATAATATTAACAGCGCCCATCTCGTCTCAAACAATATTAAGATTTAAAACAATAATGATTTATCATGTTATCTATACCTGGAGAAAGTAAACTCTAAACAGCTTATTCGAATTATTGGCGATGTAATGTTTGTTTCTATTTTATATATTAAAGTTCGACAGCGAATGATAATGATTTGTTGTTTCTACTCGAGATAACGAGGGAAAAATCCCGAATATACAATGGGCATGTGCAAGTGGCAATATTCATGCTTTTCATTTTGTTTATCTGATGAACAGTCCGTTGCCAGGCAAACATTTTCATTGTGTTTATGACAATAAAAAGACAAATGCATACAAAATCGCCTTGACAAATATTACATTAACGTATACTACATTTTATGTATCTTTGTGTGATATATACCAGAATTAGTCGCCGCAGCGTAAGCACTGGGAAAATATAGTTTATTTTGTCCAATTAATGTTTCGATGTAGGTATATATGTATGTTCTTACGTATGCATATAGGTGTGTATGCAAGTGCTGTTTTACATCACAAAAGAATTTATACTGCCAACAAAAAGTAAAGTAAAAAGTAAATTTCAGAACGCAAACATGAAATGCACAAAAATAAAGAAAGAAAAATCCCTTCAAAAAACGTAAACTTTGAGTAAATTAAGATAAAATATTACAAGTTAAGATACATCATCTTGTAAAATATATACGAACTAACAGAAATTGGCAATATATGTAAAATCCCCCAAACATAATGCAAATTTACTATATATTTACTATGTAAACTGCACTCCATTAAAAACTACCATACCGTTTCTTGAAGCAGTTCACGTCAATAAAATATTTCTGTCTCACCCCGCTTGATGAGAATGTTCTCCACTGTCAGTGGTTACAGACATGGTCTGCATTCGGTGAAATGACTGATTGTACATTTTATGGCGCACCAACACTGTATGACGATATAGCGCCACCAAACAGTTATATGATCAAAAAAGATTCATTACCAATAAAACCATAAAAGTGCAAAAGATAACGGAAAAATGTCGATGACAACACACGATTGCTCTCGATCAACAGGGAATGTAAATAGTGTGTAGAAAGAGTAATTAGATAATAAAAGATAATTTTGGGCGATTGATGGTACACATACATGTTGGTTGAAATAAATACAGTAAATAGGTTGTACACAAGCTTTATGTTAGAGCAGATGCTATATTAATTTAAAGAACTGTAAGTACAAGATTCATCATTTACTATGTCAGAAAGTGTCTTCATGTAACGGTACCGTCAGATAGTAAGAAACATTCGACGTTTGGATCTTGGAAAGGTCAGCTTTTGTATTGTAGTAACGGTACCGACAGATAGTAAGAAACATTCGACGTTTGGATCTTGGCAGGGTCGGTTTTTGTATTGTAGTATCGGTACCGTTGGAAGGTAAGAAAATACGAGGTTTGGATCTTGGAATGGTCCGCTTTTGTATTGTAGTAACGGTACCGTTGGATAGTAAGAAACATACGACGTTTGGATTTTGGAAAGGTCAGTTTTTGTAGTGTAGTAACAGTACCGTCAGATAGTAACAAACATACGACGTTTGGATCTTGGAAAGGTCAGTTGTTTATTATTATATTGTCATGGCTGGACGTTATTCTAATGCCAAAAGTAGTAAGGACATTTGGTTTATTTTGGTAAAGTGTTTTGTAAAGGATTAGATCTTTTTACGGCGTTTTGTAAAGATAACGATTATCATTCGCTTCAGAGAAACGACTTTCGCATGGAGATATCTTTAAAGTTCTTGGAAAACTCGAGATAAAAAAAAAGAAATATCGTGGAAATACTTTTTTGTATATGTGAAAGTGTGTAATTTAAGTTAATCAAGTCACGTGGACAAAAATCATACTAAATATAATGAGTCTATATAATGAATAACGCAGTGATTATAGCAATCGCCTTACACCGTTAATTCCCTTTCAAATATTTTAAATTTAGAGGTCGTAATGGTTGAGATAACAATGCCATGAAAAATGAATTACATCATGAACACAACGTTAACTGTATAATTTAGTCTCTATATCATGCTTGTTAGACAGGGTTTAAGTTGATGTACAACCATCCATTATCCTGTTTTTTGTTTGTAAATTGAAAACTGAATTTCTTACAATACATCGAAGCTGAATTAATATTCCAAGTGTATTCTAGAACACGATTGATGACACAAACTTAAATGAGCTCGTATGTGGTTTTGCGAATTCAAATACTTCTAAACTGATTACAATTAAGCTCTTTCATTATAATCAGACGTTGGAAGCTGCGACGAAAAGCCACAATTTGTTAAGTCCCATGTACACTTTAATCTTGGTGTAATGAACACGGATCATATGCAAGCTATATTTGATAAGTGAATATGCATTATTTTTTAAGATTAAAGAGTTATACAGACAATAGAATGCATCGTATTCAGAACTCTCCCGATAAATTATATTTTGCGTACATACCTTCTAATCTCAGATAATCAGATGAAGTCATGTATTCGTGGTAGTGGTGGTAGTGGTGTGTGTGTGTGTGTGTGTGTGTGTGTGTGTGTGTGTGTGTGTGTGTGTGTTTAACAGAGCGAAGTTTGCAGATGTCATTGTAACTTTGAGCTATTTTGATCAATGCAATTATACACCGGATTAAATCAGTCTCATGCTTAAAGGAGACTAGAAACCAGCGGAAATATACAATAATATTAAATATACTGCAGAGAAAAACATGATTCTGAAGCGTCGTATGCGACCGTACTGCCAACATTGAGATATTGGCATATCTTCTAGGCGCTGAGTTTCCGTGACCTCGTATGCATATTTTCCGCGCCTATTCGGTTACTTTCGGAAAGTGACGTCATACTAGCGACTCCAGCATCCAGACCTACTGTTGCAAGGTTCATTTCATATAGAGTACCATGCCGTTTTGCGTTGCTTACGGGTGTAATAGCATACATAGAAAAAACTGTGGAGTTCATTTTTTTTTTCTTTTCCCAAAGATAAAGCCATCAAAAAAAGTATGGATACATTATTGCAAGCGAGTTGATTTCAAAGCAACACCATATAGCACTATGTGATCATTACATTTCTCAAAGAAATGTTACCAGAGGGATCCTAAAAAACAACCTCTAGGATACACGAATGCTAAGCCTAGACTATAAGTTGAAACTGTTCCAGACATACCATTGTATATTTTAAATCCTGGTAAAGAGTGTCAAATATACGAGTTACGAAAATAGGCAGAAGGCCGAGTAAGTGCTAATAAAAAATATGACAGCCCGACACCTGATCGTGCTGATGAAATGAGTAAATGTTCTTTTCTTCTTCAAGATTACAATCTAAATAAGATTATCAACCCTTGACAACGTCGCGTTTCGAGAAAAACAATTTAAGTAATTTTAAAAAAATATTAAAAAAATTATTTAAAAAAAAAACTTTCAGTCTATGCCTATTACACGTAAAATGTATAAACGGAAATCTGTAGTGATTGGAACTGATATAAAAATGTCCCTTGGGCAGTTTAAATAGCAGCGATTAAAAGAAAAGAGATCCGATATAAAAAATCAAAGTTTCACATTAACTGGCTGACAATAGAAATTGGGGGAGGCGACTATTGACCCGCCCATTTGCCCCAATGTGCAATTACTCTCTGTGATACGCCTTATTATCCCCCAGGACAAGACCTTTTTTTCATATTCTGGTCTGTATAATAGTTAGAGGTTAGAATTAAGTACACAAACATAATGACAGTTTAACACATTAACAATTATTCCTTATCATTGCACTTATCTTGTGAAACGGACTGGCCCTCTGACATAATTCAAAGAAACCATGTGCCAGAGATTCCTTAAATTCATTGGCAAATGAACGATGCCGAATTCTGTTGTAACTTCGAGGCCAAAGACTTCATTTTAAGAGTTCAAATCTGCAGTCAAACGTTACCGTACATGTATGTGGCCATTGTTTTCGCACATTTTATATCCCACCCTATTTCCTTTAGTTTAAGTGTTAAGATATGTAACACTGTTTACTGAATTAAATATTTATTTTGAATTAGTTTTTTAGGGGCACATAAACTGTGTCGTATTTTTTTATTTCTTCTTTTAATTTAATCATGGTAATGAAACTTTACATATATGGTAGAGGAATGTCAGGTGTTAACTGGCCGAGGTTTGTTTTGGGCGAAAATGGAGATTTTGTTTGCAGAGAAAATTACGCAGCCTTCATTGTGCTAATTCATGAATTTTAAACTAATTGGTGACAATTTTTTTTTTACAAGAAGCACTTCTGTAGTAGTTAAACAATCTGAAATTTACGTGAATAATGTTTAATCTTAAACTATTTACTGAAGACAAAAACTGTCCTGTGATATTAATTATTTCTTCACTACAATATTCACAAGTGATAAAATAGAATATGACATCTGTGGACTGCACACTTGATAAAACAATTATATATGGATTTTCTTCTTCTGAGAAATGAAAATTGAGAGACATATTGAAATAATCGGGAGTTAACTGCGAAAAATCAAGAGAGATATTACGACATAGGGAGGAAATACCTCCAAAATTGGAATTTATTTTCTTTCTTTCTTCTCCCGGCTTGAAAATTAACATATATGAACTTTTCGGGTTTGTGGAATTTTAGTCAGGGCTAGTAAGTTTATTTAAATCATCAGCCCGGGGCCTGTGCTTAAAACATTTCTTTCAGCGCTGACCAGTACAGTACGTAATCTATTTTAACGAAGCATGTATATATTTACAGATTTGTCATACGCTAACTATAGCATGCATGTAAAATACACTGTAATTGAATCATAGAAAGGAAGCTTCTTTATGTTGAAATTAATTACGTATGAATTCCTCCTCGCAGATTTATTTTTGGGGTGTTGTTTTTTGTGTGTGTGAAAAATTACTTCCGATGAAAACCGTTATCAATGGTCTTTCTCGCTTGACATGTTTCTGTTTGTGCTAGTGTGACGTCACGAGACCACGTGATCTGTCGTCTCATTAAAACTCGGAAATACTCGGCAATTTACGGAATCATTGTATCTTTTTCGCAATATAATCAATATCCGCACACGATATTATTTTTTAAAACTTTATATTCGAATTAGAATTTGTAAAGAATTACATTTATAAAATAAAAATTTTCATTTCTAGTCTCCTGATAAAACTGTAATTATTAATTCAGTTCCG
This sequence comes from Unio delphinus, assembly GCA_029339505.1. Lineage (NCBI taxonomy): Eukaryota > Metazoa > Mollusca > Bivalvia > Unionida > Unionidae > Unio > Unio delphinus. The sequence continues at coordinate 11,752,778 of JAQISU010000058.1, forward strand.
TTTCATAAAATTTGGTTATGTTTATCGAAAATGGCTAAATGATAACATGTTATAGAATTGATACTTGTTGAAATATTTGTATTTACAGACTGGGCGACCAATAGTGGCCACTAATGGCGGTGAGACGTATAAATGGTCAGAGTATTAAAGTTCAAGTCGACTCCAACCGTCAAGGTATGTTCGTTTTAGAGAGTAAACAGTAGCCAGTTTTCAGGTTGTGAAACGTAGGAAGGACAATTCAAAGTCGAAATACTCACTTAATTTAGTGATCAAATTTGCCGTATCAATATCAAACGAACTGCTAAATTGCATTTTAGGACTTTGAGGTAATTTATTGTTAATTTTAGATATGCATCGTACAAATAGACATTTACAAATTTTATTATCAGATTAAATTGTTACATAGTATACAGTGGCTCGAGATGTTTGATATATTTGCTCCGATTTCAATTTATTCCATCCATTACCTACATTTTAATATTCGCTCGATCCGTGCTATAACACAGTTGTCGACCATCACATATGCATCAATAACCTCCCCATCTATTGTCATAGTAAAGTAAATAATAGATTATACGTGCACATCTTCGATACAAATGGTGTGCTTATCGATTTTAATTTATTTTCATTCTTGATGATCTGTCAAGTTTTGCTGATTATCCCTTGAAAATGAAATCCATTTCTGCTCTGAATATCTTTTTTTAATAGCAAATATTTAGCTTTGTTGTGGGCTTACGTGGCTATATACAATATCATTACAAATACTACTCTGCTAATGTAAACCACTTAAAATTAATAACTTCATCATTAATACTGATCGATATGTACAGCTGATCGCGTGCTTAAATGTTGGCGTTAAAGCTACAACAATTCAATGAACTAATATCATTTACTCTAATCACGGAGATTACCCAAACAATGTCAGTCACCTCTTCTCCTAATCCTGCACAAATGTGCAACTCCCGCACAACTTCTATCTCAGTTGTTTCTTATTAATGAATTATGGATTTTCATCTTTTGTGTATCGCTATGCCACGCTCTATATATGCTGCTTTCTAATATAAAAATGATATTAATATTCGTGTCCAGTCCAGTTGTCATCTGTTATGTTCTTGAAGCAATGACATATCTTTTACTTAGCGTTATTTTATATGGTTAGCAAATGTTTCATCAAAGGAAACTGAATTCTAATTTTCGTTTGCACCTTGAACAAATAGACTAAGTAAATGAACGTTGGCTGACTGGATTTTACGGTGCATAAACAATCTAAGGCTCTGAAGCGTCACATAAAGTTATATGATACAAATTTATGTATCTAAAATGTTTATTGGCAGCGATGGATAAAAGTACAAATCACAACGAAGTAATGGAGAAATATATGAAGGTTCCCGAACAAGGAGGAATATAAATAGTGTGTATAAAAGGTAATTAGATAATGAAAGACAAATTAGGGTGATTAACATCACAAGTTGGTTCAATACCAGCATTTTATTTCAATCTACTTCTCCGTTGTAATGGTAAGACTGAATAATGTACTGCTCCATTTTCATGGTATGACCCAGTATTTTCAAACATCCACTTATAATTGTATGGGATACAACAGTCGGCATGATGGATATATTTGCGGAATGACTAAGTTAAATTCGGTCTTTCCTTGGTATGTTGGTCTGCTGATTTGCTGTTACAATCAAGTATATTGTTCAGTTGTTGAAAACAAACATTTTGCAGAATAACGATCATAACTATCTATGAAACAATGATGATGAAATCCGATTGCAGATATTAATAGAATCCATGTTGGTGTTTGAATTGTGACAAGAAAATCCCAATGAAGGGGTTATATTATTTGTCTCCTCGCCAGGCTATGCGACTGGGATTCTCTTGTCTTCTTGGTGCAAACACTGACCTAAATCATTTTTCTACCCTATACCCTATTTTTCCCCAACTAAATTAAAATAATATTGCACTCTTGCAATTTAGCTGGAAAATTCAAATTACAGTATTCATCATGTACTATTACTGTTTCCCAATCTATCTAAAGGTCAGCAGGTTTTGTGCTGTTTCATGAAAATCTGGATAATTATACAATATAATATAGATATTTATGCCGCTCTTACAAAAGGGAACAAATTTAAGAAAATGTTATAATTGTTATGTGTTGGAAGTATTGCGCAATGTGCGTCTCGAGCCACGTGCTTTTATTTTTCCCAATACATGAATTGAATTTTTAAGATGAATATATTAATAAGTTTAATGGGTTGTCCTGTTGACCCTAAGTACATGAGAAAATAGAAAACATTTTTTATTACTGTATTATCACATTTAATGATGAATGTCACATGAAATCGGCAATAAATAATAAACAATTGTTATACCCTTAAGTTGTAACTTTCATCAGTTCTCGTTTGGAAAACGGTACGATACTGGGTACAGTTCTAACGACATGAGTGTGTAGCGACATCATGAAAATTTCTACTTCAAGACTTTCTTGGAAATTTAAATTTTCTGTCCTGTAATTATGGCAAGTGCTGCTATCACTAGTGCATGATACGCTACATGGAAATTGTTTCGTGGAATAGCATGTGTACTGATTAATAAGCCATTCTAGTTGGTTGTTATTGTTGGGCTTAACGCCATTTTTCAGCACAACATTTTGGCAAGCACTCATGGCGACCAGTATAAATGGTGGAGGAAACACCCAGTAAAATCCATGAAAGAACCACCAACCCACGAGAAGATACTGGCAAGTTTTCTCACATACTCACATTGTCCGAACCAAATACTCGAACCCACGCATGCTGATGTGAGATGGCAATGATCAGTAACAGTGAACGCTTTAGACCACTCGGCCACTCAAGGCTCCCTCTAGTTGATAAGTACAGGAGTTTACATTTTGAATCGCATTATTGGATTTGATTCAAGTGGGGCGGATTGTGGATGCTGAACTAAGTTAGATGAACCTGTTTAACATAACACATTTCTGGGCTTTACCGGCTTTACAGTAGCACTTGAGAGTTTTGGTTTTGTGTGGCCATGAATGTGCATTGCCTGTGTGTCTGAAGTATCATATAGCTCAGCGTGTAAGTGAGCGTGCTCGCGTGCCTGGCCAAATGTTATAAAGTTTGTTATGTATCTGTTGCTCTTGTTGCTGTTGTTGTTGCTGTTGGATTATAACATCTCCGTCAGTCAGAACAGAAGACATCAACAGTTTCTGAAGTAGTTTCTAGCGTGTGGACACCAATGGCTGAAACGACAGATCTGAGATAACAAGATCGATATACAGAATATTAGGTTAGCAACAGAGACACATTTCTATCTCGCATGGGTAAGAAAACACATAGAAACAGTTTTTCCAAGCTGACTCGTTATATAAACTCAGACTTTTACTAATACATTGATAGGTACTGCCGAGCTGTATGTGTTTACTATCAATATTAAAGTATATCAAAATCTTCTAGAAACCTGTTTAAGTCTAAAAGTCACGTATCAGTCGACATAACTATAATACATACACCAACGTGCCAGTACGGACTGTTACAACTTTCAGACCCGGATCAGGTCATGGGTTGGAGGGAGGGTCCTCGAAAGAGCACCAAAGTAAAAGGTTATGTGTCTATTTACTCAAAGTGTGCATAATATCCAAAAAACGTACACAAGAATAAAATTATAGACCAATTTAAGTGACAAGTGAGTATACGTTTGTACGTGTACCATTTTTTGGCTGGGGTGGGGGAACAACACACACCCACCTCAATCTACTGTAGTGGCCCAGGCTCTTACAGGCAAAGAACTTACAAAAATGATATTTTCCCCTGACATTGAAAAGAAAGTAAATCTCAATTACAAAAGTGTCACCAGCGAAAATATTGGAAGATATAGAAGTTCTTTGTACGCATTTTTATTTAATAAAACCGATTTACACAGGCGGTTCACTTAACATCGCATCTTTATACATTAACTAACGAAATCACCTCTCTTCACGCAGTCACGTGATCCGAATATGATTACCATACTGTGTTTAGTATTTTTCTTTCAGAATCCCTTTCTCTATACCTTATTCTGAGGACACGTATCCTTCTATAATGTTATGGTTAGACGTAGATTGGTGTAGACTAGTAACCATATGCCTTAAATTAGAATTTTCCAGAGTACACTCGCAGCTGAGAAAATGTAGTTTACGGGAATAACTAAGTCAGTCATTCCGTCAAACCATCAGATATCAGTTCAACCATATACATCATACATCTTAGCAGGGTAGGTATATTATATCCCCTTTACAATTATTGTAATATCATATTAAGTCTTGAAATTATTCGTTTAAAGATGGAGCTAAGGGTATATTGAAAAAGAATTTGTAAATAATTATGTGTACTTATTCCATTAATTCAATTTACTGTTTGTGGGATAGTTCCATTTGGTTCAGTGACTAACTAAAATCGTAGTTTCAATTGTCCTTTGATCTATAGAGCGTGGAGTCTGTTTCGTCTGCATTTGTCCCATTACTAATGGATTAATTGCATATTAATGTAGGTAAGAATTGGCTAAAATAATTAACTTCTGTATTTGCCTTTGGTAGATGGAGCTTAGAGGAGGTCTCGTCAGATATTTACTGGAGCATTTCATTTGCAAAACTGATTGTTAATTCTAATCTATTCACAACATCTTAATTTGGCAAATAGCTTTCATCCTCTATTCCATCTGCAAGCATCCATTGAAAAATCCATTAGACTCAGTTTACATAGACAATAATGACCATTTGAGTGTCTGCTTGGCAGTTAGAGAACATATGTTAGACAGGAATTTAACTTCATTACCTTTATCTACACGCGCCCCTAAATTTGAGTTAAACAATATAAATTCAGGTTTAATGATTTGTGAATCAGTGTTTAAAATCGTCCAATTATCGAGCAAGTGATAGTTTTCCAGTAGATTGCGTTAAACATTTGTAAATTTATGATGATTTAATCTTCGCTGGTACCACTGCTGGTGTGATGCGCGCCATGTCTGGTGAAAAAATATTTCCTCTGTAGTTAAAACCATTAAAAGTATTCCAATAAAGGTACTTTCCACAGGAAAACATTATTTAAGTTATTAGAGACAGATTATAGTTTCTGATCTGTAAACAAACAGAAATGGTATATAGCAAACTCTGTTGTTTCAATAAGGGTAGTTTGGGAGCCGATTTTATCTAGTTCATGTATTGGTTACTTTTTGTCTCATCTAAGGAGCTTTGAAGACGAAATATTCATTCTAAAACAGTAGACGCTTATTTGTGCTTCGTCTAATTTATAACGTTGGAGAATCTTTAAAATGCGAAGCTTGTACTCTCTAATAGTTCGATGAACATGAGACGAGCCCCTTCAGTAGACATGAATTTAAAAGGTTTGACGTCATGCCAGACTGTTCGTGCCCATGCTCAACTCATGGTGACGTCGGCACACAAGTCATCAATATAGTTGACGTTAATAATGGGTCTTCATGATTAATCATGTAAGTGCGTCATTTTATCGATGACTAATTAATAGGTACCTATCTTTAACTGAAATCTATTGGACATTGTGCTTATAGGTATCAGCTGATGCTTTGTTCTGGCTAAAGCAACTCAATTATATGCCAAAATTAATTTCTGGAATTTGTAACATTTTTATGGGTTTTTTTTAAAACCCGTGGGGGGGGGGGGGTGAAGTGATGTGGTTGGCAGCGAAAGTCATGGACGGTCGACCGACCGAAAACAAACATAATTTGTTTTGGCTCCGCCTTTAATGCCGAAATAAAGAATTAACTTGTGACATTGCTTTTGCCATTTAATATGTTATTAGGTTGTTATAGTACCATATAGAATAATAGTTTCCTTGGATACGATCCTCGTGATAACTTGTATAGCAGTGGTGAGTACTTGTTGGTGTCATTTTACAGACATCCTCATGCCGACTAGTCAGTTTAGTTACCATTAAAATAGTTTCATCGCTAATTGAATCTTAGTCATCAGCAAGGTGCAGAGCCTGCAGTCCACCCGAGAACTTTGTCAGTGGACAGTTGTTAACAAAATATGAGACATGGTCTGTAGAGCTCCACAGCAACCGGAAGAGTCCGTGATCTGGCCCCATGAGACAAGATTGACTACACGAAAGCGGTTCAGCGTGGTAAACAGATGACAAGTAGGTTGAAGCCATGAGGGCAGACAGATGGCTCGGCTACGAGGGAGTCGTTTACATCTGTTGAAGACCACTCGACACTATATGCCAAAATAGCCGTCATATCCTTTAGAAACGAACCTTTACTGATTGGACGTCTAGACGTTCAGCGTACTGCTGGATGTGTCGTGCTGCCCATGTACAGTGGATTTTTTTCTCACTGGTATATGTGGAGGAGGAATGTTGCTGAGTACCGGCAGCTTTAGCAGAGGATAAAACATAGTGCTTCAGAGATAATGCGCATTGTTTTCTTGAGCTGGACTTCATTTAACTTGGTGTGAAATGATCAAGCCCAGACAGGAGCACAATACTCGGCCGTCGAATAACAGAAGACCAGTAATGAATTATTGAGTGTTTGATCACTAGTACCGTAGGCTGAGACAGTTAGTCTGCAACGTAGGCTGTTTCGAGTGCTACGTTTTGTGCAGTTTTCTTCAGGTGGCTGTAGAATGTCAGTGATCTGTCCAGAGATACACCTATATATTTTAATACTTAATATAATGCATGGATAACTGCCTGCTACTAGTTTATATGTGTGCAGTTTATAGAATGTTACGTTTTGTGGCTAATAAGAGCAAATAACTTATTAGGAGTTGCTGTCGTCCTAGAGACTGATGTATCTCAAGATGTCAAAGAAGCAGACCAAAATCGTACTTGTCATTCCTGTTTTTGTTTGCATACAATAGTCGACATTCCTTTACTGCAGCTGAAATCGAGACAAACCACCCAACATACCCTGTAGGTCTCCGAGTTGCAGAATTCCCATATGCGAACTGATGGCATGTTGTTATAAGTGTGCAAGATGCCAGTTAAGTGTGGTTTGAGTCTGGTAGTCGAGTAGTTGAGAGACTGATCGATGCCATACCGATGCAACACCATACGTATACCTTACGTTGCGTTCGAAGGTGCAACAGGATGAAAACTGGTGGGATCGGATCTAGCGAAAATACTAAACACCAATCACATTTCTCGCGGGTCAGAACGATACATTCGTGTGGTTAAACGTTATGCGGAACGAAAGTCGCCTATAAGTTTGCGGGTTTTGTTTGAACCAACGTTGATATTATTGTAATTGGTCTGCAGTATTATATTTTTTGTTCTTCATAACTTTATATATGAATGATATAATTTTACATATTCAATATTTTAAGATGTGTCTGGCATTACTCTGGACATACGGTAGTCTTCAAGATATGCAGCTGACAAAATCCTTTCAAAGGAATCAGTTAAATCATTCATTTTATCCTGAAATGGTAAAGACCGTAAATTTTATATGTGCAGATAATACTTTGCCCACTCTCCTCCTAGAGTGACAAGTAATATCCGTGTTATCGTACTGACTTTGACTTGTATAGCATCAAGTGTCCTACTTCTACCTGCCTTTTAAATATTTTTTAGTAATGCTTAAGTTGCATCTCATTGTGATTTTGGTCCTCAGCATGGCTTTGCGTTTAATAATGTTTTTATAATTTATGTTGCATTTGCATTGTTATAGTCTCATTCATACGTTTGTTACCGGTATCCAATGCACATTTACATAAACCAGTCACATAGACAGATGTAGGTCACATGCATGCAGATGTAGGTCACATGCATGCAATTGTTTAGTTTGATAATTCTAGAACGAATAATACCTAAGGAATAAACTTAAAACACAAACTGTACTCAAAGTTGAAACACTGGTCACAGTGACCTACATTTGTGATGATAGTATTAGTTAGGATGTTCGCTCAAAGCGTTATCATTATAGGTATGACTAATATGTATACAGGTTTAATGGAAAAAAGCTAATCGCAAATACCTAATGATATTGGTTTTTTTTTAAAAATGGATACGTATGTATCAAATTAGCCTGATCAGCACCATCCACAGCAAGTATGTGCTGCAAAACCCATTACAAAGATTTGCTAAAGTTCTATGAAGAAAGAATTGTTATGCCATTAAGCAATACAGACATACCATCGACAGCACAATGGCTCTCCGTACTTCATAGAGTCGTGTACTAATGCAATCTTGCCGTCAAGTCTTAGACCAATCGTGCCGTCAAGTACTCAAACAATCTTGCTGTCCAGTACTCAAACAATCTTGCTGTCAAGAACGCAAGCAATCTTGCCATTAAGTACTGTTTATAAGTGTGAGACAAACGTGTACGCTTTAGTTGAAGAAAATGAGACGTTTTGCTTCCTGCTCCTTCAAAAAGGTGACTAATTTAGATATTCCAGCCACACATTTTGATTGATGGCTGCTTTGAAGCAAATACATTTTTTTCTTGACTCATTTCTATAATTTAGATTAATAAGCCTAAGGGCACATGAAAGATGCATTAGTAATTTATGACGCAAGACCCACTAAGGTGTTATAGATCTAAAATATTATCTTATGAATAACGTTCAAATACCTCATTCAATGGCTATAAATCAAGTTATTTCGCTGACTTTTACATTCTATTTCATGATCCAAAGAGGTACATTTTAAATGCAAGTTGTCTGTATTTCTATAGACATTTTGCTGGTCTTTATAAGTGCAGCAGAGGTGTGAATGAATTGCCGACTTGAAAGCCATAATAAAATAAATTTTAGTTAAAAGAAAGAACATTATTTAGTGGTGAATGATAGATTTAAGTAAGTTGTCAGACCATTTAATTTGAGTGTACTTCCACCTTTTTAAAATCCATATCGTCATCGGGCTACATACAAAGGTGCCTTTTCTCTTGAATTCCATGCTTTCCAGGTGTCATGATATTCTTACCTAAAGGAAACAAAGCTTTGTAGCTATCATTGTTTAATCAATTCCTTGTTATCTTGTGCATATACAGATTTCTTGATGCTCTTCTTGATGAGCATATTTTTTGTTCATTTTGTATATAAGTAAAGTCTTTGTTGTGTTTGTATATAAGCAAATTTTTCGCTGATGTTCGTATAGAAGCAATTTTTTTGTTGATTTTGCATCTTAGCAAATTCTTTCTTGGTTATATATATATAACCAAGTTTATCAACATTCATGGTAATCTATCGGAAAGTGCAGGACCATTTGCGATAACTTGTAAATACCTATTCATGCATCAAATGAAGAAAACAATATTGATATATGTAATATATAGGTAAGTAAATGAATAATTAGCGAAATAAATAAATTATTTAATTAAATAATATAGATTATTAAATAGATAATGAATTTGAATGCTGTGAGGCTGCAGTACTTTGACTCAAGAGACGCTAGAACGTCTCTTTTTTCTTTCCTGTTTCAGGATTCCGTTTGCGGTGATGAACAACTGTAATTAGTTTGTTTGTTTGATTAGGATTTTTAACGTAGCTTTAACAATGTTTCAGTCATATCGCTACGATGTCTGCAGTGAGACAGTTTATAGTAATGTCCCACCCAGTCACATTATCCTGAAACCGGGCCGACCATTCCTAACACTAACCAATTAATGCTGAGCGCCAAGCGAGGCAGCTGTTAGTATCATTTTTGTAAGTCTATGGTATGACTCGGCCGGGAATAGAACCCACGACCTCCCGCTTCCGCGGCGCACGCTATAACCTTTAGACCGCAGGAGCGATCTAAGAATTAGTCAAATGTCACTAAAAGTATGACCATATGAAGAAAGTTGTTTTCTACTGGGCTCCTGTCTGACTTCTATGTCATCCAGACAAATCTATGAAGATATATCATTCTGTATAGCAATTTTGGATTTATCCGGCATATTGAATACCGTAAATCTCACACCTGATGAGGTAAAATTAAATCTGTTTTTGCACGTTTTGCTGCTAGAACTATGCTCATCTGTTTCGTTCGTCGTTATGCTAGCAAACGTGTCTCTTTCATATGTTGACAGGCTCTGCATCTTTTATCACCATGGGGCCAATATAAATAGGTATGGTCTTTCATTGTGGCAATTGTTAATTTTGCTCCGATTAGCGTGTCCCTGAGGTTTTTCGGTCGGCTGCAGAAAGCTAGTGGTTTATTCGAAAACGTTTAACTTGATAGTGTAGTACGATTCCACTATGTGATAGTATTTAATTTTAACTTTACATACTTTGGTTAGTCTGGATGGTATATCAGAACAAATGGTGTCCACTCAATCCACTCAATCTTGTCGTATTCTCTAAATTTTCAGAGGTCCTTTGCATCTTTCTTTTTTGCTATTGTCAAGCCTTCTTTGCTGCATTCACTAACATTCTTTTGTTGTAGCCTCGAATGATGTTTAGGCATCGATATATATATATATATATATATATATATATATATATATATATATATATATATATATATATATATATATATATATATATATATATATATATATATATAACCATATGCGATAGTCGCATCATATTGCTAATGCGCTCTAGCAAATTTCAATGGTTATTATGTCACTGCAATATGTCTATATATTTATTTCAATATTATTGGGTCCATCCTTATTATTAATCTGTCTATTAATCTATTAATCAATCTGCAGACGCCTTGTAATCCTCACTTTTATAGTTTATGCTCTGTAATGACCAATGTATGCATCCATTAAGTCATGAATCCAGCCTTAAAGGACTACAATTTATTGAAACAATTTTACATAAATATCCCGTTGCTCGTCTGTTAGCTCTGCAGGCATCCATGCGTGTGCACGATTACAAAAGCCAATTTCTTTTGATGCTACGGAAGGAAATTAACTGTCATCCTAATAGTGCCCGTTTGTATTTATGACACAATGTTAAAAACTGGAAAGGTCCGAGGAAATGTAAACAACAGCTTTGTTCGTTCTTAGGATGGTGGTGGTGGGCGAATTAAAAGTGAATTGTAATAATATAAAATAACATCTTGTAGCATTTATTGTACGTACTAAAGACACTTGCTTGCCACTCGAACCGAAATTAAATATGATTGACAACAGCCTATTTCCAAGACTGGTGCGTCTATATGAAATGATGAAAAGTGGATCGACAGCGGGAGGAGGGGCATAAGGTGACAGAACTGTCGTAGTTGTGTTGCCCTTCGCATGAGAAATTATTCATTCTGTGATTAGCAATCGAATAGTGACAATATTTTTGTACTAAACAAAGTCAGAGGGACAGCAATTTCTGGCGGGTAGTGACAAATGTAATTAAATTTGAATTCATCAAGAAGATCAATTGGAATACGATTATTTCAGAAGCCGAATTTTATTACCCGCTTAATGTAATTGAACACAAAGAACTCGACACATGTAAAAAGAGCTTAGTTGCATCTAGATAAGCTATTCAGCTGACGCATTGCAACAGAGCCCTTCATTTGTCTGGCTTGACAAGTTCTCTGCCAAAAGAAAACTGCAACGATGCTCAGACTTATGCCATTTTATTTGCTTTAACGATCATACATAACAAATACTTTTTCCAATCTGAATCATGTTTAAAGAACAAGTAAACTTATTTATATGCAATTCTTACTTTTACCGAAATTAGCTGAAATTTCAAAATTACACCAGCTACAGAATAAACTATTTCAATGCTGGTGTAGTCAAGAACGTCGAAAGCAATGTTAGGAGTAAACTGTACGCCATATTGTAATGTGCTTAAAGTATTACAAAAACATCTATGTAAACATGAACATGCCAAAACTGGCATAGTATCGTGTTTAAATTTGCAAGATTATAAATAGACTTGAAGAAGCCAAACTGGCATACTAATGTGCTTAAATTATAAGAAAAAACAAATAGACCATATATAAATAGACTTGAAGAAGCCAAACTGGCATACTATTGTGTTTAACTTAAAAACTACAAATAGACCTGAACATGCCAAAACCTGGCGTAGTATCGATTTTAAATTTTAAAAAATATAAATAGACTTGAACAAGCCAAACTGGTATTTTATTGTGTTTTAACTTTAATAAATATATCTCTAAGGAAGGAACTAATTACGGTACGGTAAGAATTTGAACTGGCCATACGTATATAACCCACTCCCACATACTAAAAGGTGAAGATCCACCAGAATACCTTACTTTCAATGAACCATTCACTGTTCACAACGTTATGACAGTGTTTTGACCAACAACCTACGCGTGATAAGTATTATAATGTGCATGACATGAAGGACCTTTTTGATACTATAAATATCACTTGTATTATAGATTTCGTGAAGGAAGTTAATCTTTTTTCTAAACTATAGCTTTTATGCCATCACCTAGAGCATTTTAAACACCAACCTTTATTTTCAACATCTTTAACCTTTTTTAAAACGTTTATACGTATAACCTATTGTAAGGAGCTATATAGCCTAAATGTGCTGGTGTGCCGATAAAAAACAAACAATAAATTATTAAATCAACTATATATATATATATATATATATATATATATATATATATATATATATATATATATATATATATATATATATATATATATATATATATATACCTAAACATGTCAAAATAGGCATATTTTTGTGTTTTAATTTTTTAAAATCTAAACAGACCTGAACATGCATACACTGGCATATTATTGTGTGTTAAGTTTAAGAAATCTAAATAGACCTGAGCATGCATAAACTGAGTATTACCATAATCAGATTTTATCTTTGTTTTGGCGCCGTGAAATTGACTGTTGTGTCTTAATTATTAATAAAAATAAATAACAAAAAAAAAAGTAGGTTCTATACTAAATTAATTTTCCCTCGCGTATTATTCAGAGCTCCTGTCTCAACGAGGTTTTCATGCTGATCAAGTCTTTAGTTCATCATGTTGGGAAGGTACTGGTAATATCTCCCTCCACATTGGCTCTATAGCCTTTTCAGTTTGGTCCACGCCGAACATATGTGATTGAGGCTACTGAGGTGTTGACGACGTAGGTAGTCTTATTGCTCCGTTTAATTTTGAACCTATAGCTTTTCTCACTTTAATGGCAACCTTCTTCTTCCAATTTCCCTTTTTTGTGATTTGACAATATAATTTTTACAATTCCGTTCCGACCAACAACCGAAAATAACCATTCTTCACTCCAATAATATCATATGATCTATCGTTTAATCTCTTCGTGTTTATTAATGACTGCCTGATGCATACTAGTTTTCTAGTTTATCACGTTGTTTTGATCGGAATCGCACTCTTGTCGACGTCGAATTACCAATGGACTTGATGCACTCTTGTTGATATAGAATTCCATTTTGACGCACACTCTTGTTGACGTCAAATTCTCTTTGGACTCTGCGGTTTTTTTTTGGGGGGGGGGGGCTTGGAACGTTTTAAGGTCGGATCAGATTAATAAAATTTATATTAATTTGCAAAGAGTGCAAATGTCGTTGTACAGCAGGTGATTGATGTTTGAGTTGTTCTTGCTTGATTTGTAACCTACCTTGTATAGTTGTCATTATGTTGAGTTAATTATCCCTCTCAGTACAGTATTGGAACAGTCAACTCATTTTGAACCGAACAGCTATGCGTACATCACACACACACACACACACACACACACACACACACACACACACCTCCTCTTACAGGACAGACCAGTTCTTTTAAACCGAGGGTGTTGTTTTGAAAGAAATACGGACCCAAAAATCCTTGACAAATATTCTTGTTCAGATTTGTGGAATTAAGAATATCCATAAGACAAGAGAATAAATTATCTTCAGGCAAAAAAAAAATGGGATTCTTGTTCCAAAGAAAATCCTAGCCACCCGTTCGACCCCGAAAATTAAAATAGTCGGTCTCTTATTGCAATTTTCAATCTTTTGAATATAATGCGGTTTATACCATTCCTCGAGGGTTTATGAAGTAACCTAAGATATCTTTTAGGATCAATGATTGGGGTATAGCATCAAGGGCTTCTGCTATGAGCGCTAATTTTCAGTGAGTGGGGTATCATCACATGAAGAGCTTTTCCTATTGGTGCCGTCACATTCATGTTATCATCTTCTACATTTCTAGAGCTTTATCCATCAACAGCTTGTTTCTGTTTATCAGATTTTTTTGGGCGCACTTCCGTTTGAATGTGAGAAGAAAAATAAAACACAACCCATGTCTCTTCGTTGAGCTCTCTGCCCTATATTAAATCGGTAAGGAACATGATTTGTTAAAACTCAATGCCAAAAATAAAATCAGCTGCATCCAACGTATTCCCAACAACTAATGAAATGGCTGAAACATCTGGGAAGAACTCTCGAGAGAAATTATTCAAAAATTATCAATACACTGATACACATTTTCAATAGAATTTGTGAAACTGGCAATTTTCCGCATTGTTGGTGAGAATCAACGGTAGTACTGGTACCCGAATCTGGAAAATTGTTACTGTTTTATGGGTTTAACGCCATTATTCAGCACATGGTAGGCTATGCTTAGTGGCCCAGTATATTTGTTAGAGGAAACATCCCACAGAACTCCGGGAAGAACCACCGACACATGGGAAGCTTCTGTCAAGTTTTCTCACACATCACCATTGGTCAAACCCAAGACTTGAACCGAGGCTGACAGAGGTGAGATGTCAGTGACGTGTAAGGGCGAGCGCCTTAGATCAATCGGCCACCAGGAGTCCTTAAACCTGGAAAGATCAGAATCGACCCTTTAATCTAGTTTATCTTATCACTTACATAATATATTTGCAAACCATGGAACAGGTGATAAATTATAGTCTACTTTGAAAGCTACTGTCTAATGTTCAATATCGATTCAGATCCCAAAGAAGCTTAACAGACTGCATTCGTGTATTTAAAAAAAAAAAGCTTTCATAAAGAATTAAATATAATTGTCTTGTTTTTGACTCGCAGAAATGTTATGAGACCACTTGGAAGAAGGGCATAATGAATGACGTTTAACCTAGATCTAAGGAGATACCTAAATATCATTATCGCAAATGTTTCAAAAAAGAGAAAGACTTCGGAATTGAGGCAGGCCTCGCCCGTTCTGAAAGATATCTCCAGGAGATGTGTGAACTCCAGACCAGCATTTGGTAAAATATGGAATGAAAACTCCATAACTAGAAACATCATGCTCACTATTGGAGAGTGGCATAAGTCGTATGGAACAAATCAGAAAGATGAAGCTATACTGTGCCGATCACATATCGGACACGTTTACTTGACTAGTGCATAAATCCTGACGGACTCGCGGTACTAATTATATGGAAAAATGGGAACCAGTCTTAAAAAAAGTGAACTTAAACAAGACTATATCTGGGCTATTCTAACCAGAACTGGATGATAATAAAAGTAGAAATTTTGTAAAAATAATCTTTAGATAGGTTATTCGAGATTTAACTCGACACACATAGAGATAGAATTGAGTCATTACTGAACTTATCACGCGATTCTTCGGAGCAAACTTGAAAACGCGTGTAAAGAAGCTAGATATCGCCGTTCACACGATTTTCGCTACACAGAAGTTTGTATGAAGGATATATTAATGCTGATAATGTAGTTTTTATGATCATTTAGAAATGTAAAGTTATTGAATTTTTAATGTCTTGATTTTTCCTTAAGTTTACTGTGAGAGTTGAATTAGTAACACGAATCCTGAAGGGTGTTCCGCAATATGACTGCATACTTCCTATTCCGTTTCCAGACGGCGGAACGGGTTTGGTTGAGTGTGTTGATTTCCACCTAATAGACGGAATCAACTGACGTTAACTACTTAGTAAACTGTACGAGGACAATAAAATATTGACTTTTTGAGGGAATGTCGTTTTGTACATGTAAATTTTAATCATGCTTATCTCTCTCGTAACCAATTCGACGCCCAATCTACACGATAAAGCAGGTAACCATAGTCTCAATCTACACGATAAAGCCGGTGGCCATAGTCTCAATCGACACGATAAAGTTGGTGACCATTGTCTCAGCATACACTCTATACGATAAAGCAGTGGACATATTCTCAGCATACAATCTATACGATAAAGCAGTGGACATATTCTCAATCTCCATGATAAAGTAGGCGACCATAGTCTATACGATAAAGTAGGCGACCATAGTCTCAGCATACAATCTATACGGTAAAGTAGGCGACCATAGTCTCAGCATACAATCTATACGGTAAAGTAGGCGACCATAGTCTCAGTATACAATCTATACGGTAAAGTAGGCGACCATAGTCTATACGATAAAGTAGGCGACCATAGTCTCAGCATACAATCTATACGATAAAGTAGGCGACCATAGTCTCAGTATACAATCTATACGGTAAAGTAGGCGACCATAGTCTATACGATAAAGTAGGCGACCATAGTCTCAGCATACAATCTATACGATAAAGTAGGCGACCATAGTCTATACGATAAAGTAGGTGACCATAGTCTCAGTATACAATCTATACGATAAAGTAGGCGACCATAGTCTCAGTATACAATCTATACGGTAAAGTAGGCGACCATAGTCTATACGATAAAGTAGGCGACCATAGTCTCAGCATACAATCTATACGATAAAGTAGGCGACCATAGTCTCAGCATACAATCTATACTATAAAGTAGGCTACCATAGTCTCAGCATACAATCTATACGGTAAAGTAGGCGACC
This sequence comes from Unio delphinus, assembly GCA_029339505.1. Lineage (NCBI taxonomy): Eukaryota > Metazoa > Mollusca > Bivalvia > Unionida > Unionidae > Unio > Unio delphinus. Next base: position 11,769,462 of record JAQISU010000058.1, read on the forward strand.
ATAGTCTATACGATAAAGTAGGCGACCATAGTCTCAGTATACAATCTATACGGTAAAGTAGGCGACCATAGTCTCAGCATACAATCTGTAGGGTAAAGTAGGCGACCATAGTCTATACGATAAAGTAGGTGGGCATAATCTCAGCATGTCATCTAGGCGATAAACTAGGTGACCGTAGTCTCAATCTACACGATAAAGTAGATGGCCAGCCTCAGCAAGAGCGGGAAATTGGTATATTGAACATGGTGATTAATCGTGTGGTAGCACGACCTGATTGACACAACTGCCTAGCCTGGACGATTTGATTGGCACACAATACAAGACACATAGATAAATATTTGTATCCATTTGTAATCGTGCCATGTGCACGCCTCCAACACCACTTGACAAGTTTTAGTGGCAAAATATAATACACTTTCTTGACAGAGAGCCCAGTCAGTAATTATCCCTGAGATAACCACACAACGGGGCTTGTTGGATAAAGAACTAATGTCATGGCATATGTTAATATGAGGACTATTTATTTGATGCATTCTCTGGTTGTGTTGAATAGATGGCTCAATTATAGGTCTTTATTATATTTACTTTCATATAATACTTGTTATCGTATTTGACATTAATATCTGTCTTTAGCTTGCTTTTAGACGTTAAAACTTTTGGTCAGTCCGTATCATAGAGAGTAAACGTCAACATAAACTATTTCAATTTCTCACGGTTTGTGATTTACCGTTGAAAGTCATTAGCGTGTCTGTAAATCACCCACAGCTTTCTGTACTGTGTTTCTGAAACAAACGTTACAAGGATCGCCTATATAATTCATACAAATTTCTTAAACTTCCAAGACAAGATAATTTATCCTACATGGAGGAATGACGCTAATCGAGCAACTAATTCATCCTTAGAAACTCCTTACTAAATCACTCGTTCTGTATATTTATTCATCCCACTATCTATCTATCTATCTATCTATCTATCTATCTATCTATCTATCTATCTATCTATCTATCTATCTATCTATCTATCTATCCTTGAACCGAATAAACTACGAAAACTTCTTTAATGGGCATAGTAACTGTTTGTGCAAAATTTATATTTGCAATGACAATGAAATTTTAAACAGACTTATCTATATATTTTATTTCAAATTCAAAGAAATGTTATAGATGGTTTAGTTAGGATCTTAATATTGCTGTACAGACGAATATTTATTCTGGATAAATCAATATCTACATGTTTAGAAAACTAAGCTGTTTGGCTGGTTTAAAAGTTAACTTTCAACACAGTACTGTCAATCATGCGGAGTAAACGGGAGCTTAAGACTCTCTCTCTCTCTCTCTCTCTCTCTCTCTCTCTCTCTCTCTCTCTCTCTCTCTCTCTCTCTAAAGAAGCGCATTTCTTTTTACGTTCCAATAATTTATACTTAACCGTGCTGACATGATTATAGTTCGTTGCCATTTGTAATAGAATATATTGTATGTGCCTAACAGAAAATTTTCCGAGAAGAAGCTTGCATCAAGGCTGAAAAAGACAATTTTCATGTTGACAGTTCTTTTCGAAAACAAAGCTTCTAATACATTAACTTTAGGAAAAAAATATGATAAAGAAATAGTTATGATTAAATGAGGTGTGTCGTTAAGACTTTTGTTGTTAAAATGTGAGAGAAAATGACGACAAAATTGACGAATAATCGCACAATTTATCAGTACAATCACTACAGTGCTTTGGTTTACAAAATATGCGTCGTATGGATATATTGTACAACTAGATCATTCTTGGTTATAACGAAGACATTTTCATCCTATTTTGTGTTTTATCTTGCCATGGTCTTACAAATGAACGTGTTCAAAAATCTGTTCGTGGTTTACATGTATTTGCTGTCAGATTATTGGATAATTGATGTTGTAATCATTCAATCAATTGACGCTCGTCTTACCTAGTAGTTAGGCAACACAATTGGTTAGCTTAGAAGTGTTTTATAGCAAATAATACTGTGTTGGCGAGAAAACAATTTTTAATATGCAATGAGATCTCATGTGTGGGCACTCATATCTGAGGGGCAATATTTTGTGACGTCTCTATATTAGTAAGAGCGGTAGTTAACTAGATTTAGCAGCGTTATCTAGGAAATGACCTTCCTCGATATTGTGACCCGGTGTGAGTGACTATATAGAATATCAACAGAAAACTGGACAAGATTATTGGGAAGAAATAATGCAATACGAGCCCTCTTAGATAAGAAAATAGCAAATTTAATCACAATAAATTACTAGTAATAGTGGTTATTTCAATTCATCTCCGGTTATGTTAACATGATTTAATAGCAGTGTAAAATTTCCTCAGATATCTGCTTTCAGACCGTCTCATCTCTCTCTCTCTCTCTCTCTCTCTCTCTCTCTCTCTCTCTCTCTCTCTCTCTCTCTCTCTCTCTCTCTCTCTCTCTCTCTCAGTGTCTTTATGTACATATTTCTAGACGTACATACAATTCCTTCACTTGCGTTTGTCAAACCATACTTACTATATACACACTGCGTAAATTCTGATACTAAGATAGAGCGTTTACCTCGCTTCACAGGTACAGGTCATACATTACCACGTGAAATTAAAACTGCGTTACCGTAATGCTGTTATCTTTAGAAAGTGTGTGTCCTAAAGCTAAATTATGTATTTTCTCTTAAGGCAGACACATGGTCGCTTTCTTGTTTAACAAGGAAACACTAATATTTTTCCTAGGCTTCGATGGAGTCAATCTTTTCTATCTCAGAACATTTCGGACTAAAGAATTTCGATCAAGGTTGTCACTTTCAACTTGGATTATTTCCAAGATGTACACCTTAATTTCACTCAGACCAATTGTAAGAATCAGTGCTTTCTAAACTTTTCATAGGAGGATAACATTTCTTTCGTCAGTCAGAATTTCGTAATTAAGTTATATAACTCTCTTAAAGAATGGCTATTTGACATGGATCGGAAGTTCGGTTGTCTCTTTCTCACAAACGTGCTAAGATATCCCGGTCAATTTCATTGAGTCTAAAATCTGGCCTCTTTGAAGTTTGAACACTGACATAAATAGATGAAGGCGAAAGGTCGAAGTGACCCTTCACAATGACTTCTCCGGTTTAAATATGATAAAATCTTAATTCACAATGCATTCAACTTAATGCTTATTCGACACTTCACATATTTTAACAAAACCCTAGTTGAGATAAAATATTCTTGTTAGAAAATAACACGAATGATTTGCACTTATTGAAATGTTTGAATATAAAACAAACTGATCCCAAAATACTGTGAACAAAATGACTTTCGATTAAAATGTTCTTAGGGTAGATTCAATAATTTCTCAACATTATATCACCTAATAAGCCTAAACTTTGTTTTAATAGTTAAAAATTTCATTGTATAATCTTAAATTTGTTATAACTATCATATAATACGATATTGTGTTACAATTTTTAAAATCTAGATTTAAAAAATGAAACTCAACAAAATTGTTTGATGGTGATTATGTTTATGTAATATAGTTACAATCAATATCATGTATCAAACACTATCTAAACATTATTGGCTTTTAAATTAGGTTATTTTTACAATGCTATGGTCATTTTAGCTAAATGAAACACCAATATTTTGTATGCTTTTTGAAATTAAGTCATGATCACAAAATGAAAATCGTATATTTGCAGTTTTAACAGTAACATCCTAATACGTGACATGTTTTGTTAGTATTTATAAATTATGATGCATATGAATTTTATACATATCATGAATAATGCTTACACTGATACTGTAAACATAGTTACTACTTGCACAAACCGTTTGACCACGTGATCCGCCTGTTTTTAAATTGACTCTATAGTCATTGATACTTTGAATTTTAGCGAAAGATGAAAAGATGAAAACTTAAACAATAACTATATTTCAGTTATTGGATAAAACCATACAATTTTCATATTTTCTGTTTCCTTTTGAAAATTCCTTAAAAACCTAAATAATAACATGAGAACGTGTTTCTGAAAGGAAATGGCTTATTTCAATTTATGATGGAAATGACCGTTCAAAACATGCGCGAGCGTCACACTGGGGAGCAATCTGATATTTTGCGTTGAAGATTTTCTTTTAAAATATTTTTAAGTTATATCTTGTACTGCCATTTTCTATTTTAATATTATAAACCAACACGATGTCACTGAGACCAATGGACATAACTTACTAAACACCATAAATCCAGATACGGGGTCCTATTAGCTAGATCAATATCACAATCTCGAGAAATCTCTTTTTCAAAGATGCAATCTTTTCGAACAATTGTTACCATAATAGATTTCTAGAGGCTTTCCAGTTTGATGTATCCATTTGCACTTGTAATGAATTCACGTCGTCTTAAGATTAACTTGAACAGATGGATGATACCCTGGACGCAAAACAGATCGAAAATCTCTCAGAGTAATTCTTGTTGGCGGAAAGAAATGGTTTATTTTCATTAAGTTGTCACATTGATTCTTTGCTGACTACAAGCTTTTATCCAATGGAGCAAATGCTCAGGATCATTGTTTTGATTTTCAACCGAAAACCCGTCAAGCGAGCATCACAACTAATCCTCTTGCTTGCTATCAATGTGTTAGAAAACCTCGCGAGACATGAGATAAACAGCTGTTTAATCCATGGTAATAAAATGTATTTGCTTTCTAAGATAAGATCTTGTCAAAACCCACCAGAGGGTACTTATATACATTTGGGTTAGCTTTATCAATTATGCAATGAATGTTTTAGCTAGTTTCCTCTTTAAAGTACCATGCCATTGTCATCTGCTAGGCGCAAGCCGATAATAGAATGGCGAAAAGGACAGACACTCATTAAATCATAACACCTTGACGTGGTATCCGTTTTAATGACATTTTCTAAACTAAACCTGCTTACCCTCGGGCTTCTGAGTATCCATAACAGTGTCACGAATCAGCTATTAAAATGCAACTCATGTTTCATTCATGACAACCAGCAATTAAATATACAAGTTCATATTTTGTATGGCACAAAATTACTTTTGAGGTACGCTTGTATCAATATCATTGAATCGAGTTTGATCAAATTAATTCCGATCATGATATAATTTCCGTCTATTTTGATAACAAATAAATTCTTTGGCTTGTTTTATTTTTATAACTATTTATTAGCTCCTTGATTTGATTTAGTAACTTTCTCAAGACAATAATTTGGTAGAGATTGGTGTATATAGATGTTACCACTATTGACAAAATTCTAATTTCGCTCCTATTTATATTCTTCGGAAAGCAGTCATGTGACGTAATTCTAGCCATGTATTGCGTTTATCAGGACGCCGAACAGGTCCGATTGTTCCGATACTCTATAGATAGTGACACAAACTGAGGGTCATCATATACTACTAAAACTTTAGGTTCTTTTCCATCGTAAAAAATTGCGAAATTTAACTCTATATAACCAAGCTTAAACAGGTACACGAATATTTAGCAGATAACACAAAAACAATATAACATAATCGCCAATAGCAAACCCTGGACCAGGCAGGGATCACTACCAGCAGAAACATAAATACCATATCCAGGAAACAAGTCAAATGGTGAAATACCTTAAGAAAGGAAGTAAAAACCAAATAAAATAAAACCATTAGTACCGGAGAAAATACAAAATTGGAAACCCGAATAATTTTGCCTCAATACAAAAAGAGGAATACTAATCTAAATTACTAAAAAAAATTCCTTCATCTTCAATTTTTTTTTATGTTTTGCCAATGTCCACCACAACAGTCTTGGGGGAAAACACACATATATAAAATCATTTAAAACCTTTGGCCGGAAGGGATCACTTCAAAGGTCACTATCTTTTTATAGCTAGGGAACGGAGAGGTGACCACAAGTAAAGAAAATAATAACTTGTTTTGATACTTACACTCTGGCAAAATCTAAATAAAAAAACAACTAAGTGCAAGAATTGACTATATGTATAAACACCGACGTAGCATATATGCGTAATGTAAAAAGAGAGATTGCACGATTAAAGGATTGTATTTTAGTAGGGTTAATCGAGACTAATTTAGCATCTATTTTAGTATCTATGAGTGGTATTTATAGCGATGAATACTTTGCTTCCAGTCTTTACATCCTGGATAAACTTATGACTGCGAAAGAAGATATATTAATCTATTTATATTGCAAGAGAAAGTACTGGGGAGGCTATTGGGTGCCACTAGAGTATATATACACACACACACACACACACAAACTCATTTAAAGAATATATACACAAAATATAATAATTAGTATTATTGTATGAACAAAAGGATCCAATCACTTGTATTTTCAGAGATAAACATGGTGCTAACACTGGATTCATAAATGCGGGCCAAATGTTTCACCAAGTGATTCATGTTCGAATCCTACTATTCGATCAGATCGGTTCTGAAACTGCGATGTGTCCATGAAACTAGGCATTTTACTCATATTGCTTCGGAAGTATAATAATATAATTGTGTTGCTGTAGGATACAACACCAAACCCAAACCATCAAATAAGTTTTTTTTGTGGGGTAGAATACTATTTTGCATCACTTAATAGGTTGTACATAGTGGCATTTGTTTTGGTGGGGATTTATTTTAGTGGGGACCGTGGAAATTCAGGAATGAACAAACGACCCACAGGAAGCTACTGGTACGTTTTGTCACATACCCACGTTTGTTGAACCGAGACCACGCCTGCAGAGGTGAAATATCAGTGATCTGTATGGGCGAACGCTTAAGACCACAGGCCAAACATCCCACATCAAAGATATAGGCCATGTAATGAATATCCCTGAAAGGTCCGATAAGTATCGTGCCTTTTTCGAAATTGGTTCATATAATTGATATTATCACTAGACTGCATATACGTTAGTGGTGCAATTATTGACAATATCTCTAGATAGCGCATATAGCTGACAATACCTGTTGATTATATGTAAATGGTACATGAAGTTGAATTTGTCACTAAATGTCTGTCCATATATTCACAAATTGCAGAAAGAAGCCTTCTGAATGAAAGCAAGAATACAATCCAAACATTATATACATGAGGTGTAGATCAAGGAAACATCAGAAACTATAGTAAATATTCTAATAATTTTGTCCACTATACTTATTCCGAATGTACTAGTTTAAGTAGAATTATGATTGTTTTCCATAAAAGGATTTAGATTTATTAATATAAGGTTAATCTTATATTTCCATTGTGGAAAAACTTGACCCTTTTGTTAAATTTAAATTGACTAATATAAAGTTAATCTTCTATTTCCATTCGAAAAAACTGGACCATTAGGTAAGATTTAAGAGACCATAGTTCCCGCTCTTTTAAAGTACTTAATACCCAATTTAGAGTTATGTTTTTCTTATTTATATTTCACTAATTTTATCACATAGTAGCTTTTCTATAGTATGTGCCGTTTCAAATATTTGATTTTACCACACGTTAAAATATAACTATTTGTGATTCTGATTGGTCCATAAAAGTCCTTGACATTATTATGCAGAATCCTTTTTACTGATTGGTTGGGATCGTGGTAAAACGTTTTCAGCCCCGCCTTCTGGAATGTTTGGTTTTGAATGAACATTTTTGGCGGCCATTATTGAACTCGACTCGCGATAGGAAATTGAGGAAACATTATCTCGGCTGTATGAATATAGATATGTTATGTGTTCGTTATGTCATGCATAACAACATCATTATGAGAAAAAGTGCATAAAACTACACAACAAGAATAACAATAAGAAGTAAAACTAAGGGTGTTGCTTATTTGATGGCGGGGTGGAGGCATGAGCGGTATATCTTTAATATAGATATAGAATCCACCGTATATACAAGCGTGGTTTACATGTTAACTTACAGAAGTAAATAACTCACCTCTGTCTACAGACAAATTAGGCATAAAAATGTCTGCTGACAGAACTGTATCCAACAACAACATTTTTACGCTGTATATATGGAATGCAAATCCGACTAAAAAAACAAAAGAAAATTACGTCTCTGTACAGCCATTGGTTTCAGTTAAATGCTGCAAATATCCGTTCACAAATGATTACAGTAAATGTGAGAATAGCTGCATTCAGTAATCCTATTTGACATGAAAATGGCAACAATGTAATGTTTTGTTCTAAAAGTGACATTTTAGGGTAGACGTGTACTATATACCTACTGTGTGTACCGTATCAAAATCTGTGGTATCACATCGCATTCATCATTCTGTTTTGAAAAAGGATTTTGTCGTTATAAAATGATTATAATTTTATTTGCGTCTGTGGTTGTGTATCTGTTATCATCATCAAAGAACATCTTCCAATTTTAATTGCATCTATGTGAAATCTTAATTTTATTTATTTTATTTTATTTTTCTGGAGGATTTTAAAAAAAGAAACATCTTTTGATATGCGCATATCTGACATCTCAAAAAGCCTGCGCACTACTTACAAGTTCATTTCCAAATATAGACTGAGTTTAATCGATTTAAATTGGATAATGGCCCCAAGACATTAAATGGCTTTGAAGCAAAATTAAGATGTCATGAATCAATTATAGTTTAGATGTGTCGAGCTTATAATGTTCCTTGCTCTGCTTATTAAAGGAAATAGAGATATCGCTGCTTTTATAAGCCTGTTACTTCCATGGTTAGTATATCAATATTTCAGAAGGGCAATTACCATACCTGACAGTTAGAATACCTTATTCATATTAAAACCTAATAGATTACACAAAAATATGAACTGAATTCTTCAAATTAGTTTGTTCCGAGTCTTGAATGTATTTTCTGCTTAGTGGTTCAGTGAACCGTATCAACATGCGCCATTATGACTTTCCAGTTTGAGGCGTCAGTGTGGGTAGACACGTTGGGAAAACGTGATATATGTTTCAATTTAGTATGTAGTGACAGATACGGAAATATATAGATGTTTACAATAGCAAATTGCTGTCTCAGAATGTCTGGTTCAATGCTGTCTTCTTTTCATCCTAACAGCTGAAAATACCAGCATGAATTTATTATATGATTGTAGATTCATGCCTACGTCATACAGAACTATAATATATATATATATATATGTATATATATATATATATATATATATATATATATATATATATATATATATATATATATATATATATATATATATATATATATATATATATATATATATATATATATATATATATATATATATATATATATAAACGATGATTAAAGAAGAATATGTGAAAGATTTTGTTTTGTTTCTAAAAATAGTTTTAAAAAACTGCCAAAACTGAAGTTCGAAATTTACTCTTTGTCATGTCACACAGAAAATAAGCTCACTTCATGATATCAAGTGTGAATATACAAGTACCCTGAACGATTTTAATTGATTGTCTAATATTGTCAAATTTTTTAAGTGGCCGAACCATCGACTGTGAATGAATGCAAAAATATGCCCCTATTGAATTACGTCAAACGTCCAAAATAAGTACTAAAATCGATTGCCAACAGCACTCTAACTACTTTCTTACAAATGTGTTGCATCTGTATTTGCAATATCTAATATGCAATTTCATCCCTGTCTAACTATGAAGGCTTTGGTTTCCTCTATGTTCCTATTCCGCATAAATATTGTTTGGTTTGATGAGGTTTATATCAGCAGTGGATTTTTCCAATTTTACTTTATTTTTCTACTGTTTAATATAAACCCTCCTCTCAAAGTGCACATTATTCATTGGCTATAAGATCCAAAGAACCTCGCAATAACCCATGCTACACAAGATCCAAAACCCTCACTATTGCACACGCTACAAAAGATCCCAAACACTCCTTAGAACATATGCTTCTAAAAATCCAAACCCTCATATATAACCCATGCTACAAAAGATATAAATTCCTCACCATAACCCATGCTACAAAAGATCTCACACCCTCAATATAACCCATCTTACCAAAGATACAATACCATATCTATACCCAATGCTACAAAAGATCAAAAACCCTCCCTATAACCCAATGCTACAAAAGATCAAAAACCCTCTTTATAACCCATGCTACAAAAGATCCAAACCCTTCTCTATATCTCATGCTACTAAAGATCCAAACCCCCACCCTATATTACATGATACAAAAGATCCAAAATCCCTCCCTATATCCCATGATACAAAAGATCCCAAACCCTCCATAAAAGTGATGATGGGTGCCTGTTTCACTCACGTGACCAATAATAGCTTCGGAAGCATACTTTATGAGCCATAATCGGAATAAAAATAAAGTCAAAATAAAATTCTCTTGTTTGTATAGCACATTATGGTAAACATGCATTGATATTATAGAAACGAATATTCCATATAATTTTCAATACCTTGTATACCATGTCGAAGGGACCCAGATGGCAAAGGATATGGTACGTTTAGCCAGAATTTGCTTTTATCCATGCTATTTCATTTTTGGATTGGCTTCTAGAGGCGAGATTTGTAATTGATTATTACATTTTGATTCATCGAAAATCAGGGCAAGTTTATGCCATCTTCACACAGTCAGAATTACGACACTGTCACACACTAAGGCAGATTTACGCCAGGAAGTTGACACTTTATGGCATATGCAAACAGTAAATGAGGTGGTTGCAAAAAGCACATAAACAAGGCGCCCAAAGAAGTTTGCAAGCGTTGTCAAAGTATTTTAGAACGCTAGAGTACTTTGCGGAATGACAGACCAATTTACGTGCGATTGCTGCATATCTATTGAAACGTAATCACCCTCGTATTAGACGTGTCGTGTTGTTCATGTTTATTTATATCAAGTGGCTAATGAGATTTGTTATCGGAAACATTTGTAATCCTACTGAACTTGTTGATTAATTCAGATTTAATTATATGTCACTTCTCACCAGACATTGCTTCCGTACGGATTTGTATTCAAATGAAAATATTGCCGCTTCATGATTTGATGATGACTGAATAATCAATTTCTATTATGAAGGGCAACTGAAATATTTCTGTCTTTCTCATTCTGTGCCCTGCTTTCCGCTCTGGGCTCTCATTCTATCACGTATAATAGACATGTCATTATTAAATAAAGCCCATTTCCACTCAAATGAAGTTAAGAGGTCAATCTACGATCGACATCAAAATGAATGTTTAAAACAAAATGTTTTATGGCATCATTCTGTTATGGCTAAAAGATGACTCAAGCGTCACTTTTCTACTTTCCTCGTCTAACCATTGTTTCATAAATTCAATCCGGGATCAGACATAGGGTGACAGTTAATTTCCGTATGAGTCGTCAAAAGTAATTGGCTTTTGTTATCGTCTATATGCTTGGGTATCCACTGAATCAACAGAGAAAGCTGTAGTTTCAGCTACTTCGATTTACATAAATTCTGTTCAGTATAGAATTAAGATTATTTATTTCATGAGTTACACGCAATGTATACAATACAATAATTGATATCAACTTTTCTATATCGATCAATTTCAAGGATTAACTGGACTATATCGAAATTACAAGAGAAGCGATAGCATCATGCTTTTTTGCTAAAAAGACATCGACAGAAGAGCGATAGAAAAAGAGACATTCAGTCGTAAAAGAGACGATCAGATAAGCACAACGACAAACAAATTAGCCTGGATCGTGTGGTCATACAGGACCTATTAACGGATAATGCTATAAAAGTAATCAGACATAGTTCAAAATTAAAAATTTTGATTTTTTTTAGATTAATACGCTTTCAAGTAAAAAGAATATTAAACTATTTAATTAAAAAATTCATAAAGGAAACTAACATACACGTAACAGAAATGAATATTTCATAATTGTAACAAATATTGAAGTACTGAAGTACTGAACAATAGAAGGGACAGCTATTTAAAAAAAATAAAACGTGTTAGTCAGCCAATTTAATATTATGAAAGTGTAAAAACCAGTTTACATTTTTGTTTGCAAACCACAAAAATATAACATAAAATAATGACTGTTAATGAAATGCCTTTGACATTTAACGCACCTGTGACATTTGATCGATTACTTTGATGTAATGTAAACGCCCAATGCATAGTTTGGACTCAATTCAGAGCGTTGAAAACTTTCTTTAATACTTTCAAAACACTTGAAAATAACGTAAGTTCTCAACTAAGAAAGAGGAAAAGAAATCATATTTTCTGGAGCACAATAAATTATCGATAAAGCTGGTACTTTTATTGATGTGTAGGATATTGCTGCCTTATGTGTTATAAATGACTTATTTTCTTTATGTGTGTATTCGTGTAAAACGAGGACGTCTCAGCACAAAGTCACGGCTATTGGAGCAGTGCTCGACAATTTCAGCGGATTTTGTAGGAAAAGACATACATGTGAATTTATTTCGCTACCTTTTTATATTATGTGATAAGGCCGATGATGTTTCGATTGAAAGCTAAAGATGATAAAGTAGCGTAACGGATTGTGGCTGTAGCATTCGTCGATGAGAATACACTGAATAAGACAATCAAACAATGTTTTCTCGTAAAATCCACATCCTTTGTAAATGTATGATTTAAGTAGCCTTAAAGAGGTCACTAGAATAGCCAGACGCAAATGTCAGAGTGTGCAAACAAAGACTTCCTTTAAAAAATGGTATGTATGTATGTATGTATGTATGTATGTATGTATGTATGTATGTATGTATGTATGTATGTATGTATGTATGTATGTATGTATGTATGTATGTATGTATGTATGTATGTATATGTGTGCGTGTGTGTGTGCGTGTGTGTGTGTGTGTGTGCATGCATGTATATGTGTGTGTGAAATGATGCAAATGTTTGTAGAGATAATTTCGCAGTACATTCTGTTGCGTGACACGCAACCATTAAAAATGACATATGACAATGCTCACACTAACTTCGCAGTTCGTAATGGTTGTTTCTTTTTGGGTGGGAGGGGATAATTTAATTTTAATTAGAATACGTTTAATAACGTTCAGACAAATAAAAAAAGCCAATAATGAGGTAAGATCAAATAGCGGAAAATGAAAGAGTTACGACAAGCCAGAGAAAACGTGATAAATATTGCGCCATTGAAAATATTTGTTATAAAATGATATTTTCCGAAATAGTTATTACCAGAGGCGGTTTAGAGGGAATTGTTCTGACTTCGATGGGAGTCTGAAAGTTTTGGCCGTTAGAGAAAGTTATCCTGATTGTCAAAGCTAAATGATGGGGACCCAAATGCCATGGTTTAAGTACCAAACAACGAAGTTTTAGGCAGTTCGAGGCATTATACCGAAATAGAAGCTGACTCTGATATCAGTGGAAAAAACTCTTTCGTTAAACAAATCGTCCTATGGACATGGGATCTGGAAATGTGAGAGACCAGGAACCAAAGAAGACAGAGTGAATTATCTGATGATAATCGTGCGAGCGCTCGTTAACAAATACGTAAGGTCTCAATCATATGTAATATGCATTGATGTAGGTTTGTAATTATTTGTTGATTTTTTTGTTCTAAATTCACACTTCAATGTTCACTGAGTTCAGAAAATAATCTTACCTTCATCTGTCTCGATTGTAATAGAAATCATCTAGTATAGGAATTTCGTGCATTACTCTGAAACGCATTGTGACAATTAATTTATTTCTCTTGAATGTATCCTTTTCCTAAAGAAATCAATTATGGGTCTTAAATAATTTGTATAATGTATGCTGAGAATTTATTTTTTGTGTCTGGAAATGTATGTCAATATATCGCTAGTAGCAAAGGAACGTGGTTAGGACGAGGAGTTAAGTCCATTAATTCGTTTGTATAATTACGTTGTGAATTCGTTTCAACAGAGAATCCATTGTGATAACATTATTAACGTGAGTTGACCGACATAGTCAGTAGTCAGCAATATAAGATCAGAGCAGGGTGTAATGATTTATCTACGAAGCCTAATTATGTCAGTTTCAATAGGAATGCAAATAGCTGAACGAAAAGACACACACTCATGTTAAAAGGTTGTCGTGCATTAGATCAGGTTGCGAACATACTGAAATAAGTGTGTTTGTTCTCAAGAAAAGCAAAATTTCTGACACTTCTTAGGTTGGGTGTTATATTTATTTGAAGAAAATTAGTTCTTTAATTGTGCTGCATAGTAGAAAAGCGAGTAGTCTACAATCCAGACGGTTGATGATCCAAAGAGATAAGAAAATGAAAAGATCAGGAAAAGAAATGCCGACCTATCGCAAACATTGATTTATAAGGCAACCAGGTGATGCTGACAAGCCAGCAATTTGATTTGAATCAATCACTCATTTATATTATAAAATTTGTTGTGTCGCTGTAACAGAAAGGCTAATTGATTTTCGCATAAATATTGTAATTATAATTCTTAAAAAAGAATGAATCATTTAAATGTCAGCAACATAAGAAGTAGGTGATCCACAAGTCTTATCCCCACGTCTGACAACATCGAACCTATACATACACGTTCTCCACTAACTTACTATGAAAGCAAAGTTATTTATAAGTGTTAAAAGGATTTGTATTATATTGTTAAGTCTGTATGACAACAATTTTGGCGTTCAGTTCGGTCTAGTTCCACTTATACCCTAAGAACGCATTACTTGTAATGCCCACTGTCACTTTCGATTAAGACATATCGGCAAACAAATGACTTCCATTTTTGTTCTATGTCTGACGTTTTAGCAACGGGATTTATGATTAATGACTATAGAATGTCAAAGTTCAGAACTGATTCTGAACTTATTACGATGACATAGACGGTGCTTGTCTAGTCATATCTGTAACCTGGGACAAACGACTACAGTAATGTACGATCAGCAAAAGACTGCGTTACTGATGTCGCTCAGCATGCGTTGCAATCATAAGTAAGTTCTATTTGATTTGTATATTAATTAATTATTATCCTGGCTGGGAAATTTACTTTATATTGACAGAACATGTATCTTCAGTTCAGTAAATCCATACAAGCTAGATCAAATATTTTGTTCTGATGCGAAAGGATTCCCAAGGATACCTGATCCCTCAAAGTGGTCCTAATTCTGTACTCCTGAAATTGTGATATTTTGACGCATTCAATACCTTTGCAAAGCAATCAACCTTTTCAAAGACTTTTGCATTTAGCTTTAAAAACCTAGCTTAAAAAGAAATCAGTTTCACTGTATAAAAGCCATGTTTTAAACAGGACTTCCTCCAGGTAGGATGATCTTGAATGTCAGCTCCATTGATTTCCCTTGACTTACGGTGTAACTGCTCTGTAGAGACCTTGATAATTTGTTTTCCCTTATGAAGCTTGAAATTATCGTTGAACTTATATTTTTACACATTACCATTCATTTCCAAAACATGTAATTCATATGTGGTTTTGAATCCGAGAATTATTTAGCCTCGGGTTTTGAATTTGCTCAATAGTAGCATACTAACAATTGTATTGATTTGCCTGAAGCAACAATATAAATAGAATACCTACAATGTAGTTAGAGCTGCTAGGTCTACAGGGTTATCGAGTGCAACCGAATTTGTGAGGAATAATATACAGAGATATCACTAACATGTATGAAAGGTGCTTTAAACACTTATATTGCATGAACAGTAAAGGGAAGTAATCAGGCACGCCCCTAAACTACACTGAAGTATTATTACTGTTATTATTATTGGTAGTAGTTCAGTCCATGCTAACAAATATGTCAAACTTCACAGTTCAATATAGAGGTAGTTAAAGTAGAATGTTTGCAGGTAAACCAAATCCACTTTGGTGTTTAAAATGGCAGTAATATGGTCGCCATGAAGACAAATGCTCCAGAAGTCCTGTATTTTGCCATTACGACAATTATTCACATCAGGAACACTAATGTAACTCCAGCCCACATTGTATAAACAATGAAAAGGAGCATCACGCCTATACGAAGGATTATGAAACCTGGAAAAAGGAGAAGGAAATTCAGAATAAATACGCTTGAAATATAACCTTTTCAGAGGCCAGTGAGGTGGTAGAATCTAGAACCTTCCTTCATGGATAAACCATTGCAAATATAGTAAAAGCAAGTCTGAAGATAAGAAATAACGCACACACCCAGACAAGTGTACATAATACAACAACACATTAAATCATAGAAAAACAATCTCCAAATATTCAACCAAAAAAACACAAAAACCAAACAACAACAAGTAAAACAGAACCTGAACAGGCAGAACAAGTGATGTGATGATCTTACAAAGCGGCATAATAGGCTGGACTATCTTGAAGACGTGAATGCTGATGAAATTGCTTCATGTTATCGAAGCAGTCGGAGATCTATGAACAATATGTGTATTCCCACAATAAATAAACGTATAGAATAGTCCCATGGCAAAACGTCTAGCCTAAAAACTACACATCTCTAAATTTAATTCGCTTTGAAGAATTCATCGAATTGTTGAGAACTTAAAGCCAAAAAAACGACATTCTTTAGCATTTACGTGAACATTATAATGCATTGACGTCTATGTAGGAAACGTCTTAAAATAAACTGACATCACGTAACACAATTTTAAAAAGTACTCCTTTCTAACACACAATTTCCAAATGTTGACAGGGTATCGAGAGGACCTTCCGTTGAACAATAGGTCTCCTCATGGAGCCGTTACTCTAAGCACACATTTACAAGTCATTGCTGTAAGCATCAATCTTCACCCAGTGCTTTTATTTTATGTTCTATATACATATATAAATTGGCATACTATGCTTTATTTTAAGTTCTCGTTTGTCTATAAAGAAAATCTGGGGCACAGTCCGCAAACTAAATGGTAAAGCAAACAACTCTCTTGCCATCTACCATTAGGCAATACAACTTCATATATGATGTAGCAAATGTTGTTGCTGAAAGTTATTTTCTAAAGATTCATAGTCATCTAATTTTTTAGCAAATTGTAGAAGGATGAAACATCTAGAAAGAGAAAATGCGTACATCCCATGATACACCAGGACGGAACCCTCAGTAATCACTCTTTATGCGATTTTGAATATTTTATGGACTTTTGGTTATACTCTAAATATTTTGCAAGAAGCTATCGTAATAATTGTTCTCAAATCCAGGTAAGGACAGCACCGATCATATGAACTACTGTCCCATTATCGTAACGAGCTGTAAGTGTAAAACGATGGAACTAATGAGCAAGACAAGGCTTGTTTGGTATTTAGATACTAACAATTTAATATCCCTTTTCCAAATTGGCTTTCGATATGGCCGAAGTACCAATGACCAATCTTGTTAGACTTGAAACGCTCTGTTCGCGATGCTTTTATCAAGCGAGAACATTTAGTAGCTGCTTTCGTCTACGTGGAAAATGCACCTAATACAACATGGAAGCATGGAAAAATAAATAACTTGTACGAACTGGATATAGAAAGCAATCTACCCACTTTTATCACTAACTTTCTTTCAAATCGGGAATCTAACGTACGGGTGGGTTCTACCCTTGATAAATTCGACCAAGCGATGGATGTGCCCCATGGCAATATTTTTAACATCAAAATTATTTACCAACTGTTTGACTCCCGGTGTGGATTGCTCCCTATTTATTGATGTTATCGATCGGAACACATGCGTACAGTTGAAAGACACAACGGGAGATCGTAGGTTCGAACCCCGGCCAAAGACTTCCAAAAATGGTACTAAAGCTGCCTCGCTTGGCACTCAGCATTAAGAGGCTAGTGTTAAGACTGGTTGGCTTGGTGTCAGGATAACATTGCTGGGTGTGACAAGATGATATGTCTGCGGCATGATACCCTAGTGCAAGACATTACTCTGAACTGCCAAACTGCAAGACAACGTAGCGACAAGGCTGAAAAATTGTTAAAGTTACGTTATCAATCCTAATCACACACACACACACACACGCGCGCGCGCGCGCGTTACATAAAAAACAAGATTCAAATTTGGGTTATTCCCAATGGTTTCAAATTCTCAGAATCAAAGGCAGTATTAGGAATTTCATACAGGTATGACAACAACATGATGATCCTAAACTCAAAGACTTAAGGTATTTTCTTCCACATGAAATTTAACGTCATTCCACACATCAAGAAATTTAAAGATAACTTCTTGAAAATACTTGATTTACTCAAAACGTAGTGCACTCTGACTTTGGTTACTTATATAAAAGTTGTTCTTATCTCATATATAACCTTAATTAGATCCAAACTGGACCAATGTTGTCTTGTTTATGTGCCAACCAGAAAGCCCATGGAATGTTTTACCCAATTCATCAAACAAAACGATACATTTTGGACCATTTAGGACACTCTGAAGAGAAAGCGGTTTGGTCGACGGAATGAGGCACCTCTATCACATCGCAGGTAAAATTATCATTTCGCTATGCTCTAAGATTAAGATCTAACCCTTTAAATCCTACCTTTTTGTCTGTTTTTCAAACTAAGTTCAAACCATTATAACAAATTAAAAACCAAATGCCATTCCTATCTTTGTCATTAGATTATATTGTACCCTTGACAGTACAAAACGTTATCATTCAGGAAACAAAGGATAAACGTTGTTTCTTTCTGTGACACCTCATTGCATTCTAAAACTGCCCGAAGTATATTTTACGCATCATGAAGAAAACGAGCCTGAGACAAATCTTCCATTTTTCATAACTCGTATAAGGAATTGCACAGGAATTTAAACGGATGCTTCAAACGATGACGAAAGACTGTTGCAGCCTTCATTATTGAAAATCATTACAAAAGGCTGTTACAGCCTTCATTAATGAAAATCATTACAAAAGGCTGTTGCAGCCTTCATTGATGAAAATCATTATAAAAGGTGTATGCAGCCTACATTAATTGAAATCACTACAAAAGGCCGTTGCAGTCTTCATTAATTGAAATGACTACAAAATGCTTTTACAGCCTTCATTAATTGAAATCACAACAAAAGCTCGCTTGTCAAAAGGGTGCGTTGATATTTTCAGCTGAAATCAGGACAAAATACCTTGCCTCAAATATATCGAATGCAGAGATATTTTTAAGTATTATCGTCTTCTCAAATTCACATTAGTACTTCCGTCATAATACAATAGAAAACTATTATTGACCAATATCCAATTCAAACATTCCGAGCTATGCTACCCTCAGAAAATATAATATAATATTCTTTAAAAAAACATGACGGTATTAATCATAATAAAAAGATGACTTTGTTTTGCGCCTAATCTTTAGAAGCTCTAAGCGCTTTACAACATATATAATGCTATGACTACGAAAGAAAACCAACATTGAAATTAGAAAAGATGAAAACATAAATACGTGCGGAAAATATTTAAAAGTAGGAAACATTATTAGGTCTTTAAGTTTGTTCTTGCAGTCGAAAAAGGTGTTTTATGAACACGCTTGAAGGGGATCGCTGTGTCTTTGTGTCTAATTTCAATTGGCAATTCGTTCGTACTAGCGGTCTTAAAATAACACACTGCACTGCAACCATATCCATATCTATATAACCATCTGTTTTTACAAATACCCTGCACTGATTTTATAGCTGTTATTAAAACATTATTGTAGTAAGTGGATTGCATCGTTGAATGATGCTGACAATAGCATCTTGCATGTGATCAAGGCCTTCTTTCTACAGAACCATCCATTGCAAAATTTAGAATTGGTCGTAGGTGTATAACCCACTACGTTATATAGGGCAAGACCAGCAATGAACCTTTCACTGTGAAGTACTTTAAGATGGTTTATATCGCTAACCTACAGTAAGTGTGATTTCTTAAAAATAATAAACATTTATTCCAAAATGTAGCTTGTGTAAAACATAATTTCTTGGAGCATTTTTAACCAAACTTTATACTCTTCATCGCCCTAATTTATATATTATTTTCTAATTACCATTTATGCACACAATTTTCATTCTCCGTTGGTCAAGAACCTTAATGTATTTTCACCTTATCATAGTTGTGTTTTGTACTTTTATTGGTCGGTGGTAATAAACCTTATATATACTTTTTTAGTTTATAACCTTTATGTGGCATATAACCTTAAAGTTTTAGTACACCGTAGAATCCGCAATAAACAAATCATCCAACCCAAAATGAAATCTCGTTGGATCATCGACAGCGACGATGATTAGCTTCACACAATGGTATCTCATAGCGACATCGAGGGCGACAGTGATTAGCTTTACACTATGGAATCTCATAGTGACTTTGACAGGGACAAATGATCAGTTTCCCACAATGGAATCTCATAGTGACATCGATAGCGACAATGCTTAAATTCCCACAGCAGCAGAGGAGGCGAACTGTACAACTTTTTAGAGGCGTCAATTTGGCAAACCAAGGCTTCCTCGAAATCGTAAAAAAGCGTCTATTTGTTAAAACAGAATTAAAAAAATACGTCATCCCCCCCCCCCCCTCTGCTGCTTTGGGTTTAACAATCTTTTTTAACCGAATATTTGATCAAGTCCGATACGATATCTTGATCTAGGATCATGCAAATGTATCTCTACAAATCCATGTGGGATTGACTGAGCGTGACTAAAGAAATTTCTAATGAGATAATCCGTTTCACCGCCGCACCAAACTTTGCCAAATATTTCGTAGCGTATGTGTGTCAACTCTATTAAATACAACAAGAATATTGCAGTTATCTCTGGTCAATTTTGGTATTTGAGTGTATCGTTGAGTGACATATATCACGTCGGTGTTTTTATGCTTACCTCTGGAAAATATCCTAGCGGGATTCTTTTGATTATCTAACATCACGTCATCATATACGACTAAATTGTTAATAAATCGATCAATATCATCAATGCTCGGTGCTTTCTCGATATCGGTTATAAATTCAAAAATACCCTCGCCGGTGATTTCTGCTGCCTTTTCGTTGTAATCCTTTAACACTTCGTAGCATCGCTGATCATCTAAACTCGGTGCTATTAAATACAACTTATCCCATTTTATCCATCTCGTTATTAAATTAAGTAACAACTGTGTCGTGCCACTTTCAGATTGTCCGATTATAATCATACGAATATAATTTGGTAGCGCTGCATGATGCTTAACTGATTCTCTTGTTTTTGTCGCCGATAAATCAATTACATTCATGTTATTAAAATATATTATGGATCTATAATGTGTGAAATGTAAGATGCGTACTGGTACATATGACTTGACGACGATTACAACTAAAAATAACAGATCAGCACTTGTTGCTAAGTGTGTACAATGTAGTACAAAAAAATTTAGATTTGTTTCTATGAAATCTGCAGATGATTTTTAAAAAAAACTAAGAGGTGATATTGCAGCCAAGTTAGTAAAATTACCGGGAACACCATGGGCAAAACACCCAGGAGAAAAATACCTTCCAGGGTATAATTATTATGGACCCGGAACCAGACTCGATATCAGACTCGATGATCAAAACCAACCCCGACCCGGTGAAAACCCAATAAACGCTATTGATAAGGCGTGTCATGCTTATGATGTTGCTTATGAAATAAGCAATCTGCATCACAGACATATCGCAGATGTGAAATTGATTCACGCGTTGAATTCTATAACTGATAAATCCTTCAAAGAAAAATTGGCTTCATGGTTGATAAAATTGGCAATGATGGGTAAATTGATGTTGGATGCTGGTAATTAATAACATGATGGAATCTATTTATTATTCTCCAAGAGGATACTGGAGGGGTAAAGCATCAATCAGTAAACTCGCTAGCGCCGCAAAGGTGAAAAATACTACAGCAGCGGATTGGTTATCCAAACAGGCGATATGGCAAATTTATCTACCACCACCTAAACAAATTAATTAATCGCATTTTGATGTCAGCGCACTTAATGAAATTCATCAGGCCGATATATTATTTCTGCCGCATGATGGTGTTTACAAGTATGCGTTAACCGTAGTTGATTTTGCGAGTCGATACAAACAAGCAAAACCTCTAAAGACAAAATCATCAACTGAAGTGGCTTCTGCGTTTGAAAGGATTTATCGTAGGGTCCTCTGCATTGGCCAAATCTATTACAATTTGATCCTGGCAAGGAATTTCAGGGTGCAGTGTTATCAACAATGAAGCATCATAATGTCACCATCAGACGAGGACATAATGCACTATATCGCGATCAGGCAATTGTTGAACGATTTAATCGGACACTGGCTGAGCGGTTATTTGGATATCAATACGCGAAGGAATTCATCCAGGATAAACTATCCTGTGAATGGGTCAAGAGATTACCAGGCGTAATTACCGCGATGAATAATGAGATTACTCGAACAATCAACATGAAACCTAACAACGCAATTAAAAAGAAGTATATACCTGTAAAACCGCAGAAGATTTTTCAAAAACAACCAATATTCGGCAATGTCACTGTTAGGTATTTATATGAACCAGGAGAGCTCAAAGGTGGTAAAGAAAAGGGCTACTGATCCTATTTGGAGTGTCACTAAGCATAAAATATCTAGAATAACACGATCCACGGGTAGACCAGCAATCTATAGGTTGGTTTCAACTGCTCCTCAGCGGGGTTTTACTCGTGAACAACTACAAGTGATACCTAAGGATACTCAATTACCACCGCGTGGTCTTAACTAGCAACTCTTCGTCTGTTGCATTCAAGACAAGTCAACATCACATTATCTCTGGTATGACCAATGCTGCTATTTTTTCTGTCTACGGTAAATTGTCGAGAGTCTTTATCCGACCAACACCAACTCATTATACAATTGCAACTCGCGCAGTGATTATTCTGTTGTTTTTTCAGTGTAATTATTAATTCAGCATCAATATCAAATTCTCTATTATTTTTTTATCCTGTTGTTTATAAACAGATAGTTCTTTCTGATTATGTCAATGCTGACAATATCATTGATTGTAGGGACATTAACTTCTAAAACAACTCTTCGAAGTTGATTTATTATTCTTACTCTGGACACCGCAAGATAAACTAAATTCGACCACTCGATGTGATTATCTACCATCCAAACAATTGTATCTGATATAGCCAATCCCTGTGAAGAATGTATTGTCGCTGCGTAACCTAGCATCCATGGGGATTTATCAACGCGCAATGCATCCTTCGACGACATTGATATCAACCAACACAATATCATTTAATACGAGAATTTGCTTTTCACTTTGCCCAAGAATATCAACTTCAATATTCTGTTTTCGTGTATCCGAAGGCCTATAACACAACGGCGTTGGAAGTGTTACAAATTTTTCTTTATGTAATTCAAATAACTTCATCTGAAGTGTGTCTCTGACTATTTTTCTACTTGCCACTATCAAATCGTTTGGTCTCCACGCTTCCCAGAAACCATTTAATGGTGTTTCTGAAATTATTTCACGCGCTATTTCACATTGGATTCGGTTGTAATCTAATTAATTTCTTGAACTCGCGTAATTGTTCATCAAGTGCTCTATGATCAGTATGAATTTCTTTATAATAGTCTACAAAATTCTTTAGCCAATCATGTGGAGACAAACCGACAAATGGTGGTGGTTGACAATGATCGCCACACATTATCACGCTTGTATTTTTCAGTAACAACCAATCGAGAATTCTTTGTAATACATCTAACGACACTGTGCATATTTCGTCCCAAATAATGACTTCAGAAATAAATTTCTCGCCCATTCGATCAGGAGTCCATTCGTCGCCTTTCCATCGAAAGAAACTGTGATAAGTACAAGCATTAATTCCTCGCTGTTTCATCTCTCTTGCAAGTCTGTGGGTCGGTGTTAGAACCATCATATTTGATTTGAAAAAGCTAGCGTTTCCACGAATTATTTCAATCGCACGAGTCGCCTTTCCTGACCCTTCACAGCCGTTTAAATAACTGGTTTTATATCTACATATTGGATCAGATATCGACTGTGCATTAGATAGTTCTGATATCTGATTATTTTTCAAATATTTATCTTCAATCGTAACATCTGCTGATTTGGAATAATCACATGGTATTTCCTTTTTAATTCTCCATGATCCCCAACTCTCGTCTGAATTAGTGAATTCACCCATTGCTTCGCTATGCTTCGCGTTTATATAAAATGAATCAGTGGCTACTCTAACCGCGGTGTCAGGAAATCTATTTATCATGGAAAATAAATTAATAGAAGCATAAGCTAGCATAGACGCCCGTAAATGTGCATACTGAAGATTTTTCCATCGTTGTAAGTAAAAATTGTACCTAATTTGGTTTCATCGGACAAGAAAGCGTCTTTACGATTTACATATATACCTTTAGATGTTACATCCGCGATTATAAAATCGTATTCAACATTATCTATAATCAACCGCGAAGAAAATCGGTTATGGTCGTATTTGTTTCCACCCTGAGTGAATTTACCAATTATTCTTCTACAAGATCTTTTGCTTGTCTATTTCTAACTTCAAATATCTGTTTGGACCATTTGAAGATATATTCTTCGTCGAGATAAGGAAATTGTTTTTTGTAATCGCTGATTATACTATCTAGACTATCGGGTTGTGTTAACCAGACTACAGTCTGCGCTCGATACGATATAATTGCTTCACTGACAGTTAGCGATATCAGCATTTTAGAATCAATCATATACCGTAATCACACTATTGGCATCCAGTGATTTTCAGAGATGTGTCTACCAATCTAAACATTACAACACGGATGAAGTCCTGTAGCCAATTCAAATGGTACCACACGAGCAAATCCAGTTAAATCAAAATCAGGCAGTGGTCCATTAATCGCAACACGGGTCATTTCATGTGTGGGGTGTCCAAATCCTTTGAAGTACTCAGCACATTCTCCGTACCCATGAAAACTCCCGGGGTAACACGCAACTATATCAACCGAAATAATGCTTTCAGGGTCATATTTTGTATTCCATAAACCACCGTGGTTATATTGGATACAACTTGATTTGATATCTGATAGAAATTCAACTCTTGTTAGTTTCCACATATTCTTCTTTCTCGCAAAATGAGCTGCAACCGACGGAATTGTAAAACAATTTGTTGATAATTGTTTGTCGTGTTCTGTTGAAAAACCACTAGCTGGTTTTTTATCTCGTTGTGCAGGGCTTCAGTACGGTATAATTCGCCATTGGGTCTTAAAAATTGATTGAATTTACACTCTTCGTCTTCAGAACTGTGAAGTAACCACACTGACACAGTATCGTTTTTACTTGACTGAGAAATAAAATCAAATGAATTTCCCGTGTAATATTTTACGGTTTTATCCCGCGGAAATATTGTTACCGCAGGTTCCACGCGTGTTCATTATGGTCAATAAGTTTGATTGGAACTCCTCTCAACTTATATTTCGGTTTATATAATACTTCACCTGTTATCGTCATTATGTTTATATATGAATCTTAATGATGTTTCTAATTTGGTTATATCTTTAATCGTTGCTCCGTTCTTCCTAACTGTTAATTCCCATTCGTTTATTTTTTTACGTCTTAGATCAGTCAATTTGTTTCCACCCAACGCATTTGTGAAGTGTTTTATTATTCGTTCTGCTACACAATTTATCCTTGACAGTTTCATTTGTTTTAATTTTTCAATACTCGGTTTATTATTTAACGAATATATTCCATAAACTACTGCTGTTACAGGATAAGATCTCTCGTAATACGGTTTATCAATCCCAGTTAGAATTACTGGTTTGGAATCCTGACGCACAGTGATAGTTCTTTTATCTTTGAAAATTGATTCAAGATTGTCTCGAATAATCCAATTTCCCATTTCTGAGCGGATAATGAATTTCACTCTAAAAAAAATACTTTTTCTGGTCAAGATGTGAGATTATCACTGCTGCTCTTTCGTCGTTCATGGTAGCATCAACACTACCATCAATTCGAAATGTTGACCAACAGTGATATGCTCCATCGCGCTTGAATTCATTAAAACAATCACGGATTTTACTTATCATACTTCTATCACTTATTAGACTCTTTGATACATCTACGGAGATTGAATTTAACATTTTTCCAAGGCTTAATTTTCGATAATCTCTCAAACTCCTCCATATTATAATTAAAACAAGTATAAAAAAATTATTATATAATGAATCATTACAAGTTTCTTATGATAGGAACAGTAACCGCATCTAACAAATCATGCAGAAATGAATTCTGCGGATATCATTCACAAAGCGTACGTAACGGGAGTTATGGACCCTTACCTTACATACGATGTGGGGTAGGCGTGCGTGGTAAATCGCAGTTGTGTCTCAATTGTGGTGGTAAGCGATACAGAGAGCTCAAGCGTTATTATGACAAGAGAATCAAAAACTCCATCGATGACTCTGACAAAATCATATGAGCACCTCAAGATTATATTTATAGATTCTAAAGTAAGAATTTAACCAACAATGAATTAAACAAATAATGTTATATATAAATGGACCAATAATTTCAACCATATCCCGTGATTACCAATTATGAAGCGTCTCGTGATGGTATTGTCAGAAACCGCAGACTGAAGAATCCATTACGGATTGTAAGTAATCAAGGGTATTTGAGGCTTGATGTTGGGAAGAAGGAATATCATAATCATCGTTTCGTGTATGAGTGTGTTCATGGATTGATCGAGGATGGTATTGCTATTGATCATATTGATTCCAATCCTAAAAACAATTCTTTAGATAATTTACAAGCTATTTCTGAGAGTGAAAATTTAAAACGGGGTAGGACTGGAAAAAACTCGAAAATGCCAGACCTATAAAATCATTTAATATAAAAAATAATGAGGAAAGAGATTTTCAATCAATATATGAAGCCGGAAAATATTTCGATATTTGTAGAGCCTCAATACGAGAAGTAGCAGAAGGAATTTATAAATCAGCGATTTCCAAGGGAACCGGACGTATGAATTATGTTTTCTACTATTATATATAACACCAAAGGGGGATAACTCGTGCGGGCTATCGGTTTATGAAAGAGAGGTGATCTCAATGTTTTTTTTTCCCAAATAAGGATCCCAATGAATGATAATAGCTCTATCACAATTTGGGGAAAGTGCAGATTTTCTTAATAATAATGATTTTACACACGTTCGCCACTTTTTTCATGACAATCAAAATACCAGTAACAGGTGATTGATGATCACACTACGATGTTAAAATACCATATTTGGAGTGTTAATAAATGGTTCGCTCGATATGATAACTCAGATTGATAAAATAACATCTCTATCAAGTTTGAGGGAACTTCAAAATTCCTTAATAATATATAGTTTTCGAAGTTGCGACATCATGTTTACTGTTTATTTTTGAAAAATATATTAGAGATATATATTTTATTATATAATATGAATTCTGAAAATATCAATGAGATCATAACTGAGATTCCAAATTTGAAAACTTAAGGAATTCAATTATCAGATAAATTAAATTGTGATCAGTTTGTCCCGTTATTCACAGTTGTCGAAAAAAATCAGAAAAGAAGTGGGGCAGCAATATGAAATCAAATGCACAATTAATTTGAGGGTTAAAACAATGAGAAATATTATCCGTCAAACCGAAAATTCTCCTTTAGTTACCTCAACAGAATAAGTTCTGCTTCTTAATGTAAATAACGGTGGGTGAGAGTAAGTGTCTACGGATTTTAATTTTTATTGATTTTTTTATAGTTATTTGAGTCATTTTTAGTCATTTTTTTTATTGATTTTTAGTTATTTGAGTCATTTTGTTGTCATGAAAAAAGTGAGGAAAGTGGGTAAAATTATTATTTATAGGGAATTCCGCACTTTCCTCAACTAACATAGAGGTGTTATTTTATCAATTTGAGTTTAAAAATTGAAGATTTCAGTATCAATCAGATAAATTAATTATTAACACTCCAAACAATAAATAGAATTAAATCATCAATCATGGTTGTCAATGAAAAAGGTGGGGAAACTTCGAAAATTTTTATTATATAGGGAATTCTGCACTTGCTCCATTATCGATAGAGGTGTCATTTTATCTATCTGAGTTTAAAAATCGAAGATTTTCAGTATCAATCAGAAAAATTAATTATTAACACTGCAAACAACAAATAGAAATTAGGAAAATACACACTTTCGCCAGTGATGATAGAACTATCAGATTATCAATCTGAGTTTAAAAATCGAAGATTTTCAGTATCAAATGAATTAATTATTAACACGATATATATGGAATTTCAACATCATAGTAGGTAATTATTGAAATTGCTATTAATTTTATTGTCATTTTTAGTCATTTTTAGTTATTTGAATCATTTTTGGTCATTTTTCTCTTGCTGTTGATAAAAAAAATCGAGTAAAGTAGTCGAATTTGCATGGGATTTCTCGTAGAGATTTCTCATTCAAAATTATTTTTGCTGTCTCATTATTATTATGCTTCATGAATCACTTAGAGAATTTCTCGAAAATCGATCATTTATGGTAACTTCGTCACTGCATTTAGATCGTACATTAATTCGAAATTGCAAAGCAATTTTAATAATGGTAAACGTAGCACTAACGACTAGATTTTCACGCGAACGATTAGTCTCAATTAAGAAATTCATCCCAATCCGTGATTCTGTTAGAGAGAAATTGCAAGCGAGACAGAGTTTACAGACTGATTTTACAACAGGGACCGAGGAATTGCTTAAACCAATAACCACGGTAACTAAAGGGGTAATATCAGACACTGAAAGAGCAATATACGGAGATATCCCCAAGGAAGGGAAAAGGAAAGAAGCTCCTCTTCTTTCTGTACTTGAAAAAAAAGCAAAAGGATCCAAACAAACAAAGAAATCTTTAAAAACACTTCCTGGTGTTATAATAGCTGCTGCACGACTTCGAGAACAAGAACGACAACTTCAAGAAGAAGTTGAACGACTAGGTGATATTGATATTAGCTCCCCACCACCTCAACCGCTTGAACAACAAGGCGCTGTTGCAAGAAAAGACTATTCACCCGAAAATATATTTACAGTTGATGCGTTAAATAGAATTAGAGGAATTAGCACAGACTCTGAATTAGCTGATTTTACTAGAATACATTTTAAAACAAGGAAACAATATTTAAATGATGAATTTGACGAAGATATAAAAGACAAAGACACCTGGGCAAATACAGTATTTTTAGTAAACCGTGGTAAAACTAAAATCGCAAAAAAGATACGTGATGATTTTAATAATTTTCTGGTAAGAGGTGTCACACAGCCACCACCAGTATACACAACAGACCCAATCCCAGGTAAAATAGAAATAATGGCAGAAGCTGATTCTGAAAAAGGTACAACTAAAAGAACAAAAGGAAAGGGATTTTCTCAGAGTGGAATTTCAGGCAGTGGTCTAATTCGTTGTCCTGGTAATATTCTCAGCGATATATCACGATTAGAAGTTCCCATAGGAGGAAAACGAGCTGGAAATAACTCACCGGAAATAATTAATGAAGCAGTTGATATCTGCATGCGGTTATTTCAAGGCGGCATCATGAATATCAAAACATATCGAGATTTTATTGATGAGTTAGCCGAAAATCATGGTTATTACAGTGACTAATCACCGAAATCGCTAGCAAGGAAAATCCGTAGGATTGGAATTCGTTTTACTATGAAAATCCATAGGATTTTTACGATTAGATAAATATTCATTTAGAAAACACTAGTGTTTTTATAATAAGATGATCATACACTACAACCATGATAAACCAAACCAGCTTATATGTAGTAAATTCACGATTGCCTGCTTATAGAGCGTACTATGGTGATGGTCTCGTTAATACCATTGCAGGATTATTTGCAAGAATGGCTCCAAAAATAGCACCAATCGCAAAACAATTATCGATGAAAGCCATTGATGTTATTCGTGATAAGGGTATTAGTGCTGTTGGAGATGTTGCCAGGAAGGCATTTTCCGCTGCAAAGGATAAACTAATGTCGTTAGTTCGACGGCGAAGAAAACCACCAGTGATTTCATCACTGGCGCTGCCATCTACGGAAGTGATGCCTGCAAGTGTTAGCAAAATAATAAATAACGCAGTGGATCAAAAATTAGCATCGTTTGTGACTTCATCACTGGCGGCCAGCAACCAAAACGATATCGCAAATATGATAGCGGGAAGTAGCTTAAACCACGACGACAACGATAAAAATCATGATTTAGATCGATGAATATAAAATAAAATGTTCAAACGGACACTTGATCCAGCGTTTGATATGGAAGCCCCAGTTATCAAAGATGATTATCTATTTTATTCCTATCATGCAGTACAACCAAATCTTCGATCAAGAATCGAACTTCAAGTCCAGGATACCAGTAAATACTTTCTACCATGTGAAGCATTTATCGAAGTAGAAGGAGAACTCGTAACAAATGATGCTGCTCATGATGATCCACCATATGACAATAACCCAACTATCCGAGTTGGTTTTGTTAATAATGGTATATCTATTTGAGAGTGCTAGATATATGACTGATGGAAGAGAAATTGGTTCTATAGAGCGTGATGTTGATGTTGCCACAATTATAATAGGGTTAGCAAGATATTCTGATGTTTATATTCAAGATTGTCGGGTCCATCTGTGATGTTTTCTAAAGATATTACTGATCACCCTGAACACGTCCAATATTCTAGAGTAAAGGCAACACAAGATACTGAATTTAATCAAAGCACCAGCCGGATATGTAAGACCAGCTGCTGATTTTGATGTCATAAATAATATTATTAATTACAACCTAGGGTTTGCAACACGCGTAGCAACATTAGAGGGACAGCGTTCGACGATTTTCATGCGCGATTCCACTACATCATATATTTGGATTCTGTATAAATGTTAGAAAAGTTATCTATGGAGAGAAGCATACAGTAGCACTCGTGCGAAAGGGTAATGATAATCATGCAATCTGGCGTGGTGCTGGTGTTCCTGAGGGTAAAGTAAATATAACAATTCTATCACTGTGGAAACCTGTAATGACTCCATCAATCTCCACAGAAGATCGATTACTATCATTTATGGATCATGGAGGAAAATCATTGCTAAATTGGCTAACAACAACAACAGATACCATGGATTCTAATATTGATGGTACATTTACATGGCACCTGGAATCACAACAAGGTGTTTCAGCTCCACGTCATATATTTATTGCGCTACAGAATACTGAGCGATTAAACAATCAAGAACGAAGTCATATGATATTTGATCAGATAGGTGTTAATGAAGTCTCGCTGAGAATAAACGGACAGCAGGAACCATCCGAGGATATACAACTTGATTACACCACTAACCATATTGCACGCGTGTATCATCGTCTGTTGTCATATATGGGACGCGATCAAAATGTCGATACTGGTCTACAAATATCACAATTGGATTTTAAAAATCAATATCCGATCTATTACTTTTCACTGGAACATAGTGATCTAGCCAGACAACCCGTCATTGATATACACTTTAGAGCTCGTGTAGCCCGTCCTGGTGGTATTGCTAATTGTAGACCGGTTGCTGTAATTCTCAGTGACAAATCAATGTTACTCGAAGGTATTGGTGGACGAATGAGAGTAGTCGATGCACCAGTAGAAAACATGTAGTGTTTTCCAAAATCATGTAACAATTAGATCAATCTGTTATTAATATTATCTCATATAGTCATATAGTCATATTAGTGTTACGTTAACTCCTGGTTAACTCCTGGTCAACTCAAGAAATTACAGATCAGAATCGGCTAAAAAGTGTGGAACCACGATAATGCTAAAACACAATCAGATGTCTGGTGGTCAGAATAAATTGTAACTGACATCTGGTCAGATAAAACACTTTAATGATGCTTTCAAAGATAAAATAGGTGTTCAGATCACATTCTCTGCAGCTGCGATCAAAAACATGATAAAATCAGGTGGTATATTTCCACTTTTAGCTGCGATTCCAGCGCTAATTGTGGCAGAAGCCCCAGCGGTAGCTAAAGCGGCAGCGTTAGGAGCCGTTGGTACCGCGGCAGGGATGGCACTAAAGAAAGCTACCGGGAAAGAATATAAAAAAGGGAAAGGGTCTAAGACCACCAGGAACCCCGTATTCATGGTACAAGGGAAGCGGCCTGAGAATACCGAGAACAGTTTACTAACTCGGGAACCTTCGGTTCCAATGTCAAATTCTGATTTACTCGATGCCACTAAAAAAACTTTAGATGTGTCTTTATGAAAGATCAGTTGCCGGGACAACCCAACAGCATTGAAACCGGTATCATTAATCTCGATAACAGCACCGGATCTGTAAACCATTGGCTTGCATACGTGATTGATCCGCGTGTAATCGTTTATTTTGATTCATATGGGTTAGCGCCGCCTAAAGAATTTACGCGTTATATAAACCATTTTAAAATTCCTATCTGGTATTCTACGTTACCAACACAAAAAATGAATGACCCACCAATACTTGGCATAGAAGTATTAAATGTGATTGACGATATTTCATCATCAAGAAAACCACCTCATCAAGTCGTGAATAAATATACTAGTAGTCGCCTTTTAGAGAGAAGTAATATAAAATAACAATGGTCGATATTTGGGGACGATCTGTATCAGCGCTGAAAAAACCCACCACGGAAATATCTGCAACCGGTGATGTAAAAAAAAAAAACAATCGAAGATGAAATAGCTGAGATGTTGAACTTAGCGAGTGTTGATCCCAATGAAATAGTTGTATTTCAAGATGGTCAGGGTAAATTGAAAACTAGTAATATTTCTCTTGATGATATTTTAGTTAAACAACGATACGCAGTAGAAAACACTATCGCGTTGTTTTCCGATCAGGGTAAACACAAACCAGGCGCACTTGTTTCAACAATCAGAGATAAAATATTAACACTCGATAACAATTATATCTCCTCGGCGAATTCATTGAAATCACTCAATGATAAGTATGACGATCATATAAATACATTTAATAAATTTACTGATTTACAAAAATTCATCATGGACAATATTGATAAACCCGTGTTAGAATTTGTTGGTAATCCTCCAGTGAACACACCGAAGCTCACAGAGATAAAAACTTCTATGTTACAGTTTGCAACACTTCAATCCAGATATGAAAATCACGTTGAAAAGTTTACATAATTTCGTTAAAATATCATTGATAAATTTTTTGCAACCACGTTGGATAAAATTGATATAAAATTCCCTGATATTAAAAAATCCATCGATGATCTTAAAGCAACCAGTAATGAAATACCCGCGATTAATCGGCGAATAGAAGCTATCAACACTGATATTAAAACGACCAACGATATTATCAAAGATGATTTACCGAGGATGGTAGCAATCATTAAAAAAACAAAAATTCCTCACGAACAAAAAAATATCGTAAATAATGTGTACGTGATTCAGCGCGGAGCATTTACGTGGACACCACACCACAACATAACATATTAAATATCACCGCGACCGTCCAAGGTATTTATCGATTAACACTAGTGACACCAATTCAATTTAATATTTCATCAACGAGTTCATTTGGGGTCAACAATGCGATATCAACGATCATAAACAAGGGAACAAGTGAACGATTCACAATAGCATCCACTGATAATAATTTGGCTATTGTTTTAGTATCATGGCTTGTGGAATTCGTAGCGGATTTTAAGTAAATAACTAATTGAAATCGTAAACTATTTGAAAATAAAATTTCATCATTGCAATATCGCTATGATCAGGTCAGAGAATTTCAAACTAAGCTCAAACCACTCACTGAGGAGTATCAAGTAAAAATAAAAAAAATACCGACGAAGAATTACGGCAATTGATGTTACCGTTTACTCGGTATCAGGTGTAAGCTCCGGAGCTGGTATAATACTCTTCTCGGTGACAATGATTGCTCCAATAGCTGTTCCAATTTGTATATCAGCGGTGACAACAATCGCAGGAATTATTTTGATTATAACAAAAAAATATCATCATGCAGCAGGCGTAAACTACAATATTACGTTGTTAAATTTCATGTTGTGTCAACAGCGTACTCGCAATTATCCTCGATGATATCGTCGTCACTCGATGACACATTAATATCCGATATTGAGTTTTCAGCGATGGTATGTGTTTATGATTCCGCGATGTCAAAATTAGAAAAACAACACGAGTATAATAACAATGACAACATCGCAAGAACTACTTCAACGAATAGAGGAAAATACCACACCGGTAAAAACAGCATGATCTCAATAACCTCAACGAATCCTGAATTCAGTGTGAATTTCATAACTCCGATTCCCGTGAAGGAGATATCGTTAGCAAAATTACGAGTGTATCACAGTTGGCCTAACATTAGGTCGGTAGCATTTTGCGGTCAACAACCGAATAATTCCTTGGTGTTTGCGAATAAGAATAAACCCGATGATACTCCAGACTGAACTGTTGTTTCGCTATCATCTGGTTCATACCAAATCGAACAAAATTAATAATGAATTACAACGCAGAATAAAATCCATTACTGGAACAGAATCGAAAATCGCTATAACGGTTCATGAGCCAACACTATCATCTGCCATTGAGATAAACTCACCCGGATATGCCGTAGATATCTATCAGAGCTCAATCAGAATAATACTAGGATGACCTGAAATCCCACCTCAGGCATCTTATCAAATACCCGAACCTAAAAAATCTGATTATGTCACAGACGAAAAATCATATCATGAAATCAACTCATCATATCGGGATGATTTATCTGATATAAAAAATGCAACATTAACCTCTCTTAGATTTACAAACAATACTATAGAATGGTATTTTGTTTTTGAGAAAACTCTTGATTCATCCATTGTAATTACATTTACGTTAACTAACATCATTGATTACTTGAAAAAGATTTATCAGTTACATAGGACACAACTAGAACGACTACGACCGAGTTTCCAGGAGCATCTCTCTGATATAACAAGGCCACGTGATGAGATCATAAAACACATTAGGATATTAAATCAGCTTGTATCCGACATGAATATATCAACAAACAAATAATTCAAGTAATAATTAATGATAAGAGCGGAAATAATCAAAAATTTCTAACTGGTTACAATATAACAGAGGCCAATTTACCCGATTTCAAGTTTCCTGGATATAACGCAAATGAACTAAAAAAATATGTTAATGATTTTATTCAAGAAAACTTTTCTATGATACTCAACAAATGGAAACAACAAACAACAATCATCAAGTATAATAATGACCCAGACGGCGGTGGTAGACATATCGCTCCTCAAAACGTTAATATTTCCTCTGGGTGATGGCATTGAATTTAGTATGTGATGTTATCGAAGAGAGTTATCAAATAAATCTCGAGCGATCAAATCAAGCTCAACAATGATATCTTTTATATTCATTTGCACCAACCGCTCCTCCAGGGTTTCTAATAATTGAGTTTCCAGTTAATCCGGTATATATGCGATGTCATAATGATTCACTAACGAGAATTAATTTTAAACTCACTGACCAGTCCAATAATTTGATTGATTTACAAGATGAGGTTTTACAAATTAGTCTGTTTGTAAAATCGTAGCAACTCTTATCGTAAAAAAGATTGTTAAACCCATAGCAGCAAAGGGGGGGGGGGACAACAATTGTGGCGTCTTTTTTGAGGGGATTCTGTTCTACCATATAGACGCTTTCTTTACGATTTCGAGGAAGCCTTGGTTTGCCAAATTGACGACTCTAAAAAGTTGTACAGTTCGCCCCCTCTGCTGCTCCCACAGTTTAATATCAGAGTGACATCCATAGCGAGAATGATTCCCAAGATGGAATCTCATAGCGAGACATACATAGAGATATTGCTTAATATTCAGCAATAGAATCTCATTGTTTCCCTCTCGATAAGCGACGAGTTTACACGTACAGTGTGTGACTGGTTCAAAATTAAAAATGTTATTGAACCATATTCACACAAATCGTGAAATAATCCATTACCAATTTCAAACATTTACTAATTGTCAATCGAATTTAAAATAGATTCATGCTGCTTTTGAATCAGAATTGTCATGTCACATACCTGGCAAACAAAAATTTCGGTTAATAATAATAAAACAGCGGAACATCGACAATGACAATGATTGGCTTGATTGACATGATTAAATCATGTCAAACAATATTAATTCTAAAGTCAAAACAAAACCATCAACTATGTGAATTTCTAATCTATTACTTGAATAGTTGTCATATCGTACATAACGATTCATTCAACCAAATGATATGTACATGAAATTCAAAGATGAATGGAAGACATCCTCTCACTAGTTTGACATTCCTGATATTAAAACCTAAATATAAATCAATCATGTTAATAATTTGACTCAAATAAATCAAGGTGTATCTGTTTTATAGTGTAAATGTGACGATTACATAATTGTCGTTATACTTTTACTTGTGTTGGACATCGTCACGTATTGGACATCGGACATCGTTACGTATCATATATTGTCACAACTTAAGTCATCGAAAGGAGCAATGAATGGTCTGTTGAATTGAATGGATGCACATCTCGATGTTTGGTGTGACTATGGTGTTCATTTTATAATAACAGAAGCACAACAGTTGATTTCATGAAAATATTCATTGCGAACAGCATTTTTAGATTAAAGTATATAACACTGCAGTGAATACAACTCAGCCTCTGTTAAATAATAAAGTGTGGAAACATTGATTAATATTCCCTGAAACAATCGCAATTAGCATCTATTGGTAAAGGCTGTATGGATAAGTGCTTTTAAAAACTGATCATACTTCAATGAAAAGTCCGCCTTTCCAATGCGTTAACTAACCGGAAAACAAACACTTTCTTTATCTTTATTTGATCAGCGTGATGCGGCGATAATACTTGCAAGCCATCTGTCATACAAATAGGATATTAAAACAATGTGACCTAACGTAACTTGTAATCGCTTGTGCCTGGGATATAAATAAGAAAATCACCCATTCAGCTTTCATTTTAAAGGTTTTTCATTTATTAATTATAATTATCTCCAATGATTTTATTTTCCTAGTTACAAATTCACAGCAATTATATATATATATATATATATATATATATATATATATATATATATATATATATATATATATATATATATATATATATATATATATATATATATATATATATATATATATATATATATATATATATATATATATATATATATATATATATATATATATATATATATATATATATATATATATAACAGCCTGCCATAACTATCAACGGGAATGTTTTCAGTATTTTATTCTTTCAGACTAATTTGGAATATAAAGTTACAAATCGGTATTGTGTTCAAACAAATCGTACGTAATTCTTAATGTCAGATAACCCCACATAGGAAGTCTCGTATTCTCAAAAACCTTTCGAGTACGAACACTCAGAACAATATCACGTTCTCTGACTTTAGTTACATTAAAATTAGGATCATAGATCTTTAAAGATATTATTGTATATAATTCTGGATTAATTTCAGG
This sequence comes from Unio delphinus, assembly GCA_029339505.1. Classification (NCBI taxonomy): domain Eukaryota; kingdom Metazoa; phylum Mollusca; class Bivalvia; order Unionida; family Unionidae; genus Unio; species Unio delphinus. The sequence goes on from JAQISU010000058.1 coordinate 11,806,876, forward strand.
AAAATGTTCGGACAGAAGAAATTATGAATACATTCTGATTTTGGACATCAGAGATTTCGCCATTCTTTATTATCCATTACGATGCAGTATGATAGTAGCAAACTTATCTAAAATGAAAATCTTTGGGTCTTCCTCCGTTTTATTTAAAGACATATTTGATACAAGCCTGTCCATGATCTTGTATGTACCATACCATAATTTCTTCTAAGAATGTACATTCCTCAAAGTCGCCCGCATTTTGTCAAGTAGATGTATTTATCTACCATTGCTTAAATATGAACACACTTTTATTTAAATTTTACTATTTAATTAGATTAAAAAAGATATTGCGTATAATCGACTGTTTACGCTAAAACCAAATAGTCTGATGCGAATGATTGACGTTCACGTATTAGATAAGTCAGTTGAATGATTTTAGTTTCTAAACAAAAACAATGCAGAAGACAATCAACAATAATATACATCCATTGTAAAGTAAAAATATCGGTATCTGGGAATTGTTCATCGAAGTTCTTATCGTGCTCAGAGACTTATGTTTCCATATTGCGAGGAACACACCACCATTAAATAATGAAGTCTGTCAAATCAATAATTCGGGATTTATATGTTCCACATAGATGGGCGATGCGGGTTTCAAGTCATTAATCATTTGTATAAAGTGCGATACATTTTATCAGTGAAACATAGGTGACAATACACGGTTAGTCGTAGTATGGCAATTTTCATGCTATTTGATGCTCTTATTGTTTTGTTGGGTTTTTTTGCGGTTTTTTTTACAATACTGCTCCCATCCATATCGATTATGAAACGAATATTCATCGTGATATTTAAAAAAAAAAAAAATTGATTGCAGAAGATATATTGATTGGTCCCTTGGATGTTGAATGTAGATAATCGAATTACCAGAGTGAGGTATCTTTTAAAATTGTTTCTAAAGCTTTGTTGCTTCTTTGCTTTATTAAAACTTTACTTTATTGACTTCATGCAAGATTAGACATGCGCATTGTATAGTTCATCTGTTGGCATGTTGTGGTTTCTTATTTATGTTTATATCAACATTTTATAATTTCACCAAATAGATTTGCTTATAAGATGATCTGCTCTGACCAAGAACAAATTTAACCAAGAACATGAATAGATTATCAATACCAGAATACCCGATCTATATGAACAAAAGTGGATAACATTTCTTATAACTCCTGACTACAATCAGCATTGCTTTAACACTGTCTATAAATACATGTAACAATGTTAAAACACAGTCAGTTAGTAGTACAAGTCCATTAAGTGATATTGTCGATATCAGAAAACTTAATCGTAACTCATAATTTCAAGACAAATTTATTTCAGAGTTGGATTTTATGATTTCAAATTTTCACGTTTTAAATTGCACCTGTGTCATCCTTATCGTAATGGAATCGTTATAACTATGGCTTTTAAGCAGGTGTTACCTGATTTAAGGTACCAGATTTTCATATGAAACGTAAATTTTCATTTTTATTGCAGTTAGATAAACTAATACGTAATTGGAATATGGTCGCTAATGGATAGATTTTATACTCCATATTTTGATACAATTCATACTGAATGATTTAATAACTATTAATCGAGAGCTTTAAATGAAGTGTGTTAGATTTCATGGGAAGAAAACGTTTTGTAAAAAATGAGCATATTAGAAGTGTATTTTAGACATATATTGCTAGTCATATGCATGTCACTCGTCCTGATACTAGTCGGCTTAAGATATAATATATTGTGTTAATCACGCTAGCTATTTTTTAGTAGATTTTATTTTATTTTACTTCAAAAGTAGACCATAATGAATATAAATATGAAATGTTGCAAAACAAATATAAATATAACTATTTAAATAGGTAAACAATAAACAAGAAAGGTTGCACCACGAATGGAAACTCAAAAAAACATCAAATAAGTGAACTTTCGTTCTTATTGGACACTATATATGTGTGATCCCAATTATACAATTAATATCACCATATGTGTGAGTTCCCAATTATACGATTAATATCACCATATGTGTGAGATCCCAATTATACGATTAATATCATTATATGTGTGAGATCCCAATTATACGAGTAATATCACCATATGTGTGAGATCCCAATTATACGATTAATATCACCATATGTGTGAGATCCCAATTATACGATTAATATCACCATATGGCACACGATAATGGCAAAACAATCATGTCTTTAAAGGATGTAATATTTAAGAAACATCATTTTAAAGATAAATCATTGAGGTACTCACATGTGGTATGAGTGTACCACTGACATACTCAGCAGAAATGCTTTTATGGTTATACATCTAAACATTCATGTCATTTGTCCTGTTATCAAAAATGTAGTCATTGGATCGTTCAGACTGTGAGTCGGAGATAACGGGATTAGTACCCCAAATTGTTTTCTTTCTCTTTTACTACCTGCCTATATTAACACTTTACTTTATACATACTGATAAGGGACCCCGACAATGTGAAAAAGCTGTAAATATGCTTCTCAGATAAGATACCACGTCAAGCCTTGTCCTTTACCTGGTAATTTAAGAGCCAAGGAGATGAGCTGGTAAAGATCTTTTAGCTAGTAACCTCTTTATCATATATTTAAAATTAATGCTCCCAAACTGGAAATGAGAGACCTCATATGGATATTTATTAAGACAGATTGGTACATATTTCAATCCCTCTGAAAATCAAATTTCCCAGCAGAACATTTCGCAAACGAAGTAGATCAGATAATAATGTTTATTAAAGGTAACTGGCCACAAAAGTGTAATATTATTATAGTCATAAAAACGGTTTTGTTATGTATGTACATCTCAAAATTTGTTTACTTAGACTTAAAAATCCTCTATTTTAAATTAAAGGATTTATCCGCAATCTAAGAAGACGAACGATAGTTTCCGCGTGCCCAAAACGACGTATATTTATCCCTTCTATTCAACCAATCCATTCGTGTGTTTAATTTGTAAATGTCTACATGCTATATCTTACGATCGTGCATTTGTGCGGCAAATATGGTATTCTGTATTGGAAAAGGATGTACCCAAAGGAGTGAAGATGTAACAAAAGGGTTCTTTCTCTTTCCGATAAAGTCTTTGTCCCGTAAAACGTGGATTGAAAATCTGAAATTGAATACGGTGAGGGATGGGAAAAGTGTACAATTTATGTCATCAGCAACATCCAGCTTATGCATACCGTATTTTGAGCACAGTTGTTTTATAACACCCTCCTTCGGTGATGAAATCCATTGGTGTAAAAATGAAAGTGAATTTGTTAAATTCAGCAGTGCCTACAATTTTCCCCAAAGACTGTCAAATTTAAGAAAAATTCCATTCCGTCCTCCAAGAAGTATTGCACTTCTTTAATCCCGTAGAAAGCTAGATAGTGTTTATGAGAAGAGGGATAGAAAGAACGTAAGTAAAAAATATATCAAATAAGGATTACAGTACAGTAATGTAGATGTAAAATATAAAGCTTAAAAAATATAATACTTTTTGATAAAGTTTTATTTAGCGTCATTATAACCAATATGAAATAAAAGAGGTTAAAAAAAAAGAAATATGAGGTATTACTCTGGGACGTTGATCATTTCCAGTAGTACATGGTACAGGTCAGTAGAAACACACACACACACACACACACACAGATATATATATATATATGTCGTAATGAAAGATTTTGTAACTATAGTATTTGATACGTTAATGACTGTGTAGATCTGCCACTAAAGTCATCAACGTTGTATACTGATAAATATATAATTATAGTAATCACGTAAATTGACCCTGAATATTCTCCAATATGTAACAATACTAATGAAGATGGAATTCATTTATTAAAAGTGAAGTTTTTTACGATAAACAGCCAATATAGAAATTGTTATCTTTTCTTATCGAGAGATTTTAATGCTAGAATTAAGAATTTTGAAGATTTTATCCCTGATGAAACACTTGATTTTGTATATGAATGCAATGTTAAACATATACAGATAATGTGTCCATGCGTAGGTATTCAAAAGATAAAAAGTGTACAACAATTTGGCTTAATGGTAATAGATTTTTTCAGAAGTTTCAATATTAATATTATGAATGGAAGGATTTTTTTATGCTAAAAATGATCAGTTCACATGCATAACATATAATGGTTGCAGCGTAATTGATTATATCTGTTTTTCTGAATTATGTAGGTATATCACCAGTTTTAGAATAGGGACTTGAGATAAATGGACACATTTTCAAATATATTGTTCAATTAAACTAACGCAGCATGTGAAAAATGAAGGTAATATTTCCCAAAATGTGAATGTAAATGAGCATCAAACTTATTAATATGATACGTGTACTCTTACTAAATACAAACATTTTTGTCTTGCTGAAAACAATATACAGTGATAAACACCCATGAAATTAGAAAACATAAACAATGCTGAAAATATTTACGGTAGGACACATTTTTAGGTCTTTAAGTTTGTTCTTGCTGTCCAAAAAGATAAGTGTTATGAGCACTCTTGAAAAGGATCACCGTGTCTTTGTGCCTAATTTCAATGGGTAAGTCATTTCACGTTGCTGGGCCCTGGTATTCAAAAGAACGTTGTCCATTTGACTTCTTTTTCATAGTGGGAATAGTGAGTATAAGATTGTCAGAGAAGGAGCGCAAGTATCTTGCTGGTGTATACACATGGGTGAGGCCGGATAGGTATGATAGACTGGAGTCCGTCAGTGAAACGTAGCACAGAGAACACATTTTGTGTTTGCTTCTGGATTGAATGGATAGCCAGTGTAGGCTACAGATCAGTGGGTGAGGTGTGCTCTGATCGTGGTATTCTAAAGATGATCCTTGCAGCTGTGTTTTGAACTTTTTGTAGTTTATGGAGTAGATATTGAGATGAACCAGCCAGAATTGAGTTACAACAATCCAGTCTTAAAAGTACTAATGAACATACAAGTGGCATCAACTGAAAGATATTTGCGAATGGAGCGGATGCGTGTCAGCTCAAGATATGCAGCCTTGCATATGTCCATGACATGTTAGTACAATGTGAGAGTACTGTCTTGATTAATACCTAGTTTTCGTACTGACTGCATGAATCGTATGTTGGTGTTACTGATATTTATTGTTTGAGGTAAAGGATGTGTATGAAAAACTATTTGTGTTGTGATCAGAATGGTCTCAGTTTTATCATCATTCATCTGCAGCTTGTTACATGTCATCCATGATTTCACATCAGAAATGCACCTCTCTACTCCATGGATGGTATAAACAACTTAGGTGGGTGGCTAGACTTGTATATTTGGGTGTAATTAGCATACAATTGGTGAGACACTGTGCGATGATCTATGACACTTGATAGCGGTTTAGTGTATAAAATGAAGTGAACAGGTCCAAGACTAGACTATTGTGGAACACCACAACATAGATCAACTGGGATGGAGTGTATTCTATTTGCAGATTTAAAACATTTGTGTTTTGTTGACTAAGTAAGACTTGAACCAAGGTAAGGCCATTTTGTGATTGCTAAATACATACTGGAGACGGTGAAGTAATATATCATGGTCTATTGTGTCAAATGCTGCAGACAAATAAAGTAGGGTGAGGACTGTAATCTTTCCGCTATCCAAAGCAGAGATAATGTTATTACATACTTTCAGAAGAGTAGTTTCAGTACTGTGGCAAGGGCGATATGCAGACTATACATTGTCAAAAAGACTGTTTGAATTCACGCGAGATACAAGTTGGATTAGAACAACTTTGTCGAAGATTTTGGATATGAACGGGAGATAAGAAACTAAGCGGTAGTTTTTTAAATCATTATGGTCAAGTGTTGGTTTCTGCAGCAGAGGCTTTACGATGGCAGTTTTGACAAATGATGGGAATCCCCCTAATGAGAGAGATATTAATAACATCAGTTAGTGAAGGCAATATTGGGTCAAAGCCCTTCAAAAGCAATAGTGATGTTGGAACTGGATCAAGTTCACGTGACTTTGGTGCACTCTTCATCACGATTGTTCGTACTAAATCCATTGAGACAGGTTCAAATGCACCTAATCGTTATCACTGAAATTCTGTATCGTAACTGTATGGTCACGACGAGTCAATTGAAATGGTGTTGCCAAGCGTATCTCTAATGGTTTGTAGTTTGTCACGGACGAAATTTGCAAATAAGCCCAGAAGGTCTACTGGAGAGAAGGTAGTTGGAAGTTGTGTACATTTGTTCCTTGATGAGTAAGAAAAGTTAGCACCATCTTTGAAGATATAAAGAATGATCCGATCAGACATCTAGAAGCTGATATTGGTTTATCTCCCGGGATATTAATTTAGTTACATCGTAATATAGGTTCAATTATATCGGAATATAGGTTCAGTTATATCGGAAAATATGTTTAAGTTCGCAAACCTAAGGAACGGCGCCTAATTTGATAACAAATCGAGCATGTGGTAGGAAAAATAATACAATACGGTGAAATATAATTAAAAAATCAGTGGTTAAGACGCTTTAGATTCTCAAATACTGAAGCTGACCTTAAGTTATATAGAGAGTATAAAATAGCTTTTAAATAAATAGTTAATCGCACTCAGGCAGGGAAAGATACACTAGAGAATACCAGATGAACAAGTTAACTCAAGCGAGGAACAATCCTCGACGGTTCTGGCATATTTTGAAATGGGAAACGCATTATTCGCAGCAAGAAGTAGAACAGATATAGTTCCCCCCAAAATTGGTATGAATATTTTAAACCTTTATTGAAGACGCCTGTCTCTGAGTTAAATAAGTCTGACAATATTGTTAGTTACGAGCTACCTCACCTACAGTTTGATGACTTACATATTCCAATTACAAATGATGAAAGTATGGGACGTTTACTTAAGATCAAAATCAAACCCTAGACCTGATATGATTCCTAATCGTTTTTATCAGTGCAGAAAACATTCATACCATTCCTTAACGCTCTATTCAACAAAATCATCAAGTCCGGCTATTTTCCTAAACAGTGGGAGAAGTGTGTTATCTGCCCGATATATAAGTGTGGTGAAAAGAGCGATCCAAACAAATACAGAGATATCTCTCTTATTGATACTCTATGCAAAGTCTTTACTGATATATTGAATATTCGCATATACACGGTGAAAGTTATCGTGTTTTAGACAAAACACAAATAGGCCTTAGGAAAAATAATCCGCATGCGACAATATCTTTATTATTTAGGCTTAACTCTAAAAGATGTATCCAAAAGTAAAGGTAGATTTAATTGACTTTTTGTCGATTTTCAACAAGTTTTTGATAAAGTACAGCATAATACAGTATGGTCGTCAGTAATATGTACGGGTATGAATGGTATAATATAAACATTTTGATAGATATGTACAGAAATCTAAAAAGCTGTTTCTGAACACCTAGAGGTTTAACTTTATTCGAATGTATATTAGGTACAAGGCAAGGTTGTGTTTTAAGCCCTATCATGTTTAGCCTTTTTATTAATGACTTGATTACACAGCCGAAGCTCAAATACAACAGATGTATTTAACTTAGAAAATATTGATGATATAGTTGCAATACTTCACGCTGATGATGTTGCTAATTGCGTGATACAAAAATGCTACCTTAGAACCAAATACATGTTATGGCATGTTTCTGTGATAGAACTGGTCTGATGGTTAATCTACATAGAATTACATTTATTGTTTTCAGAAAGAGGGGATATCTCAAGCAAAAGGAGGCATGGTTTGTCCAAAAAGTCGTATTGAATGTGTGCCTTAATACATGTACATGGGTTTAATTTTCGTCCCAAAGTTGGTTTGGATAAATGCAAAGCAAATACTAGCAGCTCAGGCAAGGACTGCAACTTCAAAGATTTTGAATTATCAAAAACAAGTCGGCTAAAGTAGAGTATGAATTTACAAATTTTGATTCGGTAATAAAACCATCTGCTTGCCGTGGGTCATAAATTTGGGGAAATGGATTTGGTAGAGATATTGAAATTGTTGCGAACAGTATTTAGGTGCTCCTAAATCTACCAATAATGGGATTGTGTTAGGGATTGCGAAAGATTCCCACTTTGTACCTTGTATATTTTACGATGCATTGCATTATATAATTTTTAATGGTCGTAAGAATACCTTCAACTCGATACCCACACCAATGTTTATAATTTTGAAAAGATTAGATGAAACCAAACGTGTCACCTGGGCTATCCACTTTAAAGACATTTTTTTTTTTTTTAGGTTTTGAGTATGTTTGGCTAAATAAAGATGTTAGAGACGAAAAACAATAGTTCGCACTATTTTTGCAAAGAATTAATGATTCAACACTACAAAACTGGTAAAGTGATATTAACAATTCAAAGAAATGTGGGTATTATAGCATTTTTAAAACAGAAATAGGACCAGAGAAAAATACTTTTTGTGTGGATTATCGTATTGCCGTAGGAAGTTACATGATATACTTAGATACTCAGCACATACGGTGAAAATAGAGACAGGTAGGCATTGCAATATTGAGAGAAATAATAGGTATTGTAAACTATGCCGAGAAAAAAAATGTTTTTTGGTAGAAGATAAATTCCATTTTGGTTGTGTTTGTCCAGCATACGACCAAATAAAAAAGAAATATTTCGGTTAAGTTTATTCGCTATTTCCGTCTGTAGAAATCTGTATCCCTAATGAATCATAACAATATATTATTTACGATAAATCTTTCTTACTACATCAATTCGTCCATTCGTCCTTAGACAATCTGTGATAACTTAAACGAATGGTGAATAATATACTTTGCGGTATTAACATCTTTATAAAATAATGCACCAATTATTGGAAACTATATATCTATACTCATGATGAACACCATATATAACTTCTTATAACTATGTATCTATACTAATGATGAACACCGTATATAACTTCTTATAACTATGTATCTATACTAATGATGAACACCATATATAACTTCTTTAAACTATATTTCTATACTCATGATGAACACCATATATACCATCTTTAAACTATGTATCTATACTAATGATGAACACCATATATAACTTCTTTAAACTATATATCTATACTAATGATGAACACCATATATAACTTCTTTAAACTATATATCTATACTAATGATGAACACCATATATAACTTCTTTAAACTATGTATCTATACTAATGATGAACACCATATATAACTTCTTTAAACTATATATCTATACTAATGATGAACACCATATATAACTTCTTTAAACTATATATCTATACTAATGATGAACACCATATATAACTTCTTTAAACTATATATCTATACTAATGATGAACACCATATATAACTTCTTTAAACTATATATCTATACTCATGATGAACACCATATATACCATCTTTAAACTATGTATCTATACTAATGATGAACACCATATATAACTTCTTTAAACTATATATCTATACTAATGATGAACACCATATATAACTTCTTTAAACTATATATCTATACTAATGATGAACACCATATATAACTTCTTTAAACTATATATCTATACTAATGATGAAACCATATATAACTTCTTTAAACTATATATCTATACTAATGATGAACACCATATATAACTTCTTTAAACTATGTATATATACTCATGATGAACACCATATATAACGTCTTTAAACTATATTTCTATACTCATGATGAACACCATATATAACTTCTTTAAACGATGTATCTATACTCATGATGAACACCATATATAACTTCTTTAAACGATGTATCTATACTAATGATGAACACCATATATAACTTCTTTAAACTATGTATCTATACTAATGATGAACGCCATATATAACGTCTTTAAACTATATTTCTATACTCATGATGAACACCATATATAACTTCTTTAAACGATGTATCTATACTAATGATGAACACAATATATAACTTCTTTAAACTATGTATCTATACTAATGATGAACACCATATATAACTTCTTTAAACTATATATCTATACTAATGATGAACACCATATATAACTTATTTAAACTATATATCTATACTAATGATGAAACCATATATAACTTCTTTAAACTATATATCTATACTAATGATGAACACCATATATAACTTCTTTAAACTATGTATATATACTCATGATGAACACCATATATAACGTCTTTAAACTATATTTCTATACTCATGATGAACACCATATATAACTTCTTTAAACGATGTATCTATACTCATGATGAACACCATATATAACTTCTTTAAACGATGTATCTATACTAATGATGAACACCATATATAACTTCTTTAAACTATGTATCTATACTAATGATGAACACCATATATAACGTCTTTAAACTATATTTCTATACTCATGATGAACACCATATATAACTTCTTTAAACGATGTATCTATACTAATGATGAACACAATATATAACTTCTTTAAACTATGTATCTATACTAATGATGAACACCATATATAACGTCTTTAAACTATATTTCTATACTCATGATGAACACCATATATAACTTCTTTAAACGATGTATCTATACTAATGATGAACACCATATATAACGTCTTTAAACTATGTATCTATACTAATAATGAACACCATATATAACTTCTTTAAACTATATATCTATACTCTTGATGAACACCATATATAACTTCTTTAAACTATATATCTATACTAATAATGAACACCATATATAACTTCTTTAAACTATATATCTATACTCATGATGAACACCATATATAACTTCTTTAAACTATATATCTATACTAATGATGAACACCATATATAACTTCTTTAAACTATATATCTATACTAATAATGAACACCATATATAACTTCTTTAAACTATATATCTATACTAATGATGAACACCATATATAACTTCTTTAGACTATATATCTATACTAATAATGAACACCATATATAACTTCTTTAAACTATATATCTATACTCTTGATGAACACCATATATAACTTCTTTAAACTATATATCTATACTCATGATGAACACCATATATAACTTCTTTAAACTATATATCTATACTCATGATGAACACCATATATAACTTCTTTAAACTATGGAGCACATTATATTTACTTGTATTTTATAATATGGGCCCTTGGACTAAATTGCTGAATATAGTAGTAGTAGTAGTCGTAGTAGTAGTAGTAGTGGTAGTAGTAGTAGTAGTAGTAGTAGTGGTAGTAGTAGTAGTAGTAGTAGTAGTAGTAGTAGTAGTAGTAGTTGTAGTGGTAGAAGTGTTGTTGTTATTATTATTATTATTATTATTATTATTATTATTATTATTATTATTGTTTCAAATGTATTTTGTCACTGTTTTGACTGTATGTTGTCAGTTTCTTAAATGTATATTGCCATTGGTTCAAATTTATGTTGTCATTTTCTCGAATGAATATTATCATTGTTTCGAATATATATTGTCATTATTTTAATTGCATATTGTCTTTGTTTCACATGTATATTGTCATTATTTTACATGTATACATGCAAAAGCAACGCCTTCACAATAATAATAACAACAAACCTCCAATCACCCACCTCTGTGATTTTCGATCCAAAATTTGAAAACCCCATATTAAAATCACCGATTAGAAGTTAAAATGATGCAATTGACAGACCTTCCAACATTTCAAATATCACTATTTTTGCCGAAGGTGGCACATGGCATGCTTTACAAGCAATTTTTCAGCAAATATTGCATTTCGCTTCATCAACTTGAACAAAAAATGATATAACAACACGTACCATACGCATGCGTAATGTTAAAAACAGGAATAGCCTGATTGAACCAGCATAAACCCTATATTACCACAAAATAATCGACCCCACTTATTCAACGAAATGCTTAAGATCTTTAGTATGTCGGAGAAACTGAAAAGCTACACAAAAGGATCACCCTTCATAGCTTTGATTGGATGACAAAGAAGCTGTACAGAGCCCGGTCGCAGAACACTTCTCCCCTGGTCACACTTTCAGTGCTATAACACACTTACGGCAATTGCTCACAACCACAACTGGCGTTACGAAAATAGGAGAGAAAGGAATCTTACTGAATACGCCGCCTTAGAACAGTGAAACCAAGCGGTTTAAACCAAGAAGACTAGAAAACGACAGCCATGCACAAATAAAATTATCTTTTGCAGCCGACATATTTTCTTTGAAATTATTCTCTGAATTTGCTAAATAACCACTAATTATTACTATAACCATGAAATATCCGGGATATAATATGCACTTACATAATGTACATAAAACAACAGTATATCGTTAAGGCTCATTGATTATGGATTATTATGGGATTATTTCCCTTTGAAAAAGACTAAATAAGAGTAGAAAGCGCTTAGGCTAGTTATATACTAGTTAGATACTAGTTAGATACTAGTTAGATACTAGTTTTGCACTGCTCGTTGTAAACAAAAATGCATCTGTCTTAATCAATCATTGACTCATGTGTCCCTTTGTTGGATCCAGTGTACTTGAAAAGTCTGTTATTCGCTTCGCTGATATAATGTATATATATATATGTGTGTGTGTGTGTGTGTGTGTGTGTGTGTGTGTGTGTGTGTGTGCAACGGCAAAACAAGTCTCGACCTCTGTGTTTAATTAGACTGCCTAAATGCTACAATTAGATGTTGTTTTATTTCTCATGGGATGCTGTCCAGTCATCTGAGGTGGATTAAATAGTGATGTGATTGATACCTTGGTTGTCACTCATTCAGGAGAGGGACTACGTTGCCACTCATTCAATTACCAATTTTCAACCTAATGGCCTTCTTTAAATTATTATTGATGCAGAGATCTTCGTGGGTTTAATGGACTTCTTCTTTATAGGCTATGGAAGGTTTGGGCCGCATAGACAAAGACTATTTATCTGTATGGGTCATGCAGATGTTTTTCTCAAGTCTCGCGAGATTTATCAAAGCTTTCTTGCGAGCTATAAGATTAGCTTTTATTTTCGCTTGATGAGCTTTAAAATGAAAATTAAAATAATGTTTGCCGGTTTCATTCTCTGAAGAGCAATATTTTGTAACTAGCTAAGAATAAATCTGACAGTGTGTTGAAAGTAATGGCTAGATTTTCACGGTTGTTGCTTCATCAGATAGCATTTCTATCTGATCTGGATAAAGGGAACCATCCATCTGTTCCATCTAATTCGCTTACAAAGTTAATTATTTTTCTACTAACAATTACAGATCAATATAGATTAATAAGAATTTTCATGGAATTAGTGATAGCAAAGATTGCCAGGCTTTGGTTTCCTGACAGATTTTGGTCACCGCCAAACACAGCCGATTTTATTCTATGAATTACCATCTTTTCTTTTGCTGCATCATATTCTAACAGTAGGGTATAAAACTGCGGACTATATTGGCAATTTAAAATGAAAGATAGGAAAGGGATAAGAGATTATATAAGTATCAATGAAGAAACAAATGAAAAGAAAGATTATACAAGGCGTTGGATAACAATCATAATGCGTGACTTTCAATTTGCTTCATGAACGGCTCAGCCGCATATTTTGACACAACGGAAAAGGTATTGGATCATCCAGTTACTGAAAAAATATGAACTTCTGATGTTTCAGACAAATAAAGTTAAGCGCTTATGACGAAACAATCTTGCGAAAATTATAGAAGTAGGTTCTTTGGATTCGTAAAATGTTTTCTTTCCCTACGCCCTCCCCCCCGCCCCATATCGCTATGGTGGCAGGAGATAGTTTCGTAAATTGCAAACTACTTAACTTATGGCTTTGGTGTTACTTTTTGAGTTATTATTGTGTAACTAAGCTATGGATATATTTGTGAATTTGGTCATTTCAGATTGAGTTCTTTAAACTCGTACGAGTCATCTTCATCTTATGTAGTCACTGCACAGTATGTCGCCAGTGAAATATCAATAGTCGGCAAAGAAGCATAGCTAGCCACTTTGGTGTGTGTGTGTGTATGTGTGTGCGTGCGTGCGTGCGTGCGTGTGTGTGTGTGTGTGTGATTAGGATGTTTAACGTTTAAGGTAGCTTTAAAACAATTTCAGTCATATCGCTAGGATGGTTGCAGTGTGGCAGTTTATAGTGATGTCTTTCACTGGGGTATCATGATCAAGATATGTTTCCTGATGCCACACCCAGTCACATTATCCTGACACCAGGCCGACAAGTCCTGACACTAACCTCAAAATTCTGAACGCATAGCGAGGCAGCTATATGACTCGGCTTCCCGCTTCCAAGACGGACCCTTTTACCCCTAGGCCACCGGAGCGGTCCGCCACCTTTAGTAGCAGACACGTTGGTTCTTAAGTAGTGCCTGGATGATAACGATTTTGAATTGCATCAGTCTATTAAGTAAACAATGTTTTTCACAATTATCACCCAGGGAAAGAGCTTGTTTATGCTCTGTGAGCATCGCGTGTTCTCCAAAATGACATTCGGACATGAACAATGCATGTATACATTTGGGGGTGGGGTGAATCTTTATTGCATGAATTGCTACTGACATGTCAGGTAAAGTTAATGATATTCCTATCTTTGTCTTTATTATAATTATCATTAAAAAAAATTAGAATAGGCAGGTCTTTGCAACATTACATTTGTGCATAAAAATTGTCCCTGCATCTAGGACACTAGTTTGTTCACGCGCAGAAAACGTTTCCGATATTTTAAGCTATTACATGCTTGTTCCATATTTGAGTATTTAGTTGTGTGTGTGTGTGTGTTTTTTTTTTTTTTTAAAGGAATCCCGTGGTTTCCATCCAATCTAATAGGTCCAAATGTTAGTGATTTTCTGTAGTAATGAATGTTTCGATCAACGATTTTGTTCGTCACCAGTTTATGTGTCACATAAAGTTGACATACTTTCTCCGTGTTACCGAACATAATTAAAATATTCCCAAATACAATGTCTACACATGGAGCACGCTGAATTTAAGTACGAAATATGCTCCAATGACTACGCATGGAACACGCTGAAGATAAGTACGAAATATGCTCGATTGACGTGATGCAATGTTTATCAAAGCAAATTTAAGTAATATTCTCTTTGTAGCTAAATATTTGATAGAAAGGATGCAACCCATGAAGTTCTAAAGACACTGATCGTATGCAGTGTATCTAGGTATACAAGAATTTGACCAGAGTATACAGTGTATCTAGGTATACAAGAATTTGACCAGAGTATACAGTGTATCTAGGTATACAAAAATTTTACCAGAGTATACAGTGTATCTAGGTATACAAGAATTTGACCAGAGTATACAGTGTATCTACGTATACAAGAATTTTACCAGAGTATACAGTGTATCTACGTATACAAGAATTTTACCAGAGTATACAGTGTATCTAGGTATACAAGAATTTGACCAGAGCTGCTGATTTTATAAATTTGTTTCAATTATGTAGATAACGAACATAACATACCATTCATGAGAGGGGGGGGGGGGCTTTTCTACAACAAAGACAGAATTATGTTAAACGTTTTGTACTTTATGGTATTTTTATACGAAAAGAAATACGATATCGGGTGGATTGTTTACACTAGTCCTCGGCATCAATATAAACATATGTACTTCAGTAATTAACTTTTCGTACAATAAGAAATATGGCAAGAACTCTTGAATGAAAATTATTCAAACGCAAGTAAAATTTAATTTGAGACATCGAATGGCTAAATTAAAAACCTAGAATCAAAATAAAATACATGGAGCATCATATTGTGTACAATATTCAGAACAAAATAGCACCTGATTATTGGAGTAATCATACACCATTCTTAGACGTTCATAATCGAATCAAGTGATATTCTATTCAGTGTCCATTCAGTATCACGAAACACAATGAAATGTTTTAAAAACAGTGGTGTTTCAATTAATTGCCCTTTGATATTAAATCGCGTATTACCCTTTGTCACGGAATTGTATACGACTATGTTCAATATGTATATGTGGTCAAAAATATAGTCTCGATTTCGTTACTGCGTACAGCCTTACCGAGGGTAGTTTATTATTTTTTGGGCTTTTTAGTTATTTCGGCATAATGAGCGAACACTCAGCTCATGCTGCATGTGCGAAATTGCCTGCAGTTTAAAGTACCTAGCTGCGCATATCTGTCACAGCTAGGGGTATATAAGGACCAAATTATAAGACAGAAAACACATTACGATCCAGTCCTGTCAGAAACGCATCCATCCTAAACGGAGCAATCTATCAGCTAAAAGAGGTGACAATAGATTTAACTTTGTTCTCATTGCTATTTGTATTATGATATAATTCATTAATTTACATATTAGACGTTTAGTATTTATTATAAAATCTATAGAATAAATACAGAGGTTAGGCAGCGCCATTTTATCAGAAGTACTATATTTTGTTTCATTAGTTCTTTTGTATCTGAACATAATTGAGTTCAATTATACGCTGCATGCTTAACGTTAAATGTACATGGATAATTATTTCATGTGCGCGCATGCGCTACATATGTGTGAATACTTGACCGTGTCATATGTATTACACGGTTCGGATGTTTTAATTTTAGCTGAAGTGGTGTGGTGAAGTGGTGCGGTGACGTAGTGTGGTGACGTGTTGTGCTGAAGTGTTGTGCTGAAGTGGTGCAGTGTTGTGGTAACTGCGTGTGTGGTGCCATGTTGTGGTGACTACGTGTGTGACCTTGTC
Organism: Unio delphinus; assembly: GCA_029339505.1. Classification (NCBI taxonomy): domain Eukaryota; kingdom Metazoa; phylum Mollusca; class Bivalvia; order Unionida; family Unionidae; genus Unio; species Unio delphinus. Next base: position 11,823,570 of record JAQISU010000058.1, read on the forward strand.
TATGCTGACCGTGTAATGCCCGTGTGTGGTGCCTGTGTATGGTGCTTACGTATGCTGCATATATCTCGTCATATGGACGACGTATTATTTATTTAATATCTTCTTTGCAGTCTCGTTATATGAACGACACCTGCATAATTTCATTCCAGTCTCGTCATATGGACGACGTAATATTTATTTAAATATCTTCTTTGCAGTCTCGTTATATGAACGACACCTGCATAATTTCATTCTACACAAATCTCGTCCCATGAACGAGAACTTCAGAACTTAGGGTTCACAATTGCATATATCTCGTCATATGGACGACGTATTATTTATTTAATATCTTCTTTGCAGTCTCGTTATATGAACGACACCTGCATAATTTCATTCTACACAAATCTCGCCCCATGAACGAGAACTTCAGAATTTAGGGTTCACGATTGCATATGTCTCGTCATATGGACGACGTATTAATTATTTAATATCTTCATTCTAGTCTCGTCATATTGACGACGCATTCTTTGCATATTTGCATCTATCTCGTTATACGAGCCTTTTATATATATTCATATTTGTAAATTCATTCATATACTTCTTTTTTGTCATTACGTTACTGAAATTCATAGTTCCATGTTAGGAACATTTATTTAAATATATTTTTCTTATATTGTGTAAAATATTGGTGTCGGACTTTATTTTTAAAATTGCGTTTATAAAATAAACATCTTATTAACGCAGTTGTGTTCCGTGTCTTCACTAATCCAGTTCCGACTCGGTCTATCTTGTGACACCCTTAGCAAAGTCAAATAAATGAATTTCAAGACAACTATACAACTTTTCAATTGAAGTATGGTGAAAACAGTAATTGTTATGCAAATGATACGCAAAGATCCAATTAGCAATCTATGGTCATGACTCATGAACGACTCTTTATAGAAATGTTTAGAAAGCGATTTGAAGTTGTTTGTATGCAAGAACTGACTGACGAGAATAATTTAATGGATAGATTACATTTTTTTAAGTGTATTCAAAGTAACTTCAGACACCTAGAGTATTTAGATGCCCCCTGTGAGTTGTATGTGAGTTGTATTTATGTAACATAATATGTTTGTTATGAGAAGAAAATTTACCATTTAAAGCAAACAAAGAAGAAAAAGTTTCGCTTCGAAGGTAGAATGGCTGCTGTAAAAAAAATGAAATATAAACGAGCACCACTTTAGTGTGACGTCCATTTTGCATAACTTAGATGAAATTATATACATTTGCAAGCGTACCGAAAGCTAAGCATCCAAACATTTTATTCATGTATCCACATGAGTAATAATTACTAATGTATCTCTGTTTATTTGTAAAGTATACAAAATTTGAGGGAGTATTATGACAGCCTTTTTTGACAGGTAACTAGATATAAATAAGTCAGCTATAAAAACCTACACCATGCTAAGACTGTCTAGGAATACCAGCATGCACGAATAGTCCTGAACTGCGAAGTCAAAGTGTATGCAATTAATAATGTTATACCATGTACATATGTCTACAATGAAATGATGCTCAGAATATTAAATCGTATGTATATTTCTGCCGGTGGACTACTATACGAATAGACATATTATTCTTATTATTATTATTATATAAATAATAATTATTATTATTACTTTTATTATTAATGTTGATGTTGTTTTAAGCATGACGTATGCAAAATACCAAATTTATTTTTAAACGGTACGTCGAAACATAAGGATGAAAAAAAAAGAATAATTTGAGGTCCTTTTGAGACTGAGGCATAATTTTATTGGTTACGTTGGTGTATTAGTTACATGGCTTAACCAAAAAATGTAATTAATTACTATGGAAGTATCTCAATTCTTGTTTACCAAATAGTTTCTTATTTGTAATGCAACCATTTTTTACTATAAATCACTGTGACACGTAACAAATTAAAAATCACGAACTCCAGTTTCCTTTTAAATCCAGTAATTGAAAAACATTCTCATAATGATCGAAGACGTCAAACATTATTTCAGCAATTGATGCAAACTTTCGGCGTAGTTATATTTGCTTAGGTTTGCAAAAGGTAATCTGTTTTCTACGAATTCCCCCAAATTTTTGGCAAATATAAGAAATCCAGCGGGTAGAGTGTGAAATGTCGCCTGCAATTCTATGGATATTTAGGCGGTAATAATATGAAATTTCGTCTGCATATCTGTGGAAATCAAGCGGTAATAATATGAAATTTCGTCTGCATATCTATGGAAATCAAACGGTAATAATATGAAATTTCGTCTGCATATCTATGGAAATCAAGCGGTAATAATATGAAATTTCGTCTGCATATCTATGGAAATCAAGCGGTAATAATATGAAATTTCGTCTGCATATCTATGGAAATCAAGCGGTAATAATATGAAATTTCGTCTGCATATCTATGGAAATCAAGCGGTAAAAATGTGAAATTTCGTCTGCAGATCGTTGAATATCCAACAGGTAGAGTGTCACCATAATCAAATTGACTATTATGAAGTAATGAATAGAGAGAAGAGAAATAGACTGTTTAAATCCAACCAGTCTTCATCATGCTAAATGTCAAGTGATAAGACTGACAATGGTTTGGACTGAGGTTTGTTTCAAGTATAACTCTGAAATGTTTAGTAGCGGTATTACAACCAGCTATTATTCGGGTCATAAAACATTCCCAAATAAGAGATCAGATTATAATTATACGAGAAACAAACTTAACATCGATACCCATTGCCGGAAATTGATGCATTGAATCCAGTAATTACAACTTGTACTTGATTTGTTTCAATGGCTTCGATATGGGGCATGGATTAATTGCTGTTTTAAAAGCAAAAGCCAATTATCAATAGAATCCCCAGAAATTTGATTCCATCATATAGGTTGCCTATAGTAAAGAAATGCACTGATCATGGTATGGCATGACGCTTTAAGTTTCCTGTATGTCTCAAATATATTTATTGCCAAACAATAACCGAGCAGGGCCTGGTTATGTTTAACTGATTTAGATTAAGTCCTGTCCCTAAAGTAATAAAAATGTATTTGAAGATATGCATGAATTATGACAAGATACAACGTGATTCCCTGTAATTCGTATGTAGTGTAGATCAATAATACAAATGGAGTGACTGACAGAAAAACTTAACACTAGATATGGATTATTTCATATGTAATAGGATAATTATATGGCATAATCAATAAATAAGTATGATGGAAATTATACTTTAAAAATATACCATGACTAATATCAACTGAGTATTGTAATATGTGAAGGAATAATCTGCAGTTATTCAATACGTTGTTTCCATGGCATACATTCGTCATATAAGAAACAAACGAATATCAAACATCTTTAGACAAATACGATACTCCATATTAAACATTTTTTTAGGCACAAATATGAATAATTGATTAAAACACTGAAACAGTATTGTACATTGCCTGATATTATAATTATAGTAAATATGTACTATATATATATATATATATATATATATATATATATATATATATATACAATCTCTGTGTCATCAATACAATCACATCAAGGATTATCTCTCTGTCTTCACTACTATAGGATTAAATGATCATGGTTGGGTATTTATTGATGTGTAAATTTTACCTAATCACTCACAAAGTAAATAAAGTCCGAAGGACTTTATGTTAACTTTGTGAGTGATTAGGTAAAATTTACACATCAATAAATACCCAACCATGATCATTTAATCCTTATAATTCTGATTTCATCATTTCTATCGTCAAATTAACTTATTCCATCAATAATGCATTCGAATTTACGTAGCGCGTAGTTACCTTTCATTCGGCGTTTCACACCGCCCCGTAATACATAACCTGTACAGAATCACACGAAGAAATTGACTACAGCCACAGTTACGTTTATTCATAAACTTCATCTTTTACATCATAGGCAATGGTTACCGTGGTTTTTAACACATTTTGTTTACTGACAACATTCTTGTTCAATTTTAGTCAGTCCCATTTTATATATTTTACAGATGACAAAATCGTTTCACAACAACGTGTCTGCAGTGTTTATTTATATTTCAAAAACCGAAAGTAGTCCCAGAATTTATCGAAGTGTAAACAATTCCTGATCAACATCACGTGACCGTTTACATCCAATCATATTACAGGAAATTCGTTTAATTCATAAAAATTGGAATTATAATCATATAAACACCTATTTATCGACGTCTTCACTGCGACCACAGAAATTATTATTTATCTACGTCTTCACCGCGACCACATAAATTATTATTAATCAACGTCTTCACTGCGACCACATAAATTATTATTTATCGACGTCTTCATCTCAGCCACCACAAGGATTATCGTTCTACAACTAAATAAATTATGATTTCTCTGCATATCCACTCCAACCACATAAAGTGTTAGTTCTCAATGTCTTCACTACAACAACATAGGGAGTTATCTCCCAGATGACTGGTGCATAAATCATGATTTAGATCGCTATATTTATTTCTAAGCCATGTAGAAAAAAGTCATAAAAAGGACATGCGAGGTTTTTGACCGCGGTTTGATTCTGAATGTAGAGTATTCCTTTTAGCTCGTTATTGGATTTAGAATTAAATTCCATAACTAAAACTTTTGCAAAAATTTATTAAGTATTTCTATTTCCAAGATTACACCTCGTCATCTCCACATACAAGGGATGAAGACAATCGGTAAAATAATAAGGAAAATAGTCGTATACGACTGAATGAAAAAGGATAATTTATTAATTTTGGCTGTTTCATAAGGAAGGTCAGTGAGTTTAGTGTAGCGTACTAACGGGGGTGAGGCGCGGGCTGACAAAAAATCTTAAGGCGCCAAAATAGCTGATACATTTTTATTCGAAAATCAGCAAAATTGTTTGTTCGTAAATTTGTTACACTTTAATCCCAAACCTTTCAGCACATTAGATAACGCACTCGTAAAACAAGAATCTGCAAACTCAAACTACTAGTCTATCCCAATTAATTCTCCTATATAGTCTGTACATTTTTTTTGTCAGTAATGAACTCTGCACTGTGTGCAAACAATACAAATCATATATTAATCTAAAACACTTTAAAGATAATTAGTTCTTGTCATAAGTTCACCGACATTTCTTTCAGAGGCTGTGCTGTAAACAAAGCACTGCGCAGTGGAAAAACAGATTTCTTTTCAGGATCATCATCAAAGCCTTTTTACTCACTGTGCACTGTCGCACACATAGACATCCACATCATAAGATCATATTCTAAAAAATAAAGAATTACATTTAAACCTACGCCAAGAAAGCCTACATCAAACTCTTGTGTCACCACTAAAAAGAGACAGGACAAACTGGTCTAAAAATAGACTTGGACTATTTTCTTGCTGAACCTGAAATAATTGAGATCTGATTCCATTCATCGATGCCCACCCACCCCAACACCCTGCTAATCCTCTTTTGCATAACAAAGTGCGTTAAGAGGGCTCCAGGCATCTATCAGTAGTATCGCCTGGACAGAATTCAGTGTTAATTGACATCTGTCTTCGAATCTGTCAGACAAGTACATTCACTGAACAGTTCGCATAATTAAAAGCATGGAAAACTAAGATGCTATGTAGACATATCTTATTTTTGTAAACAAACAGTCCGTAAATAAATCGATTTTGTTAAAATGTATGGTTTATCTACATGCTTAACATTAATATCTTTGAGGTGAAATTGATTGGCCTAATGTGGTAATAACAGCCATGCATAAAATGGTATTTGATTGTTTTGCGTAAATAATAGAATTTAAAGCGACCAAATGACAGTAAACTTGAGGCGACAATGCTGTCCACCAAACCACTAGCTGGTGGTAGGTGGCAATAGCCCACTCCAGGAACTATCTCCCGGCGTCGGCCCTTCAGTCCGGATGAACTAGCCTTTAAGGCCATTAACGCTTCTCTCGATGCTTTTTACGGCACATATTGAGTTTCTTCTTACCTTTTATGAAACGAAAACCTTGTTGTTTGACCAATCACAATTCTACACGTTTCAAGCTGCGGTCTTTCTTATCTGAGAATCTGCAGCAGCGCAAGCTATTCCAGACATGATCTGCATATTAATGGATGGGTATGTATGTGACATCAATTGTTTCTAATGTTCATTTTCTTTCGCTGTTGGAGCTTCAGCATATTAATCATATTTAAGAATTGCTCAAATATATTATCTACATGTCCGATTCAGTTGCCCAAACTTAAAAAACTTTAACAAGGTCTTAGTGTAGGCAACAAAAATAAAGAATACTTTTTTACTTTCAATTTCGGGGAAATAATTACTCTAAGTTAGTTTAACATAACAACAATTCAACCTGTAATAAAAAGGCATCCTGCAACAGCCGTGACCAATCATTGATAGATTCTAAATTATATGCGATACATATTAAATTTCGTTATTGTCAGTTGATAACTCAACCAGTGATGTATCGAAGTCAAAAATCCTCAAGATATCATTGCCTGCATCGTAGTAAAAAAATCCTCAAGATATCATTGCCTGCGCCTTTAATATGTACAGCAACAATAAAGGACATCACCTCAAGCCCTTTGATGAACCAAGATACACATGTAGGTTATTCGAGTCAGCTGCGTTTATATCAATTGATCTAAGACGGTTTGAAAGGCAATCACGAAATTAGTTCATAGCAGACGATTTAATTTAATAACACTTGTAATGGACCTTAATGCCATACACTGTTACACGTTTTCGAAAAAAAAAATCCCACCCTTATTATCAAGAGCTACATATGCACACACACACACACACACACACACGTATAGTTGGTACACTTTACATATAACGTGTGCAGTTTTGCTATGTCAACATAAAACAATATATGGTCACGTATTACTTATTGTGAAACCGCTTTGTCCATGATGCTCTTGCGCAACAATATTTTTACTGCTTGGCTGCGATCGTTGAAATGTTCCTTTCCTTCGACTGCTGGATGTTTTTTTCTTACTTTTCTTGTCAACATTGTTCGAATCGATTGCCAAACGGGTATTGGAAACAATGGTTACCTGTATCTGCATGTGGCCTATTTATTCCACATAAGGACGTGGCAAGTAAAGTTAAGGGTATCGTTTAATTGATATATAGTTGGGGAGGGGGTATTTTCCCAAGCTGTAATAGGAACCCCACCCCAATACAAGTGGGGTTTACTTGCTAAACTGTAGAAGGAAATACATTCACCCCTATTTAGAGAATTCTGGTCTCTCAGCTGTTAGAAAGTTATCCAGCTGCGGCGTGCATCTATTTTAATATACTGTACATATCCGGTCACAAATATGTTCAATCTGGAATTACTTTACTCAGCAACATATTTAGCCTCGATTTAGATAATGCTATCATTCACTGACACATTGAAAGACAACTTTCTTCAGTATACGATGAAATTTCAATAGTTTTAGAATTAAAAACTTTTTTGCGGAATCATTGTAGACATTCTGACCAAATCGTGTATATGAATCGTCTAACCTAACCCGAGTCAACTATGTGACATTACACAGGAATTTAAATTCCGTTATTCAGTGTTGAAAGATGCCTGTATCAAATCTTATTTTGATTAAAAGGACAGTTGCTCATTGGATTATACTTTGTTCATTATCAATTCAACTAGCGTATATGATTATTTTAACTTGCAAAAAATTAAAGGTGCATTGTTTGAGCAAAAAGTTTCAAAATATTTTGAAATATGCAAAATACTGGACTCAATACTAATTGCATTTTTTAATCGTGAAAGTAATGCAACAATCTAGATATATACCCAATAAAAGCGTTACTTTGATCTCTCTCTCTCTCTCTCTCTCTCTCTCTCTCTCTCTCTCTCTCTCTCTCTCTCTCTCTCTCTCTCTCTCTCTCTCTCTCTCTCTCTCTCTCTCTCTCTCTCTCTCTCTCTCTCTCTCTCTCTCTCTCTCTCTCTCTCTCAATCTTTATCTAGATCTTTCCAGATACTATCGGCGAGGGAGAATATAATTTTCCTAAATGTAGTTACCATTTTAATTTCATTTTCTTTATTTTCGACAGCAAGATTTGTGTATGTTTTTCATGTGTCTTCTCTGTGTATTAATTTTATTGCTCGTTTAACATGAATATTGCTTAGGTCGATACTTAAACACCATCTTTTTGTATATAGCCCAAAGAATGTTTTGTTATATATTACATCTTACTTGGTGATATGTTCTTTAGTAATGATGCTTTTGGGACGTGAACTACATTATTAAATTATTAAATTTGCAGTAATTAAAGAGAACACAACAGCTTCATTCTCATGCTCATGCATCCAAAAGTCACAGAAGTCACCCCACCCCCATAAATCAGTAAAATCGCTATTTGTAACATGCATTTAATGGAGGTCTTTTTGCATCTGCGCTATTCGAGAAAGGAGTCCTTATCCTGGCAGTTGCTACAGTATTTGAGATAACTTGTCAAGCTGGGCAAATTATGACTTGATTTATCTGTGTTTGCTGCCTATTCTATTCAGATGCAATTACGATCGTATTATATGTGTCACGTCGTTTGTGTTCATTCATATCAAGTGAAAAATATAGATCATTATTGGAAATAATCTGTATCTTCAAGATATTGTTGAATTGATTAAATTTAATTACATCCCTTTTTCCCACCAGAAATAACTCAAGCATGGATTTCGATGGAGACGAAAATATTGCCACTTCTCTATTTGAAACAGTGATTAGGTCCATAAACATAAAGATAACTAGCTTTGTCAGTCTTTACCCTGCTTTCCACTCAAAACTGTATCCATTATAGTAAGAAAACTTGCAATTTCTGTAAAAGACTTATTGCCGTCAAAAAGCTATCACGGGTCACACTCGAACGAATCTGCGTCACATAAATAAAGGAGTCCAACTAAATGTGTGTCGGGGTCCAACCGGATACCAGTCGGGGATAATTAAATTATGTCATATTCTATAGAAGAATAGAGCAACTTATCCTTACTTTGCTGATATTAAATTGAAGTTTAAAAAATCAAGAGTCACAGATTATGAAGGTAACGTAGATGACTTTCCCTTATCTAATGATTTGGTTATGAAAAAGATACTTGTAGTTGGAGAAGTACTATCTTACAAACTACTTCTACCAATGTTAGTTTAGTAATTACCACTGGAAACATAAATTACTCTACTTCTGTAGCTTATGAATAACGTGTTCTTCAGAAGATTGATAACAAACCAAAAAAAAAACGAATATGAGGAACATTATGTTTAGGAATGAGATAAGATCGGCGCTTTTTTCTGTTTGTCTAGATCTTGGCATCCTTTCATACTTACATTTCAATAAAATGTCTCTTCCAGTGTATTTCCTCAGCTGTATGATAATGTTCTTTCCTTAACGTGTATTGTTCTTCATCTACTTCATCTATGTAAACTTAAGGCTTGGTGTCATATTTTCTACTCACTAGTTAATTCAGACCAAACATCACCAGTTTATCCTGGAGTCTCAACGCTATGATTGGATAAATCAACACTGAGATGAATAAGTATTAGGATTATTTCATCCACAACGTAATCGAATACAGGATCATTATCTTTGTAATCTGCTATTTCAAACTCTATTATTTCAGCCATTGTGAGGTATTTAAATGGACAATGAGGGGTGAAAGAGGAATTTGGATTCACAAAGATACCAATAACATTTCTCTAGCACTCTTCATCACGATTCCAGTACTAAATCCATAGAGACAGGTTCAAATGCTCCTAAAGGTTTTCGCTGAAATTCTGTATTGTAGCTGTATGGTGACGACAAGCCAATTGAAATTGTGTTTTCAAGCGTATCTCTACTGGTTTGTACTTTGTCACGGAAGAAATTTGTAAATAGGTCTGGAAAGTCAACTGGAGAGAAAGTAGTTGTTAGTGGTGTACATTTGTTCCTTGACATTAGTTTGTTAGGTATCTAGAATGTGGCTAAAATGACTATGTTTGTGTCGTTCTTCTTAGCTTCTTCAAAGACTTGTTTATGATTAGTGAGTCTGGTTGAAAGCCAAAGCCACTCTGTTTACCGGCAGTTTCTTTTAGCAGTGCGAAGCTGGTCCCTGACACTGCTATACGACGGAGAACACTTTTGAATTAATACTCTGCACTATATGGCTGGGGCATGTTATTCAAGCAATGAACGCAGGCAGTTATCGAGTTGTTCTGCCGTAGGATGTAAGCAAGTTGTTAGGTTTGCTTGGATGTCATGCATTAGTTTGGTTATATTTATCATACGGAGGTTTCTGTTACTAGCTAATAAAGGTGGATGGTTAGGAACTGATACGTCAAGAGTGGATCGGAGAATATTATCATCAGGTTTATGAAGATTCTAGTCTAATCGATGTTTGTTGGTGGGTTGGTTAACTGACTGGTTAAGGTTGAAAACATTAATGGAATCTATGATTTCGTATGTGTATGAGTTTCCATGATAGAGAAAGTGACAATTTCGTAATGTGTAAGAGAGAGAAACAAATCAAGAGAAATAATTTATTTTCTGCAACATATAATACCATCATAACTAATATTTAGACAAATATGTGGGAAGGAATAATATTAATAAATTAAATGGCATAGAAGAAACAGTTGTCATCCTTTTATCAGATGTTAATGCACTATTCGTTCTTGCTTTTACACACATTGAGCGAAATCAGTGTCAGAGTGTGAATTTTTAAAATGTATTCTTGGAACATACAACTGAGCGAACGTTCCAGTGTCAGCTAATTTAGTTGACAACTGTGTTTAGGTACCGTGTTAAGTTTAGGACTTCAACTAGAATAAGGTGATTTCATATCCCTGGTCTGTACCTGATTCATTTTAATAGGGTTCCGTTTAATACGGTCAGACAAATTGGTCAAGACGAGATGAATTTGGTTGTCAATCACAAAGGTTAAAATGCTGCAGTAACAGCGTTTGTACTTGCTGAAGAATTGGTTATAAGTTAAAATGTTACGGAGATTAAATTGATTAAATTTCTTTTATGTGTGTTAATAGAAATGCTACTTTCGTGTTCTGAAATAACCTTTGATAATTATATTTCAAACAGAAGTATTTCAATCAAGGGGCCACTGTTGTTCTATATCCCTGCGTAAATCTCCATTTATTCTATCCACCAATATCATATTTTGATTATCCACTCTATCCGGGCAATATCGCTCAGGCTGCTCATCCTCTAGATCACGATAATCACCACAACTGCCGCAAAAGTAAGGGTACGATCTTCCCCTTTCATCAACGCGCAGATTGGGAAATTCTATTCTGACAAAGAACTAGCTTACTTCCTGCGCAAATTTATTAAGTTGCATTCAAACAATTTTTCTACAACCTCTGACATTTGTCTGCTGTAAATAAAGATTTAAACATATGTCCTATAATATCATATAACATGTACTTCGCTATGTCATTATGTTGTGTCCATAACTGAGAAAAGTTTGACATTCACTGTTTCACAGATCGTCAATCTATAAATTATCTTCTTTATCCCGTATTAAATATCTCCAAAGAATTCATGACATCCTGATCATTTCACTATGCAATATATACTCAATAACGATAATATACTCCCATGTGTATACACCAGCAAGATACTTACGCTCCTCTTCTGACACTTGTATACTCCATATTCCCACTATGAAAAAGAAGTCATATGGAAAACGTTCTTTTTCATACTAGGTCCCAGCAACGTGGGATGAATTGCTCATTGAAATTAGACACAAAGACACAGATGTCCCTTTCAAGAGTTCTCTTAAAACTCACCTTTTTCGACTGCAAGAACAAACTTAAAAACCTATTAATGTTTCCTACCTTTAATATTTACATCATTGTTTATGTTTATGTTTTCTATTTGCATGGTGTTTTGTTTTTGTAGTCATATCATTAAAGATGTTGTAAAGCGCATAGATCTTCTAATGATTAGGCGAAATTCAAAGTACTCATTATTATCATTATAACGTGATCCTGCATTTTTCAGATTATACCGTTGTTAGGGTTTACTATATTTATTCTCTTGATTCCCCTTTGTCATCGGAAGACGGATCAGACATATTTCACTCTTTGATATTGGTGTAGCAATGACTGCCATTTTTTTTACAAACAATATCTGAATAGATACATTTCCAGTTGGTTTCCAGCTTGTGAAAAAACTCTCATAACTGTTATATTTTACGAGCACATATTTCTTACCATTCATTTGCGAGAATTTAATGTTGGTGTTGCTGATATTTATTGTCTGAGGTAAAGGATGTGAATGAGAAAATCTCCTCTAGGCTAGAAAAATCTTCTCCGCCTTGGCCCGGCATTATGTCCGCTGTGGTAGACACGGTCTACATCTTTGATTGAGTTCCATAGAAGTTATCCAAATTTCGAGGTCCAAGTCCATTTCCGTTCCATATCTTCGATATACATGCACTTAGAAGTACTAAATACGTTTTTCAAATCCATTGTCCTGCAACTAATTTCATTTCTTTAAGTTTCCATGATATTTCCTAAGACCTGAAACAAGTCCATTCCTTTAGAATTTTCATTATCCTTTAGAATTTCCATTATCCTCTAGAATTTCCATTTGGGGGGTTGGGGGTGTACTATTGAAAGTAGAGTTTATTGTTTTATGATTGTTTTAATTTGTCCTCCTGTTTCCCAATTATATATGTTTCCATTTGGTGGGAGCATGTCGTTAGGTTGTTGAGTTTGCTTTTGGGGTTCTGTGTTTCCATTTGTTGCGTTTGTTTGTCTTGGTACACAATGTGTTTTAGTTTGTGTGGGTTAGGTGGTGGAGTCTGAAATTCTGGTTTGTTTCTTGTTGTTTAGGTGTGATCCGTAACATTCATTTCTAGCATTATTTTGGTTATTGCCCATCTCTTGTTTTGGTTCTGTCATCATTCATTGGGAGTAGGAAAGATTGTTGTTTTTAAAACTTCTTTTGAATTCAATTGTGTTCAGTGTGTCTACTTCTGGAGTTCCCTCTTCTGGAGCTCTTTTTATAGTCTTGTTCTTTTTTTGGTGAGTTAGCTTTTCTCCTTTTTTCTTCTTTTTGCCATGGATTTTGTTTGAGATTTTATATCAGTTATCGGTGTTTGAGTCGTTTCTGTTTCCACCTCACTCTTTTGTAGGTGTTGTTCGCTCTAGTGATTGCATATTTTGAGGTAGTTGTGATGGTGATGGTGTTGTAAGTGTCTGTGATGTTGTTCTGCTGATTGTGATTCTTGTGGATTTGAAATTTCAACCACTGGCATAATTTACATGTCTTGTATTGCTTACTGCCTGTGCATGTGTTGTAGTTGGTTGTGCTTTTACATCTGTTTCCAGCTGTTTTGTTGTTACTGTTGTTTCTTAGATATTTTGGCTACTTTCGTGGGTACTGAACCGGAAATAAATATTGTTATCCAAGTGATATACTGCTTAATGTCCATGACAAAATAGTGCTCTTGGTTATAAAGCCGAAGAGAGAAGTGTTCTCATCAAGACCGTTTCATATATGTAAATAATATATGTAACATATCAGAGAGCTGTGTTTGGAGAAAACCTAACCTTTTCTACATTTTAGGACAATAATTAAATTCTCCTTGGGAATTATTTACAGGTTTTTGTACAGTCATGATCATTTGTTTATCATAAACTATTAAAGTTCAATTCAATTTGACCAGATAATGATATATTTTAGGACATGTCTGCCATTTGAAAAAGAAAGAAAGAAAAACGAAAGAAAGAAAGAAAGATAGAAAGATAGAATGAATGAATGAATGAATGAATGAATGACTGAAATGGATGTTTTATAGTTGCCACCGCCCTCTAGGGGCATATGGGCAACTTTTATAGCCACCATATCGGTGGCCATTTAAGGTCCCTTGGGGAGGGTCGCTACTCCCCCCCCCCCTCAGGATTTACAGTGCTTAAATGCACTATATTTTAAATAGGGCGTTCTCCCGAATTACTAAAAAGTAACTATCGAGAGAAATTAAAGCCCATGGGGTGGGTAGGAATAGTACCTACACACACCCACCCCTAACAACCAATCGGAGCAACCAGTGGTAGCAAGGGAAAATGTTTTCTCATTTCGCTAGTAATTTGGTGAGTCGGACAAGGCAAAGGTGGAAAAGGCCCAGGTCCAGGAGGGCGTCGACACAGCAGCACACACCAGAGCACGCAAACAGCAAGACAGCACAGCAAAGGACGCAGTCCACACCTGAAACGAAAAGGTCATACTAAAGGTCAAATTCAGTCCAGTTGTACTAATGGACAGCTTAACATCCAATAATGTGTTAGCCACCTGTGCAATTACTCAAATATTTGAGTTGAAGAATTGTTATTTAATTTCCTATCATTCAAATAAAGCTAGTACATAAGCGTACATATAATAAGTCCCTAACAAATTTTGAAATTAAAATGTCATAGTGACATATAGTAGTGTAGTCAATGGTAGGTAATTTTTGGTCTTAAATTTAATGGAGGCGGCACCAATAAGGTCTAATTAGCTTTTTAGGGCCACGGAAAGTTATTCAAAGAGGGGTACTCGTAACCAAATGAGTCCCCTATTATTCAGGCAAAGACAATGAAAATCTTTTCATTATGCGACTGCATTCCTTGTAGTACTGGTGGTGGTCACTGTATCCGCATGGAAGCTGAAATTGTATCACACTTCTGAGTATCAAGGGTAGAGTTTCGCTGACTTGACGATATCGTCCTATGTCCTCGTGCAGTCCTGTGGGACAATCTCACTCCTATTCTGATATCGCCAGTCAGCGCGCCCAAGGTCCGCCATATTGTTTAAATATCCATGGCAGGTTACAGTATGGTCTCAAAAGTATGATAAAGCAGCAGTCAAACAGCTACAGCATCCAGTATTCTTCTCCTTGTATTTTGATGAAAAAATGGCCACTATTCTCCCCTCGCTAAATCCCCTGCCACAAATCAAGTTCGGGACTTATGTTGATTCTGCGTTGAGAAAGTCGAGGTCGCTGCTACACAGTATTCTCGCTGTTTCCATTTCAGCCACGAAACAAGTCGGGAGTTACGAAATTTCTTCTTTGAGTTCGCTGTGTAATTCGCCGCTATACTAGTAGATGTTACATTCCATTGCTGTGACGGGATAACATAACAGCGTACATCCTTAACTGTTAAGCCCGGGATTCATGCTTTCGCAATAGCACTGTGACGTCACCAGGTCGCCAGCTCTGGAAAAGCCGTCCTACTCTGTCCGCAGTCTTCGCCTGAATGATGAATGATGAATGAATGAATGAAAGAGAAAGATAGTGTGTTTTTGTGACTATGACCGTGTTTTTGTTCATTTGTTTAATGAAGTTTAATTTGATTAAAAGTTGTTTTCTTCGAATTATTTAATGTTAACATTTTCATAATCGATTTATCTTCCACAAAATATCGTACTTCAGACATCTCTCCTCTACATGTATTTTTAAAAAAAAACATGTCGGTAAAGACAATAATATATCTAGATAATCTGCCGATGTGCATGATTACAACGTTCATTGAATGAAATGGACGTGGTTCCAGACGTCAATACGTTTGAATTGTCTCTCAATACTAATTGATACCATGAAATATGTTTTACAGTCATTTTGGTATTGCTATTACCGGGCAGGCCCCGCAATAGGGCAAGGCAAATGAGGCAACCGCCTTGGTCTCCGCGCTTTCAGGAAATAATCTTAGTAATTCAATAACTTTTGCTTAGGGGCCGCGCTCTTCACTTGCAGCATTGGGACCTGCATACTGCGTTGGGCCACACACGCCCTATGGCCAGGCCGGGTACAGGGTATTTTGTATGCAGAAAGTATAGTTAATTGCCCTTAAAAATGTTTTTTAACAATTTTATTCCAGAAGAGTAGCGATGCGTTGGTTTTATACCTTTTTCAATACTCTCGATATATCCTTCTCATAAGTCTTACGAAGTAATTTGATGCCCAAGTTCCCTTTATTTGAATCGCTATGAATACCATTAGTCGCTATGGACTCCAAAAAGATTTTACAACAAATTTCCTTTAAATATGTAACAGAACTCTCACAACCGACTGACTTCCGATTTTATTGGGAAATGAAATGTTACATATTTCTTATTTGAAATGAATACTTTAATTATGTTTGTCAATTTTATTTTTCATTTCCTGCTATTGTAATGTTAATTTATTCAATAGAGATGATTTTGTTTCTGCAAATCGGTTGATCGAATTATTTGTTGGTAAACAAGTAATATTGACCTAGATCCTGACCTTGACTCAAGGTTAGGGACATCCAAGTAAATGGGTTTCATCTTTGTTTAAAAATAATTTGTTGTTGTCAAGGTCAAGATGGAACTAATGAAAAAGTAAACAACTTTTTATTCTTAACGTAAAAATGATTGGTTCTATTCAGGGTTCTATTTCGAGTACACGATATAAATAGATCACGTGACTACTTACCCTGTCCCGCACCTCAACCCCCCCCCCCCTTTTTTTTTTTTTTTCGTGATTTCACAATTTGGGAAATTTCCCTAACTGCGTATTAAAATACGATATAGTCTTTGTTTTAGTGAAATATATAAGTTCTGGGCTTTTATAAATGACGTTAAGTCATTTTCTTTTGTTGTTGCCAGTTATTAAATGTTATCAGAACTTGTTGTTTTGAATTGAGACACATCAGTTCCATTCTTAAATATCTTTCCGTTGATGTCACTAAAACACGTGTGTGTTCATTAGAACTTTCAAGACTGGACTGTTGTAACTCAATTCTGTTTGGTTCGTCACAATGTTTACTCCAGAAACTTCAAAAAGTTCAAAACACAGCTGCACAGATCATCTTTAGAGTACCTCGATCAGAGCACACCTCACCACTGCTCTGTACCCTACATTGGCTATCAATTCGATACAGAATCAAACACAACTTGTTCTCTGTGCTATGTTTCAATGACAGACTCCAGTCCAACATACCTATCCAGCCTCACCCATGTGTATACACCAGCTAGATCCGTACGCTCTTCTTCTAATAATCGTATATTCATTGTTCCCAAGGTGAAAACAAAGTCATATGGACAACGTTTGTTTGCACACCTGGGCCCGGCGACGTGGAACAAATTGCCCATTGAAATTAGACACAAAGACACAGTGGTCCCTTTTAAGAGTGCTCTTAAGACTCACTTGCTTCGACTGCAGGGACAAACTTAGTGACCTAATCATGTTTTGTATCTTATATGTTTTCAGCATATTTTTATGTTTTCCAATGTCATTGTTTTTGTCATTTGTTGTTCTGTAGTGTAGTCATATCATTACTGATGGTGTAAAACGCTTAGAGCCTCGAAAGATTAGGCGCTATACAAAGCCCTCATTATTATTATTATTATTATTATTATTATTATTATTATTATTATTATTATTATTATTATTATTATTAAATCTATGTCAACAATTCTTTAGATCAGCTAGATTTTAAAGGCTTAATTTGTTTCTCTGGAAATATTTGATGTGTTAATACGTAATTCTTAAACAAAAGACAGTTTATCAAAACATTATTCGAATTTCCAACACCGAAGTAATAAATCTTGTGATTCTATAAGGAACTAAAGGTAAATACAAAACAGACTTCAGCATATATCATCGTCTTCAATCTTGGATTTTCCAACAAGTCTCGAACTACGGCATCGTCTTCCATCTTTGATTTTCCAACAGGACTCAAACTAGAATCTGTTATAACATTACATTACTATGACGTTTGTAACTTAATTTGTTGATTGATATTGTATTTTTTTTGGATTTGATTCTTAAAGCTGTAGGTTCTTTTCCATTTCTATAAAACCTTTTTGAGATAAATAATTATTTCTTACATTTTACAAAACTTGTTGTTTTCACTATTTCTGTGTTACCGTTTATTCGAGCCTAAACTCGTAACAGAAAAAAATATTAACGATGAGCTTGATTCGTTACGAAGATGTTATTATATAGCAGTGAGTGATGTTTGAACGTTAAGAATCAGCTCAAATTATTTGTACAGAAATTAATAGGCTAACTCAAATCGAGCTTCGTCGATTCTAGTTCCATCATTGTGGTATAAAAACACGCTCCCATTAATAATTGAGCTGCAGGAACAAACTGATTCATTTACTGTTTAGAATACATCATACACTACTTCATAATATATTCAATTACTTGGCATTTGAAACAGCTGAAATCTTCAATGAATGTTTTATTTCACCATTGATTGTAACTGATATCACCGATCAGCATCTTTTTCATCTTGTATAGGTATATTTATTTATTTATTTTGCATATGAAAGTAGTTGCGTATGTATGTATTTTATGAACCGTGACGCAAAACAAGTTTACGCCATTGTAGAAAACTAGCGTTACTCTGATGTGTAACGGCATAGCATGTATGCATTCAAAATTGTGTGTCCTGACTATTTATTTATGACATCTTGGGACGGACATCACATATGTACATATATATGCACGCATATGTATTTAAAATAATGTATACCTGTCAATAAATAGGATACTGCACTAATTTGTGTTTGTAATTCGGTTAAAGACGAGCAATATAAAAACAAATGCGTCCTTATTTGCTGACATTTGGTGTTTTTTTTTGGGGGGGGGGATAGGGTTGGGGTGATTATTTTTTTAAAGAAAGATCTCCTAAATAATATTGTAGTACAGCTTCCATTGAATTGGCTTTAACTGTGAGAAAACCGCCATTGACACAGATTAGTTAGAGTCATTTCACTTTGTTGTCAGACAATTAAAAATGACTTTCAAGTTGGCTTTAAAATCTGTTACCCTCTTTAAACAAAATAAGAATTTTCACATAAAATAACTTAATGGAAAGCAACATTAAAATTTCTTTACATTCTACACGCGTCAAAACTGGTCTTGATCTGCAATAAGGTCGCGAAAAATTAAACATTGCCACATTGTAGCGCAAACTGCTCAGAACTCAATTAATGAAGCTGTCAGTTTTTACGAGAGTCAAAATCTAGTCATGTGACCATTATTTCAGATCAACAACGCGACAAATTACTAAATGAACTGATTAATGCATAATGTTATGAGCAATCTGAGTTACATTATCGAATTATTTGACAGTATCTTGACAGCATAGACTGTCCAGAACACTGTCAATTAATTATTAGATTTTGTGATTATGACATGTTTTTTAACCGTCGATAGTCACATGACAAGATATGCGTCACATTAGAGTCATATGACATACCCAAAGAGTTATATGGTCCAGAAACCATTTCGAATTAGTTCAGTCGCATCTGATGCTCGATGTTTATGGACCAGCCAATTATGGTGAAAGGCAGCATGATTCTTTTATTCCAAATTTACAAGTTGTCAGACTTAAGATTTTGCATGCAAACATGCTACACAGATCATCGAAAGGCCCTCTTGAACTGACTATAACTCAAGATCCATGAGAAAATTATCATTATAATGATTAAGCCAAACAAGCTGAATAGATTCAGACATACAGGTAATATTGTCACAGCATCTTTGGTAATGTGCCTTATGCAATTGTGTTTATACGTAATTTAATGTTAGTCAATGCCCCCATTCGGAACCTTTTAGGACTCATTAAGATGGTTATATTAAATATATTAAAAATTTGGTATATCCTATAATAAAATAGAATTGTAAAAAATTATGATTTTTACATCCATCGAAAGAAACAAATTCGGTGACCGGCCATCACTGTCAGCCAACCACCGCTGTTTATATCAGTGACGTCATTATTCAGCAGGTTTAATGGTTTATTCATGTGTCCATTTATACTGTCTGCATTGTTTGGGGTGTATGGAGTGTCCTGGGAGTGGGTAACACCTTTGGCTGGCTTAGCCGTCGTACTCCTTCGAGGGCAACTTGCCCACCTTTCGTCCCCACTTGGCACTCAGCTCTCAGCTTCGGCTTCAAGAAGCTGTGGCATGCGCAGCGAGCCGTCACGTCCAGGAAAACGGCATCGACTGGCCGGCTAAACAAGACTGAGGGTAGCCGACGGGCTTTAAAGCCTCAGTGAGTTCGGCTTTGTCTACCTAGCATGTGGGGACTGGTTTCGGCAGCCTGCGCGGAGGAACCAGCAGCTTGTCAAATGCCAGAGATCCAATTCCCAGCAACGCTCCATGGAGCGGTAAGAGCACGACAAGACACGTAGGACGTCCTGGTCATCCACTGCACTCAACTCTGTCTCGGCCGTCTCGACCTGGTCGTAATGCTGAACCCATATGGTTTTGAGCGAGAGAGTGAGGATGTTGTCGAATTCGCAGTGAAGCCAGCACTGATAGGCAAATTTGCTGTACCTCCTAAGGGAGTAAACGATAGACTCATGACCATGAAACTCACCCTCTTATCTGGAAGAAAGCACCTTACCATCATCATTTGTTATGCTGCAACCTTGGCCAACCCAGATAAAGTGAAGATCACGTTCTATGAGGATCTTCTCTCTGTCATTTTGGAGATTTTAATGCAAGAGTATGCTATGATCACGTTGCCAGTACTAGGAAAGCACGGAGTGTGTCACTGTAAGATCAACGGTTTCCTTTTGCTCCAGACATGGACCAAGCATGAACTGCTGAACACCAATACAGTCTTCCGCTTCCCTATCCGTAACTGGACGTTATGGATGCATTCACGTTCTAAGCACTGGCACCTCATCGACTACGTCATTATCTGGAAGAGGGACAGGCAGGATGTGCATATGGCCAAGTCCTTGTGCGGCGCTGACTGCTTTACAGACCACTGCCTCATCATCACCAAGCTCAACATCCAAAGGGACAGAAGGCTCCTGACCATGCTGAAATGCACCAGTACCAAACAGTCTTTTGTGGATTCCCTGGAGAAAAGGCTTAAATATACCCTTCTTGACAATCAGAATGTGGAAACCGACTGGGCGGCATTCAGAGAGCTTGTCTACAGCACAGCTTTGGAAATCCTAGGACCCTCAACAAGAAAGGATCAAGACTGATTTGATGAGAACTGCAGCGAGATCAAGTAGTTGATGGATGAGAAACACCGCCTTCTTCAAACCTACCTCAACAACACCAAGTCCACCTCTAGGAAAGACGCGTACAACAACATACGCAGAACTGTACAGCAGAAGCTTCGTCAGACGCGAGACACATGGTTGAGCTACAAATCTGATGTGATCCGGTGCTACGCAGACCAGCATAACATGAAGAACTTATACAATATCCTGAATGAAGTGTATGGACCTACTTCCCCTGGATCATCCCCTTTTCTCAGTGCAGACGATAACACACTAATTACTTACAAAGAGAAAAGCCTTCAACGATGGGCTGAACACTTTGACAGCGTCCTGAATTACCCTTCATCCATAATGATGAATTCATCAGTCGTCTCCCCTAGATACCCATCAACGAAGCACTGGATGACTCTCCAACCTTGCTGAAGGCACAGAACGCGATACGTCAGTTCTACGGTGACAAAGCACCTGGTTCAGACTCCATCCCAGATGAAGTCTACAAAGATAGGGGCACAGCCCTGATAGAAAGCCTCCACCAACTGTTTTAATGATATTGCAGCAAGAGACGATCCCCCAGTAATTCAAAGACACCTCCATAATCCACCTGTATAAGCGCAGAGAGACCGGCCAGGCCTGCGACAACCACCGGGTACATCGAGACTCACCACAATCTTACTGAACCGCATTACTATGCACCTTGACCAGGAACTACTGCCAGAAAGCCACTTTGGATTCCAGAAAGAAAGTGAGACCATCGACATGGTGTTCGCCGCGGGGCAGCTATAAGAGAAATGTCAAAAGTAAAACACCTACTTTTTCTCCATCTACGTCGACGTGATGAAGACCTTTGATACTGTCAGCAGAGAAGGCATGTGGAAGGTTATGGCCAAGTACGGAAGACCAAGAATATTAATATCCATGGTGCATCAATTCCACGATGTCATGCAGGCACGAGTTAGACATCTGAGCCAGAAACCAATGGCATCAAGCAGCGTTGTGCTCTGGCACCGACACTGTTCAGTCTACTGTTCTCTGCCATGCTGACTAATGATTTCGAAGACGGAAAATTGGAGTCGGCATACAAGGTACCGTATAGATGGAAAGCTATTCAATCGCAGGAGGCTTCAAGTGAAAACCAAGCTCATGACAGACACCATCCGGGATTTTGTATTTGCCGATCTGCAATGATGCGTTGACACGTTCCAGCTCCTAAACAAACTTTGGTCTCGCCATCAATACCAAGGAGACTGACGTCCTGCATCAGCCGGCACCGGGAAAGCCCTGTATCGAGCCCAACATCACTGTCAACGGCCGAAAAGTCAACACAGTGAACCGCTTCACCTACCAGGGAAGCACACTGTCACAGAGCATCACTATTGACGACGAGGTGAACCATCGCATTGCCAGAGCCAGCTCAACTTTCGGCAGGTTGTATTCCAACGTCTGGAATAGAAGAGACATCAGCATCCAGACCAACCTAAAGGTCTACGGGGCAGTTGTGCTCCCCACACTAATTTATGCATGCGAAAATAAAGCAGTGTACCAACGCCACGCCAGGATGCTGAACCACTTTGACACCACAAGTCTCAAGCAAATTCTCAACATTAAGTGGAATGACAAGGTTCCAGACACTGAGGTACTTGCTCAAGTAGGTCTCATCAGCATGCACGCCATCCTGAAGCAGGGCTAGCTACGCTGGGCGGGACATGTACGCATACCAGACCACCGGCTGCCTAAGAGACTCTCCTATGGCAAGTTACATCAAGGACATGGTCGAGGTCAGAAGAAACGCTTCAAAGACAATGACAATCTGAATGCTGCATTGAAAGCGTTCAACATAAACCCTGATTCCTGGGAGAAAACATAATGCAATCGAGTCACTTGGCGTTCGTCTGTGCACAAAGGCTCAAAGTTGTGCAAATTTAGCAGGACAGAAGTTGAAGAGCTGAAGAGGCAAGCCAGAAAAGCAGGTGCCATCAACCCTCCTGGATATGTCCAATTCATCCCCTGTCCATTATGCAAACGAACATTCCGTGAAAGGAATGGCCTCATCAGCCACCTGATCACGCACAGAACAGAACTAGTCCCTCCAACATTCGAAAAACTAGAATGGTCCTAGTCGAATCGACGGACGTACGACATTGTTTAATACATGATCCGCTGATACTGACATAACAACAATGAATACTTGATAGTATTATGATGGATTAGGTTTTGGTATTTCTGTATCCGGTTTTGTCAAGTTCACCATTCCTCTTCCCCCTCCCCAAACCCCTGATATTCAATATTCTCTGACAATATCAGTTAAAAGGTGATTACACCTTAGCATATCGTTGTATAAGGAAAGTGATAAAGGCACATACGTATGTAATATGAATGCACAATAAATAAATGGTGAAGTCGATTTCTTTGGGATCGTATCAGGGTAATGCTTTTGTAAATTATATTACGCACTTACTGTGGTAAGTTCTTTGAGAGTAAGACTTTAAAAATATATGAACTGTAATAATAATTATTTATTTTATAGAAATCATCTTTATCCAATAGAGTTTATTTCCGTAAAACCAAAAATACTTTCTAGTCTTAAAGACTTCTACATTGCTGCCAAACAAAGTAAATTTAATTACTTTAAAAAAAATGTTATTTATTGGACGGGAAAGTAAACAGGTAAAATTTGTTGTATTTATTACATATTTGATAGGAGTTGCTTGATGCAATAACTTTAAATACCGTATATTTGTTGAGACTGTTTAGTTAAATTACCTTTATGAAGCTTCGCTCCTTTTCAATTGTATTATGTTTCCTACTCTTAGTTTCTGTTTTATCGTGGAATATTATTTATCATGTATATATGATATAAAGGTTTTCGACTTTAGTATGAAGTAAAGGAAGGTGTGTGATACAATAGTACACCACTCCATTAGATGACGAGGAATTTCTTATTTGTTCTCTACCTACAGTTTTCTGTTTGGCAAAATGTGTATGCAACCTGACCTTATTGCCATGGTTACTATAATTATGTCCTTTATTAATAGATGGCACGTACTTCATAAATTGCAGTGTCAATTTGGCAAACAAAAATTTGATCTCCATTTCTTTTATATTTGGACAATGTAATTCTATACCTAAGAAAGTTGCTTCTTCACTGAGCCCTCACTACCATATAACGTATTACGAATGTTGATAGACAAAATACATGATACAGGTAGCATTTGTTACATCCAAAGAAAACTCTGATTCGTGATTTTTTTCTCTAAAAAATACAATATTTATAAGAACTTTAATTAGCTATAGGCATGAGCTAAAATGTTCAGTGTCATAAGACAGCAAAATACGCATCTTGTTCCCAAAACGATATAATTGGTTTAAACGCTCTCTTGAATGAAAAAAATATATAATTATACCATAAATGAGTAACTGAACATAATTACTAGTAACCTTATTTAAAATGTATTGCGATTCGCTTCTTTTGAATTTTAATAAAAATACTACATGTATTTGCTCATGAATAGATAAATGCAAAGAAAGATAAAGTGTGCGTATTTATGTTATGTGGAAATGCCAACTGACTTTCAATTTATGTTATGTGGAAATGCCAACTGACTTTCAATTTATGTTAAGACGGTTAGTACACAAGCACTAATAAAGCACTAATAAATTGGTCATGTATGTATGAAAAGATGCTGGAACATTAGCTTTTATTACAAATGAAGAATGAGTATTATTTGTACGATTTAAAACAATGATATATGAGACATGGAGAATAAGATACAAGAGCTCAGAAAAACTAAAATTTAAGTTTTGAAATGCTCCAAACCTCCCATGGTGGAATAGTAAAATACATTTGGTGTAACATTTTCTAGCTATATATAGTTTCTTGTTCTTAAGATTCGTGGATAAAGAGTTGCATATCTCTTCAGACGTACAATTTATGATTACAAAATGATACTATAAAAATCACATAAACATACAATAGAAGTCACACACAATCACACAAACAAACAATAGAAATCACAAATACACCATAAAAATCACACAAATATAATATAGAAGAACCTAAGATAATTTCTTAGGATTTTAACATGAACTGCTGCAAACAAAATTTAAGAAGAAAATCTAATTAGAGCTGGAAAGTATATATATATATATATATATATATATATATATATATATATATATATATATATATATATATATATATATATATATATATATATATATATATATATATATATATATATATATATATATATATATATATATATATATATATATATATATATATATATATATATATATATATATATATATATACTTTTCAGATACAAAAGACTAAATAGAAATCTAGACATATACAAACCTTCTTATATTGTTGATGTAGTGTTTAACATCATGATATATGGCGGCCAGTATTAATGCTGGAGGAAGAACCCAAGAAAACACCTGGAAATAACCACCGATCCACGAGAAGCTACTGTCATGCTCCTCACATACACACATTAGCCGAATCTGAGACTTGCACCCACGCAGTCAGTGATGAGATGGCAGTGATCCGTAACGGAGAGAGCTTTAGACAACTCGGCCAATCGGGGCCCCACTTCCTTTGGTATAAACACGCCGTTACTGTGTACACACAAACAGACAGACAGACAGACACACACACACACACACATTTCTGAAGTCGCAATAAGTCTTTTAGAAGAAGATTCAGGGTTGTCATCATTACGATGCAGTTTATAAGTTAGATAAGTGTTATAATATTTCGTTGCTTCATATAGCTCTGACTGAATGTTCAAATAAATTTCAGATTGCCATTCTTCCTGCAGATGCTTCTACGATGTATGTGTCCATTTCTAAATAGTACAATGTTATATGAAGTACCATGAAGAGTGTTTTTTACAGGATAATTTTCTTCTAAGAAGCTTATTTGACCTAAAATCTATGTTATTCACCTCGCCGCACGTGGTAAGAAACGGTGTTCTGGATTTTTCAGACAAGACAATATATTTTTTGTCTTAAAATTTAACACATGGAAACAAGAATACACCTATGAAATACTGTACTGTAATCGATAAGGGAAATTAATATGTTTCAGTTTTACATCATCTAGTTGCCGTGGCCTTTCATTGTCTCGGTTATATAAAGGCCCACCGGAGAAAATAAATAAAACTAATTATCTTAATGATAAAGAACTATGTTAATCTTCTTATTACTGTTTGATTTTACAATTTACATTTTAATACAAATGAATTTCTATCATAACTAAATACTATTGGTGGTTAGATTATACACACTTATAAACAATCATACGAGTCGACTAGTATTTGTTTGAATGGATCTCTTGCACTGAAAAGTATTATGTGCCCTGTTAGAGTACAT
This sequence comes from Unio delphinus, assembly GCA_029339505.1. Lineage (NCBI taxonomy): Eukaryota > Metazoa > Mollusca > Bivalvia > Unionida > Unionidae > Unio > Unio delphinus. The sequence goes on from JAQISU010000058.1 coordinate 11,849,925, forward strand.
TGTCTGTTTCATTCAGCTAAACTTCATGAACTAAAGAACGAAGACCTGAATAATTACATTTCGGCTGCTTAGTACAGAATAAACGAAAAGCATGTGCTATATAAATGGGGTTCCATACTACTCGACCGGCATAAAATGACTAATGGACATGGCAAATGAGCAGTTACGCTCCGATAATGGAATAGTCGAATGCATTTCAGCTCCACCAATGGGCGGAGTGAAGTGGGGTACATAGAACGGTCTTTTGTATTGCCATTCAGTGCATTTTATGATCAAGCACAACTGCATTAATTATATAATTGGTGAAAGAAAAGACGATAGTAATTCAGTTTTGGTAGTAAATAATAACAACGGGCATACATTTAGTGAAAAACTAATACGAGATGATGACAACAAGGATATTTGTATAGAGTTTGATGGCTGTGTATTTTAATCTAATTTTGGAATGTGCACTGTTTGTATGGAAAGTGTCTGCACATGTTCATAAAAAAGTGATTTGGAAAGTTATCAAAAAAGCACGATTTGAGTTTAATGATATCGGAATAAAACTTTAACAGGTTTAATTAGTATGCTAAGCTAGAATAAGGTATAAGTACTCATTTTAGTGTTTTCCTAAAATAAAATAATGTATCCACATATTAACTGAAAATCCTCCTTTGAGAAATCCAGAATTATGTACAAATTCTGGAGAAGCTAATGCCATCAGTGATTTTAAACTCCTTGTAACAGATGTACCTTTAAGCAACGTATGTTGCCAGTCATCTTAACCCATTGCAGCTCCTATGTTGCAAAAGAGAAGCATACGGTTTTTAATTAGTTTAATATGGTTAAATCTAGTCGAAAGAAAATAAAAAGTCTTTGACAGAAGTACATTCTCAAGATGGCGAGCCAGAATCGTCTTTATTCACCGGAAAGTTTTGTTTCTTTGTATTTAAATAGTCACTTTTGCAACCATGTCCAAAAAAATGCAGATATAACGAACATAATGGTGAAATTTTCGTTTTGCTTTTATTTCATTTCATCACATGCAAAACCAATCTCAAAACTTTCTTAGCGTTATTGAAAACCAAACTTTTCAAATGCCTGCTGTTAATACATATTGAAATCGATAGTGTTGAACTCCATACAGAGAATGTTATAAACCATCCAGTGTTGAACTCCATATAATGTTAAAAACCATCCAGTGTTAAACTCCATAAAAACTTGAATGCCATACAGTGTTGAACTCCATAGAATGTTGAATGCCATACAGTGTTCAACTACTTGAAAATGTTAAAAACCATTGTGTTGAACTCCATAACATGTTAAAAACCATACAGTGTTGAACTCCACAGTGTGTTAAAAACCATACAGTATTGAACTCCATAGAATGTTATAAACCATCCAGTGTTGAACGCCATAGAATGTTAAACACCATAGTGCTGAACTTCATAGAATGTTAAACACCATCCAGTGTTGAACTCCATAGAATGTTAAAACCCATATAGTGTTGAACTTCATAGAAACTTGAATGTCATACAGTGTTGAACTCTTAAAATATTAAAAACCATACAGTGTTGAACGCCATAGAATGTTAAAAACCATCCAGTGTTGAACTCCAAAGAATGTTGAATGTCATACAGTGTTGAACTACTTGAGAATGTTAAAAACCATAGTGTTGAACGCCATAAAATCTTAAAAACCATACAGTGTTGAACTCCATAGAATGCTAAAAACCATACAGTGTTGAACTCCATTGAATGTTAAAAACCGTCCAGTGTTGAACTCCATGGAATGCTAAAAGCCATACAGTTTTGAACTCGATAGAAACTTGAATGCCATCCAGTGTTGAACTCCATCCAATCTTAAAGACCATACAAATGTTGAACTTCATAGAATGTTAAAAACCATACAGTGTTGAACTCCATAGAGTGTTAAAAACCATACAGTATTGAACTCCATAGAATGATAAAAACCATCCAGTGTTGAACGCCATAGAATGTTAAACACCAAAGTGTTGAACTCCAAAAATGTTAAAACCCATATAGTGTTGAACTCCATAGAAACTTGAATGCCATACAGTGTTGAACTCCTTAAAATATTAAAAACCATACAGTGTTGAACTTCATAGAATGTTAAAAACCATCCAGTGTTGAACGCCATAGAACGTTAAAAACCATCCAGTGTTGAACTCCATAGAAACTTGAATGTCATACAGTGTTGAACTCCATAGAATGTTGAATGCCATACAGTATTGAACTCCGTGAGAATGTTAAAAACCATAGTGTTGAACTCCATAAAATGTTAAAATGATACAGTGTTGAACTCCATAGAATGTTAAAAACCATATAGTGCTGAACTCCACATATAATATCCAAAGATAGTACATTCACTCAAAAATAAATTTGTAAAAGCACGAAGCATGCACATGACTAAATACATACATATTTTTCAGCTGAGATTGTTTTTGTCAGATCAATGATAACATTTTTATTTCAACAATGCAAACCCAGTTTAATATCTCATGGTTAAGTTTGAAAATGTAGAATTATTATGTTTTTCTGCATTTTCACTAAGTTATTTAAACTGCTTTAAAGCGCAGGTTTATTAATTTTTGGGATGCTTCTTTCTTCTAATACTTTAAATGAATGTCTCAAATTAACAAAAGTCAAATTATAATTAGTAACTTACTGGGCTCATTAATTGATCCTTATATTTAGAATGAAAATTAAAAGCTGTATTTTTATGCACCGACCGACTGGGTTATGTTAATTTTATTTCAAAATACAATCTTTAATAATACAATCATTTAATTGATCTCTAATATTTTGTGTGCTAAATCTAATACTGCGTTCTTCACGTCCTTTGCCTACCTGTTCACAATGAGTTTCTTTAAGGTCAGTAAATGTTGTTCACAATTAAATGCTTCATCGGCTGATATTTTGAATACATTAGAAATCATACCGTCCGTCAAAACATCCTGATTACGCCTGATTACTATAAACAACACATAAATCACTTAGCAAGTAATCATTTTATAAACAATTAGTTCCATTAAGTACAAAACTTACGTTTAGTTTTATTCCATTATGTTAGTAATTGTAAACTAGGGTCATTCTTTATTTCCTTTACATTTTAATTACTGATCTGACAGTGAAAACTAGGAGCGGAGGAGATTTTCTTCAATCTCAAACTGAGTCATTTTAGAAACGGGTGCGTATTTATGAAACATAAAACTGGGTTACTTTTGTGTCAACAGCAGTATTCGTTCTAACGTAATTAAGATTTCTTTTGAAACTGGAAGTTAAAGAGGTGGGTTCTCACTGCCTCGCATATAATTTTATTCGCATCTCTTCTAAAAAAAAAACATGTCCGAAAAGTGTTGTACATATCATCCTAATAGGAAAGCATCAAAGGGCAATAAGAACTAACTGTAATAACTAAAATATAATTTTTAATTCCTATAAAGTAGTGTACATAAACATACACCAATTATTTAAACTCATTCCTTAATAATAAACACCAATAGTAATCACTAAAGGATGCTTAAAATAGAAACTACACCAGATCGATTTTAAGAAGGATTATATGCAGTAGAACTGTTGAAATCATCTAAAGGGACCTAACATGTGAATCCTTCATGGATTCAATGATTACATCTTACTCAGATATTTTCTGCTCTCTATTTATCAAAGACTATTAGAGGTGTCAATATGTACCAATACTTGCTTTTTCAGTGATCTCGCTGGATACAGTTTTGATGCATTTATCATCCCAATTGCAACTCACTGCCATGTGAGAGAAACAAGTACGCAAAATTAGTTTGTTGTGGTTATTAGACACAAAGTGCTTTTAATGTTGTAGTGAAATTATGTATTTAAAAAAAAATCCGTTTTTGTTTCTAATAAAACAGACTTATAAATAGCTGGTACAGTATATGACTTTGGGTAATTGTATGATTCTACCCTTTGGTGAAATTTGGCGTTATATTAGAAACAACACATACACACCTCTAATGAATCATAGAACAATGTCGGATTGTCAATTTCAATCATACGTAAGCTTGAAGTTATCAATAATATGAAACGTTTTCATTTGAATATATTTGCACAAACGTTTCACTGCCAACAACCTTTTTAATACGTCCTAACCGAGTAATTTTTCTTTCATTTTCAAAAAAGGAATCGCTTATTTTAATGATTTTAAATATGATTGGTCTTACAACGGGTTCCTTTAACTTGGAGTACTCTGAATTTCAAGATAATGCACCATCTGAAGCAGACAACTTAAAGCGCGTACCACATCGGTCTGCATAATATTTTTAATTTTCTTTAATCCGTTATTTAAAAAAAAATTGTTTGAATTTACTTTTCTAAGACTTAGTAAGCACGTTTTTTTCATTCATTGTGGTAAATGGGTAAATGCAAATATGATATTTGTCTTTCATTGTGGATTACCTTCTGTACATGCTAATGTCGTTTGTGATTGTATACATTTTTCGAGCCATTTTGTGTACGTTAAAAAAATTGTTACTAAAGTGAGTCTTTTGTGTATTAGAGATGTTGTTGCGAACTATGGTAACTTCTAAATATGTTAGTGATATTGTTGCAAAATGGGGCCCTTTGTGTGTATGTTAGAAATATTATGTGAACAATCCGCGAAAGATTTGGTCGGTTTTTAATCAAAAGTCATGATTTGCTAAAACATTCAATGTCGTAAGAAACGGCGCTAATACTCTCTAATTTCATCATAAATCCTTAATTTGACATGATTTTCACAGTGTCTTATATACCCAATAAAGGCAAATTCAACATACGCCGTTAGTAATGATTGTTATTTATTGCATTTACATTAGTTTCACCGAAAGAGTTTCGAAAAGACGAGTGTAAATATTTTAATATATATATATATATATATATATATATATATATATATATATATATATATATATATATATATATATATATATATATATAATTAATTGTGTTAATTCAAATAATAAATCACTGACGCGGTTTTGCTCAGAAATTAACCCTGTCCTAACAATTATTGGCCCACACATCTCACGTGAGCGAGATTTTATTTTCATTTTATATTTTCTTAAGAAGATGTCAAGGCAATTGTGCTAGTACATATACTGAGAGACTAATTCTTTTAATGATTGTATTATTGCATTTAATCATTATTATATGTTATCTTTCACATTATGTTAACATCCACCAGCACATGGATTATCTGTGGTTTAATTCTGGCTAGTTTCGATTTTACCGCGTTGATAGGTGCAAATGTGGAACAATTATGAAGATATTTTGTTATTTTATTATAGCGGAATAACATGGTTACACAATATTGTTTTTAATAATATGCATTTGTTTTACTCCGTTCCCAAAGTAATTTCAGGACGAGATAGAATTCTTTAGCTGTAGTTCAGTCACTGTGATTAACTATTAATGGTGTAATATAGAGGATGCAGAACTAAATAAAAAAACTACATACAGCATGTTAAGGGCGTTATGTTTGAAATGCTCAATTACAATTAAACATGGTTTTAATGCACAATGTAATCGAATACATTTTTAAAAATCAGTGTTACAATGGATAAACTACATAAATAATTGATTGCTTCGGCTATTTTCTTATAATTACCCGATATTTTCATATGCATGTTATTTAAAGAAAATATTGATTTATGCCATACTTAGGCACGTTATCACCAAAACTACTGTAAATGTGGGAAGCGCAAATAAACATGTCTTTGGTGCGGATTTTGATGTTCCAACTGTGGTAGCGTTTTGGCTACTTCATCCTTATGTTCTAACACCCATCCCAAGGTTGGTAGAATGTACTTATCTGCATTAGTAAAACAAAACTTATTTCCATTATTCTCTTACAAATTTAAAAGAAACGTGCTTAAAATTGAGCCTCAAGACGTATATCAATAAGGAATTGAATAAACATTTTAGGAGAATGATTGCATTCAATAAATGAGTATTTTTTTATATCGAGGAACTTGCACATTCTCAATCATTTATCCATATTATGGTCTCGATAATAGTTAGCCATAACCGGTATGCAAGCTAGAATTGTCTTTCTTGTTGTTACTAGAGACTACAATTTCAAGTGAACCGTTGAACACATTCAGATTTACGATTTACGTGATTGCTTTAAAGAAAATTTGATCTTGTTGGAGGGCACCCCTCCACAGAAAGATCTGTCAATAATCTCAATAATTTTTACCGCTATAGTCTTACAAGGGATCTTGGGGCGTGTCTGAGACACGCGTAAAAACGGAAACAAATATTTGTACCAGTGTTTGACAATGCGAGCTCGTCAAACTGTCCTGACGGTGCCATTGTGTCAGGTCCGGTCGCGCCGCTACAAGATTCATGATCCAGTCCCCGCTGATTCCAATTTGTCGTGCCGACAGACTAGTCTTCTGTTTGTTTATTACCAATGTCATGACCCAGACTGGTTCAGGAAATCGAAATCAATGAAATAGCAACCGTTGCTTTTACCACGTTACTTACCATTTGATGTCGCGCTTGTATTTCTTCACATAAATTTTCATATTTTTCTTTGCATTTTTTAGAAAGGTGTATAATTTGATGCTAAATTCTGATATGCATGCTCTTTCTTCATGTGTTCCTTGCAAACGTCACAGTCTTTTGAGCACCTTTATTAAAAACTGCGCTGCATGAAAACGTTTTTCAGGACAATTAATGAAGATGACAAAATGGTGTGATGCCCGAAGCAATAAAAATACTTTTGGTTCCAAATGAAGCTTCAAAGATACAGTAAATATATGTTGAGAGGATGATCGTGCTTGAACATACATGATCAAATATTTTACTATTTGATGCAATTGTTATGTTCTGCATAAAAGTTTTCACTATTTAAACGTTTTAATCTGAATCCCATTTGTAGTAAAGAAAATGAATTTTAGCGCTTAGTCTCTTTTCATTAACAAAATGACCAAGATGATTCCAAACAATACAATATGAAATGACACGGATAGCACTTGAACGGATTTAAGAAATACTATTCATCGAATGAATTATGATGGTCCTGTATGATTTCAATTTCCATATATAGGATTAAGAACTATGGATAATGATAGGATTAAAAACTATGGATAATGATCGCTGCTAATAAAACTGCCATTGGAAGGAATTTGAAATTATTTGATATAGAACAAACGGCCGATTTCACCATAACCTGATAAGATAAAAGCATTAAAGATAAAATGAAATATTTGGCTTCACGAAGATAACTAGATGACAATGAAGGTTTCAAATTGAATAGTCAAGATCACATTTTCATAGGTAAAATAGACTACTGTTTGTAACCTGAAATGTCTGCATCAATTAGCTAAATTTAATTATATTTAGTATGGCGTTTAATCAGAAAAGGTAGGTAAAAACAACATCTTAGAACCATGATGCTGACAAGGGACGAGGAAAATGTTCATATTTTCGTAGGTAATATGGGTTCATTCTTGTTGGCATCTGACCATCATGTGCACCGACAGAATGACAATGATTATATTGGGTATTTGTTTAACAAGGAGGAATAGTCGACAAAGAAGGTTTCAGTTCCTCGAATCAGCCTTCTCTGTAGTAAGGGACATTTTCGTATTATTAATATTAGTATTGTTATTATTATTAGTATACATTCGTCTGTGTATGTGTAGTTTTTTTTATAGAAATATAAACATAAGACTCCAGACCGGCATTCGTCTGGAAGCATGATTATCTGCCAGGTAAGACCGGTTACATCATCTTCTGATAGGTTTTTATTAATTGTGCCATTCAATTCTGATAAGTGTTTATTAATTGTGCATTCTAATTTTGTATAGACTACAATAAAAAGTTGGCCTTTTAAAGTCATGATTTGCTTCATTCTGACACGAGTTGCTTTAATACGAGTTGTGTTATGTTCAATTGCATCACGGAACTGATAAGATTATTATAAGATACAATCGTATTTAATTTCGGTTATGAATTGATATTTAATGATATCACTCCGAACAGGCAGAATGGTTGTGTGTGGATTGAATTACATACACAATACCTGGTATATAATGGCATAATAATTAATAAATGTATAAATACATCAACATTTGTTTGGCTCTCTGTTCTCAACCCTCACTGTTTTCACAAAGAACTCGATTCATATATCAATCAACATTGAATCATTTTTTGCAAAACACGTAAAACAGTGAAAGTGTCATAAGTCTTCTCCCGTTGTTTGTATCTGTGTTCCACATCCATTTATTCAAGACGGGATTAGATTGGAATTATGGTTAATTTGCTGCTGAGTCTTCAAATGTAATTGGATTTTGTTATCGACCTTACGCTTAAATGACCATAGAATCAACGGACAAATCGGGCATATTCATGCCATATCGTTTTAATGAAATTTATTCAATGTGAGACTAGATAATAGGCTTCATTGATTACAAATTTGTCCATTATGAATTACAACGAAAATTACCGAGATGCGTGCGATGCCCCTGAGATCTTCAATTCATCAACGTTGGAGATGAGCTTGGAGCAAACGGTTTGATAGCATCGGAAAGCGTACACTAAAAAGACGCATAATGACAGAAAATTATTGTACAACGGGTCTTTCTCAGTGAGAGCTGCCAGATGTCGCCGTTGACAAAAATGCACCATCGAAATTTTATCTTGATTTTTCTTAACAAGAAAAATGGAATATTTAGATTTTGTCTCCAAACAATATAATACTCATCTCGTCCTCATGAAGCCTGATTATTTTGTAATAGTCTTTATGAAACGGGTTACATTCATATTTCATATGTATTTAAAAGAAAAAAGGTAGGTAAAATCATTTTAGATTATGATAACTGTACAAGTTAGTTCGAAAATAAAATTATCTCATATAAGTTTTGACCTTAACCATTTTCAGTGGTACTGATCAACGGGCCATAATCTATTTTATTCCAGTTCTATGACTATCAGTTGTGTAAGAGATAACATTCTTCTAGTGTGTATCACTACTAGTCAATGCATACAAAGAAAGTAAACACAAAATGGTGGAGGCTTTTTGTATAATAGATCAACACAATCGTTTTAAAAAGCTGCAATATCATAACATTGGGATATGAGTTTACTCTACAATTCAGAGCGAAAGCCTTCTCAGCAAGGCTGGAGTTTTTATGAAATATAATGATGTACCACATAGCTTGACACCATTATCGCATAAATCTTCTGACAAGAGAACGGTATTATTTTTGAATATTTTAAAGTGCTGCAAAGTGAATTAACTGATCCCAGATTAGATGCGTTCGCGCGCACATGCGCGGAGATGCATTTGAAATTGATGGATATTTTGGCATGGTCAAATATAAAAAAAATTGCTGTTGAGATTTCGAGGGCTTATCAGGAAAGGTGGCTGATGCTTTGCCTAAAATTAGCTCACTTTTGCCTTAAATGGCAGGAACAATCGTCTGGTGTCTTGCACGCACAGTGTTCGTACTGTTCATCGTCCTCCGCATAAATCACAAAGCAGTCCACCGCATCTTGACATGTGCGTGCATACACTTGCGCTGGATCAGCAACTAAAATTATGTCGCGCTTGGGGCAGTAGAAATAGCATCCTCTGCTGCACATAAAGAGAGTTGGCCATAGCGGAGACGGGTGCAATTTTCTTTTGCCGACTAAATAGCCTTTCTAGCTCATAAACTACCATGACATATATTTTTCTGGCCTTTCTTTCAACAGTTAGTAGCTTCTGTGTTACCTACTCTTCACACTGTATGCCAACATTATGATGGGCTTCATGTCTGTCCCACACTTCCAACAATCACGTGCTGGGTTTTTAATATAAGGGTGTACTAAGTCTTCTAATTGGATAGTAGCAGACCCAGCACCAATGTGGAGACCGGTATATTATATTACATATTAGCTAGAAATTTAAGATAAGGTTCGGATGATGCCGACAATGGCAGTGTATGATAGATGCGATTGTATTTTGATTGTAACAACGGATAGATGTAATGCAAAATGTGGTAGTTGAAAATTCGGTCAACAAAGAGCCTCGTTAATGAAATCCCCACATACAGGAAATGCGGTTTGTTTGAGTTGCAGAGATGCCACCAAGGCCCGCTACTGTGTTTTCGACAATTGTAATGAAATTAACACCATTACAAGGTTTTGTTACGACTGGATAAGTTCTTTTCCTCATGTCGTACGAGTTAATGTCTTCTCGTAGAGATTAACATACTCTTTCCACATTTAATGTTAAAATTAAAATATTATCTCCTTTCTGTTGAATTTTTGACGTAACAAGAGATACAAAATTAGCCACGTGGACGGGACCCAGGCGAAAACTATTTCATCCCCTAGCGTTATATCTATAAATGATTCCCCCATGAATAAGAGTCAAAAGTACCAAATCACATACTAGGAATAAATCCAACAATGAAGAACAAAAATGACGCATCCAAGACATAACCTTTCCTTGCAGTTAGCACACTATAATGGTTATACGGGTATAATCGTTACGTGCACATATAAAGCCGAAAAGCCCATATCCAAAATCACCCGCTGCTCTAAGCTGGTGCAAAATGAAGCATAGAACCCAATATGAAACAACATTGCTCACAAAAATGTTGATTAGATAGCACAATGAAGGTTATAAAGGTAAAAGGTGCAAATGTAACAACTAAACATTAAAATGTCACATCCCAATGTCGTCTTTAAAATCTAATCATGTAGATCGTTTTCATTTTTCCCCTCCATCTGAATTATTTTCTTTCAACGTTAAGCAACTTATACTGTCTGTGAGCAATTATAATAAACGGTTAAATTTGCTGTTTCATTGCTATAATAACGTCAAATATTTTTAAATTTTTTTAAATTAAATTTATCTCTATACATGATTCCCCCAATTTCAGATGTGAACCGCTGTATTATTTATTTTATGGCGGGAATAGACTGTTTGCAAAAAGGATATAAGATTGAGGAGACCCGCCAATGAAAGCACAAGACGGGAAATCATTTGCATCATTAACGTACATGACAGATGATTTACTGCAATCTTAACGCATATGGGAGATGATCTGCTACAATGTTAATGTACAATACAGGTGGTCTGATGCAACTAATAAAATTGCGGAAACAGTACTGTAAATCATGTCTGAGTTTTCACTTTTGTGAATACATCTCCACGTATGAACTAGACTTTTGGCTAAAAATGAGGCAGTTAAGAAGATACGTTCTATATTAATCTTTTTCATAACCTCCACAAAAGAAATAAAAACTCGCAACAAACCCAAAAAGCAGGCTATGACATGTTTCTATCTCATTTGGATAACGCTCATTGTAAATAGAGCAAAATGCATTCACCTGTATTCATATTGACTTCAATTTGGATTAGCTCTTTTAGTCTAGATGGTGTGATAACATACAGAAGTTGGCATGCCCAACCGATTTGAGCCACTTGTAGCGTCAATTAGTATTCGACTAACATTGATCGCATACCGTAAAACCACTCTTTGGAGCAAGGTAAAATCCATTTTAATGCCAATATGTCATGAGTAAATATTTCAAAACGTCACCATGTTGTATTAAAATGGCTTGCGATTAAAATGGCATCTCGGGTGGCCAGCGCCGGTGCAAAGTATTTTGGCGCCCTATGCGAGATCAGATATCTGGCGCCCCCTTTCCACTCACGCCCTCCGACCACCCGCCCATCATGAAATAAACCCTTAGCCCAGTGCCCTAGGCGATTGCCTAGTTCACCTAGTGGAAGCGCCGGCCCTGCGGGTGGCTGAGCGAAATTTACCCTGCCCTGAAACCCACATTACATTTGTTTTTGTACTATTCTCTCTATATAGCCTCATGTTATCGTTAAATTCACAAAAAAACAACAAGTTGACTTGATCTTATAGGAGAGTGTGAATCTGCTTAGCAAAGCTTGACTAATATATTGCGTTAAACACTATAATCATCATTTCGGTACGAATGTTTCAAGGTTTTGGCATTGTTGCGTCTCTATTTGGATACAAACACAGTGTACCTATGTCGTGCCTCGCGACATTTCGATATCCCTAATTGGATGAAAACGCTGTTACTGTAGTGCCTCACATTTGTTTGTCTCTATCTGGATAAAAACACAATGTATCTAATTCGTGCTTCACGATGATGTTAGCTTAAAGACAACTTACTTCCCCATTATAAAATGATATATGTCATGACTCAGGGAAAAGTGGGCAAACATCTAAGAAATCATCTATGACCTTTGGAAAATTATATATATATATATATATATATATATATATATATATAGAGAGAGAGAGAGAGAGAGAGAGAGAGAGAGAGAGAGAGAGAGAGAGAGAGAGAGAGAGAGAGAGAGAGAGAGATAGATAGATAGATATTCAGATAGATAGATAGATAGATAGATAGATAGATAGATAGATAGATAGATAGATAGATAGATTCCTTATAGCTGTGGATTTGTACAAAGAGATCAGGTCATTTCGCCGGTGTAAACACCTAGTACTTTCAATGTAGTGAATGTCTACGTCAGTATCATGAGAACTGAATTCCGGTTACAAGTTCTAGAAGAAGAAAAAGACTGGCGAACCTAAATCATGATAAGTTAGTCAGAGACTTGGCCTCAGGCAGTTAATGATTTTGAAATAATTGAGTTTGGTCTCACTTTTCTGTATTAAATCTCAGCTTTTTATATAAGGGATGATTTACTGGAAATTAGTTATTCGTATCATAAACACTAGTCTTAGAAGAGACGAATCGTTGTAATCATCTGAGTCTATTTATTTATTTCAATTACTCATTAGAATTACAAACTTCTCATACGTTTGGATTTACTAACTGGTTTGGATTTACTGTGAATTAATTTCAAGTTATTTTGGATGATGACAGTGTTATACATCAGAACGTTTTGTACATCAACACGATACATATAATATACGTTTAGAAATGTCCATGCTTTTGGACTAGCGATACAACTTTTAGGTCTTGTTCGGACTTGTTCACCATACTGTAAGTTATATTTACGTTTTAACTTTCTACTTCAGAGAAATAAATTATATTTCGACTTTTACAAAATCTGTTGGTTTTCACTTTTTCCTGTTAATGAATAGAGTTGTAGCATTATGATGTTGATACTCGCGTTACTTGGTGCACAACTAAAAGGACCAATAAGAAGTTATATTTGCAACAAGCAGCACTAACCGTCAAGAACATTAACACTGCTCAACATTTATCATTGTATATCCATCAGACTTCGCCACACCACAAGAGATAATTGTGTTTTTCGTGCAAACCTTCATGTAATTAACACATTTAAAAATTCTGAATAGTCTATGTTATTTACTGTTTAACAAAAGCCTGGTCACTTAGAAATTATCGAATGCTAAACTATTCTCAAAACATTTCCAAAGTAACATAGGACACTAATTTAATATTATCTCTGATATAATGGTTCTGGAAAACATAATTTGAAAATATATGGTAAAGACGGAATTAAAAATAAACATTAGCTCTAAACGTGTTCACGTTCTTCTTGTCTTAGTCTAGATTCATGCATCGACTCTTTGACACTTTTCACGACTGAAATGCAATTGGAGTGGCTAATATATGTGATTGAAATAAGACCGTGACGCAAATGTCAAAGCACTGTCGCGAACTACACCTTCCTTTAAAAAATAATAAAGATCAAACACAATCACTGTATTCTCAAGAGCAAAATAATAAACCACGACTGTTACAGGCACTTCCAAATGATTTCTATTTTGATTACAGTGTCAAAGTGTCATGGTGATCACGCTATACTACACCGATTAACTGAGTCATGTATAATCAACAATACAAGTAATACACATAGCAAATGTATACTTATTATATATTGCACACTAAAACGGATCGGTGCGAAATGGCATTAAAATTAAGTACGAGATGGAATGCGAGATAGCCCGCAAACGGGCCACACAATCTGAAGTGGAACGATTGTCCAGCCATCATAATCTAACGACATTTAAAACATATATTGAAGGCCAGTGAATGTCTAAACACAGAGTTTGTTAAAATAGACATTCCAGAATCTATATCCTAGTTAAAAATTGAATTAACGAAAAACAAAGATTGTTCTGGTCATTATTGAATCACCTTGATATGATGCAAAGACAGGTACATGCACGATACTAATTGCATGATTGATTTAATCTAGCGAGATATCTTTAAATTCACTTTTGCCTCTGTATAACTATCAAAACAATTCAGGAAATGGATGTTTTGTGGCTTATCTCACATTTTACTGCATAATGATTTTCGATGGAAATATTAGATTCGTCATGGTAAATGTTGTAGGATAGAAACTACCTGTTAACAAGGTAATGCTAATTCCAAATTATAGACATGTCATCGTAAGTAAACGTTCCTGCAGATAAAAGTACACATCGATGTCTGGATTTTTTAAGTTTTCAAATGAATATATATATATATATATATATATATATATATATATATATATATATATATATATATATATATATATATATATATATATATATATATATACACACACACACACACACACATATATATATATATATATATATATATATATATATATATATATATATATATATATATATATATATACATACACACACACATATATATATATATATATATATATATATATATATATATATATATATATATATATATCAATATTTCAATTCTATTTTACGTGTCAATCAAAGACGCTAGTAAAAGTCGTAACATGGTAATTGACATTAAACTTGTTTTGTAAATTAATTATTATCCAATTTTTAGGCATTGGCCCTGAAAAATGTGACATAAACATAATCCAATACGATGATAATTTAAAACCTTCAAAAGGCAACCTACCTGAAAGCTTATGAGGCTTATCATAATTAAAAAGCATACATTTTAAAATATTGCACCTTCTCAACCTACAGATATACTGCGATTTGTATAACACTTTTTAATGTCGTACCATGCAAATCCGATAATAATCAATAAGCCTATTATTTGTAGTTCAAGTCAGTAGATTAATTAAAGTATATTTTGCAGAGATAAATTGTGAAAGGCACCCGTCCTTGTCAGACAAAGAGGAAAAGGGATTTAAATCTCTCTTAATGCCTCTTTTTCTGCATGTCTAGATGGATTGGAAAGGTAGGGCAATTTCAACAGCAAATTGTGTGGCCTGTTTGAGGGCTATCGCATTCCATCTCCCAATCCATTTTTACACCCCTGGGTGATTTGTTAAATACTGTATAAAATAATTATAGATTTTTGGTTTAATACCGAAAGCGCTTACAATTTATTGAATTGCTAAAGTTGCTGTGGTTTAGCGTGATCCCCTTGACATTGTGTCACGATAATCAGATTAGTAATCATTAAACGATGTAATTTTCCCCTTTACGTAATTGATAGCTTGTATTTTTAGTGTTTTCTTCCTTTCTATTGCAATTAGTTGAAGGGAGAAGGTAGTTACAACTTGCTTTAGATTTTTATACACATCTTGCAACTACAAGTACTGAAGGAAGTAATACTGGAAATTGTTTCGAATTACTCTAACATTTCTGTTTCTTTTGAACATTAATTTGATACAAAACATTTTTGTCATTTTAAATCGATTGGCTGTAGTTTTTTTTTCGGAATTTAACGGCGAAGGTAAACGTTCTCAAGTACACATACTAAACTTTAAACAATCATCACTGCCAATGATGTTAACATGGCAAATATTGTTATAATTATTTACAATACAATTATCCTTGTCATCAGTCATCATCATTGCAATCATCCATATAATTATCATTGTCATTTATCATCAAAATCAGCATCTTCAGCATCAGCTACAATATCATTCCCACCATCTGAAATAGAAGAATGATGTTTTTTCATCCTGTTTCGACATTCCTTGGAAAAACAGTGTTGAATTTGTTATATAAGCGATAGCCGTTATGTAGCGTTTTCCGAACACAATGCATTTTGTTTTAATTCAGTCTATTTTGCAATGGGTTGAATTAATGACACAGCAAAATAACAACGGTGTGGCATGCAAAGAAATGATTACACACCAAAGGATACGTGACTTGTCATGCAACTAATTCATAGTACGCCAAAGTACACGTGGTGTGTAACGTAAAGAACTAATGACACACCAAAGTATACGTACTGTCTTATGCAAAGAACTAGTGACATACGAAAGCAATTTTAAATAATTTCTCCTATATATGATAACACCATTGTACTACCACTCAATTTTTGCATGAAGTGTAGCTTTGGCTTGCGCAGAATAATGCAGACGTTTATATTCTTGTTTACGACCGAGCGAAGGATTTATATTAGTAATATTAGGCTACAATTTTAAGAAATGTTTAGTATAGTAGGATTCTTATCAAGCAAGGTTAGGCGGAGTGGTCGAGGTATTTCAAGCTGTAAAGCCAACCACAGGAACTGTAGCAGCTGTAAAGCTGAAATTTAGCTGCCATGAAGCTGAAGTAAACTGACAACGGAGTGTATCTCTTTGCATGTAATATTGTAGCCGTGGGCTATATTTAATATATAACCAGATACGTTATATATATATATATATATATATATATATATATATGTCCTTGTTCATTTGCATAATTTCAATATGAGTGAATTCATTTGATTTACTACATGAGTAAAGTTCTACATTGTTTGCTAGCTGAGTAAACTATCCATATTTCCATTGTTTAGTCACTGTGAATCATTCACACCTTGTGTTTGTCTTTTGTAAAATAATTTGTTTGTATTTTTTCTTCATTACATTTTTGCAATATTATGTTATGTTATCCAATATTTGGATATTTGGATTACATATACACGCACGTATTCATAATTTAATTGCTCATTCAAGTCATTCATTATTAAACAGTGTATTTATATCAACATCAAAAGTGTTATGTTGTGAATCCGAAAATCCCACCGGGTTATCTTGTTACAAATGTAAGAATAAAGATGACTGAACTTCAGTATAAAAGGATTACGAATTAATAGATGCTCAAAGCAAAGGTCATAGAGGTCATAGAGAATTCTGGGAATATAATGAAAACGGAAATACAAGAAAGAATTCAATTCAAGAAAGAATTCAATTAGATGGTCGAACTTAATACTGGCAACATGTATAATGATTTGCAAACTGTTCTTCAACGGTACCACAGTTATCTGTCTTCACTATTACAGCCGAACAATTTCACTATTTATGTAAGATAACTACAACTTAACCTATGGGGTCTGATATTGAGAGTAAAGATTAATTATGAATAACTGACAATGGTCGTTCGTAATGCTAACTCTAATAAAGCAAGTCGGTATTATGACATTTCTGAAAATCATTTTATTTGTTATTAAGTTTTTTAATCCTTGTTTTCAAGCATGTTCAGTTCAATGTTGATTGTTTTTTTTGAAAGAAACAATATTAAATATATACCATTGTAGTGTTTATGCTTGCTTTTAAAATCACTTTAATCGTTATTATATTCAACAAATAAATACAATGTCACTGACACATCAGCAATAAATGTGCTTACTCTTTTACAAATACAAATTCAAGTTGAATTGAATTTAATAATTAGTGTTTTCCTTCACCTTTGTGAAGGGGCGTGTCTAGTTGCCCTTTTCAGCTCTTAATCTCTGAGTTGTAAGCGATATAGCCAGTAATAATTCTTGTTGCTCATGTAAGTGATATATCGGGTATTATTTCTGACTAACCGGATGGCAATAGATCAACCTGATGACCTTTGAGTGCATCACAATTTCGATATCAGGATCGGTATTCCATTACCATTTTGCGTTTCAAGCGAATCGATATGGCATGCTAATAACCATCATTTGAATTAAGAGTCATTCAAGACCCACAGCTTAACACATTGTTAGCTTGAGATTTTGCTTTAAGTTATGGGCCATTACAGGTAATTAACTGTGAGAAATGTTCAGACGTACGTATATATATATATATATATATATATATATATATATATATATATATATATATATATATATATATATATATATATATATATATATATATATATATATATATGTGTGTGTGTGTGTGTGTGTGTGTGTGTGTGTGTGTGTGTGACGGATATATATGACGGTTTGACTGAATTAAACTATGATAATCACGTATACTGCATAGAAAAAAGTCGCCATATGAACAAGGGATCTTTTTCGACCCGACCGGTTAAGGACCATTTCTTTAAAATTTGAAGAAAGTTAGTCAGTTTAAATGGATATAGGGTAGAAGAAAATACGCATTTATGGTGCACGTTTGAGAATTGAGAATAGGGGTATACGTAACATTAAAGCGATACAATTGTTAATAACGGACATCTACGGCAAAATGATCGGTGTATTCACGTGCTTACATCTAATCTAGTTAATTGTGAACAAACGTATTAATAATGACCTATTTATTATTACCATTATCATCACAGAACAATATCTCGAAATCCATGGTATTGGACCCAAACTAGCGTTTCCTTTCTTGCAACAAGAGCTTGTTACTAAGTCGAGAGTATGTGCCCTCATCCGTTGGGCAAGAAGCTACTAGCGCTTTAATAAAATAAAGTTTGTCAGTTTAGCGAATAAAGGCTTGTAAAACAAATGCAGTCTTCTCATCTAAAATAATGCAAGAAAAAAGGTGGGATTTTTGTCTGTAAGTCAATTATATGAATTATTTATAAATTTCTCTGAATTTATATTTTATTTGGCGTGATTATCTTATTATATTTGCACATTTTAATATATATATATATATATATATATATATATATATATATATATATATATATATATATATATATATATATATATATATATATATATATATATATATATATTCCCGTCTGTACGTCAATTTCTTCATTTCCTAATTATTATTTGATCCCTAATTATAAGTAAGACGTTTAGCTGATACCTTGCTGTCGATATGCTTTTGTACTATGGATGGATTCTAATATTAACGCAACGACTCCATGCTATATTGGCCAGCTCAACATCATGGTGATAAGTTGATGTCCATAGTAGCATATGCAGATTAGATATATAAGCGTTATGCTTCGTGATGGACCTATTTGTTATCAACTAGGCTATTATCTGATCTCGTAATTATCATATTTCATTTAAACAGACAGGACATGAAATTTACAAATCTTCGTTTGATTATATGGGCACCCACGCGTAGTGACGATAATAGACGAGTTACTTGTCACGGCCCTATGCGATATCAACTTATATATTTTAAAAAAACGTACTGGACTTTGAAAAACGATACCACGGATTTACAATTATCAAACTAGTTGTCAAGTTATCTTAAGTATTGAACTGAGAAATTTGGTTTCATCAAAATTGAATTCAGGCCAGTTTATTCTGATCCTATTTCTTTAGTCTAGACGTCTACTCAAAGACAGGGTGGTATAAGTAGTGGGGAAAAAATTTCTATGATAAATATCATTTTCATCCTTCATTTTGTGTGCATGAGATGTTTATACGGCGCGAGGTTTCATGCGATTGTGAATATTTTTAATTCAGTGTACACGTCTACTTGATGAATGGAATCAGAATGAGAAGTGTCTCCTTAGAACTTCATTTGAACTAGAGCAAGACTCCTTTATATGTCTTTGGATACTCATGACTTTATATGTGTATTTTAATACTCATGACTTTATATGTGTATTTTAATACTCATGACTTTATATGTGTATTTTAACACTCATGACTTTATATGTGTATTTTAATACTCGTGACTTTATATGTGTATTTTAATACTCATGAATTTATGTCTGTTTTTTAGTTCCTGTAGTCTTCTGGATATTCGTTTGTTTGTTTGATTAGGATTTTTAACGTAGCTTTAACAATTTTTCAGTCATATCGCTACGATGTCTGCATTGAGGCAGTTTATAGTGATGTCTAGCACTGAGACATCATGCCGCAGACATGTAGCATGATCTCTCACCCAGTCACATTATCCTGACACCAGGCCGACCAGTCCTAACACTAACCTCCTAATGCTGAGCGTCAAGCGAGGCAGCTGTTAGTACCATTTTTGTAAGTCTTTGGTATGACTCGGCCGGGGATCGAACCGACGACCTCCCGCTTCCGGGGCGGACGCTCTAACCACTAGGCCACCGGAGCGGTGGATATTCGTTTAAAATAATCATTGTTATCAAACAAGTAGCAAGAAAGATATTCTTAAATCTTTACTGGAGGAAGAAATTTTGAGAATTTACTGGGGTGGATCAGCAGTTTGTAACTGCTTGTATATATATATATATATATATATATATATATATATATATATATATATATATATATATATATATATATATATATATATCTTGTATCCTGATAAAATAATATATGCTCAAGTAACAATTTGTACATTTTGTGGGGGTGGGTGGTTGTGGTTAATATTTCAAATATTTTTCAAAGAGCTAGACAACATTTATTAGTATCATTATTATTATTATTATTATTATTATTATTATTATTATTATTATTATTATTATTATTTCTTTTCTAGCTCGATTGATTTAGATATAATAAAAATTATAAAAATTTAAAAAAATTTGGTGGCAATTCAAAATAAATTATTTTTCAGCAAGGACTAATAGATTTGTCAAGTTTCCAAAATAAAATGCATTGATATTTCTAATTAAATTATTGCCTATGATGATTTTCAGTGTTGATAAAAGAATGCCCCTCCCCTCCAAAAACTAAAACAACACTCTTAGTTTTGAGTATGTGGCGTCATAAAAAAATGTTGTAAACATTAATCGTAAATCAGAATCATTATTCGTAAAAAAAAGAAATTTTGTTGAGATCTGTTAGAGATTAAATGTCTTGAAATCAACTAGATGACTGACTCTGGTCTGTCTCCAACAAAGATTAATACAGGCGATTTGAAGCCATCGAAAACGATTTCCGCCACATGTTGTGATAAATGAAGTTAATACATCAACTTCCGGAGTGAGATTTCAATGTCTGTTGTGTGCAATAAAATAAAATTTTGTTTTCCGATGAAGTATAATCTGAAATAGACAAAACATAGTTTTACAATTTCAACTGTTACCATTTTAGAATTAATGAAATTATAGGTTTGATTTTTAAATATCGCATTGCTATATTTAGATGCCCCGCCCACTCCAACAAACACACATGGTCTAGCCATGAGAAATTTAAGAATCTTTGAATCGCTCAGTTGATCATAAATTGTTCGTTGATTTAAATTAAAAATAACGAATGTCTTCACTGCAAACGCAAATATTGGTCAAAAACATTGTTGTCTTTTTTACAAAAATAAAAAATTAAATAAATGAATAAATTGAGTATACAGTAATTAAGATGCATCCGTGTTTCTGTTTTCCCTTCAAAGTTCCCTGCTGTGTATGCAAAAAATATTAATATCATGAATCATATCAGCTAATTAGTAGCAAATTTGTTTTCACTTTATCCAAGGAACTAGTGAAAGATAAGTAAGTCCAATAGCAATACGTCTGGCCTTAAATGAATTATACTAAGTATTTAACAAGAACAGTCATTTTCGAGAAGTTTTTATCTTCCATCAAACTTAATTCTGGACTGGATATTTCCATTGAAAATTGACTTTGGAGCCATCTGAATCTCATGAGGAAATCGGCATAAGTAGACTTTATCCCTTTTATCCCTAATAAATATGCCTAGACGCCGCATGGTCCCTTACTATCACATCGAAGAATATCTCTTCGTCGTTTTTTATATCTAAAATGTATTCTTTTTTGCAATCCATTTGTCACGTTTATCTAAAACAGATTTTACATATCCCAAATCAACACAAAGTGAACTATCGTAAAATGTAACCAATTTAGCCAGGGAACTAGTATTCGCTAAAACTTTATTCACGTTAATACTTGGTGATAAGATGATGATAATGCTCATGTTACAACGTCTAAAAGGATCTGGATGGAATTCTGGAACGGGTAGGGTGGGGATAGATATTACTATCTGACATTGTTAAAACCCATGCTACCCTGTTCAAGAAATATTCTCAATAGACTCTTTCTTCAATTGTGTTTTTTGAACACACTCATTCTAGGTAGCTATTTATGTATTTGTGATTTGATAAATACCGTTGTGTTGAATAAAGCAAGTTCACAGAATCGCGTTCCTGTTTACATCGAATAACGTCACTACGAAAAAAAAATTACACACACACACACACACATACACACACACACACACACACACACACACACACACACACACACACACACACATTACCCTTGTGAAATATCTCTATATTCATGAAGGTGATTGAACAGCCTTGTTCCAAAGGTTCGTCTAAAACAGCCCAAAACTTTGAAGACTAAACCAAAATGTTTGCAATCCTGATCAGAAATATAAAAAAATATAAAGATCTAATTGTATTTTACAAAATTCATCAGTTTTGCTTGTGTGAAAGTGATTCTGTCTCAATGTTCAGAGGCTGTGTGATATTGTTTATGTGTCGATCTTCAGGGTCCGAATAATTCACCATTTTTCAATACATTGCAAATATTAAAAAATTAAATAATATCAACGAGATCTCAAATAAATAATTTTTATCCCACTTAAGAGCATTTAGTTAAACCATCTTAAAATATGTTAAGGGTCGATGGGAGTTTATTTTTACCTCTAAGATATGTAGTGTACATTGGTAAGACATATACTGTTATGTATAATTAATTCAAAGTGTATACTTGACCTTTGTTCGTGATTAATGGCAGATATTTCGCCTATATGACTATTGTCATAATTATAAGTTGTAAACAAGACGTTTACTAAACTATAAGCTAAAGGACTGCTCATGTTTACGAACAAGTAAATATTTATATTAGAAATTATGAGTTTTCCAGAACATTATAGGTTCTGTGAAAGTTTTTTATAAGGAGGCTAAGTAAATAATTATTAGTTTATGCTTTATCTCATTGTCTCGGAATCAGAGCGTTAAGTTTCTTTCAGATACAATGTGAAAGGAATCGTTTATCGCCACCTGGAACAGTAGAACTCTGGCGCAGATTGGAAGACTCCAAGAGTTGACACATGAGATGGAATACTACCTATGGCACACCCTGGGACTCTGTAAAGTAAGATGGAAAACCCTGGGAGAACACCAAACTGACAATGGGCATATATTATACCATAGTACAGAGTTGGACAAGACCAAAAATGGAGTAGGCTTCCTTGTAAACAAAGCCATCAAGGGATATGTGCATGAATGTCGCCCCATGTATAGCAGAATCACCTCCATTCGTCTGAAAGCATCCCCCTTTAACATCACAATTATCCAAGTCTATGCTCCAAATACTAATTATGATGATGAAGAAATAAAGGAGTTTTACAACAAACTTCAGGGTATAATAAACATGATTAGTAAAATACACATCCTCATCATCCAACTGGAATGCCAAAGTTGGCAAAGATGCTCTAAAAGACTGAGATGATCATTGTGGACATTCTTGCAATGAGCTTACCAATGAAAGAGGGAGAATGCTGTTAGAGTTCGCAAGCTACAACAACTTGGTACTAGCCAACACCCTGAGCGAACATAAAGCTTCACGATGCTGGACATGGCACGCACCAAATGGAACCCATCATAACGAAATCGACTGCATACTGGTTCAAAACTGGCATCAAAAGAGCAAAAACAAGAACCTTCCCAGGTGTTGATGTTGAGAGTCATTGCAACCTCGTCATTATGAACTTCCGAACAAGGCTGAAGAAAATTAACAAGCCAAAGAACATCAAACTCAAATTCAAATTTGAATAACTGAAGTGACCTAAAATCTGCAACTCATCCCAAGCCACAAATGTGGGGAAATTTCCTCCACTCCTTGTGATGGATGTTGAGTTTAAAGTGATGACAGACAATTTCAACACAATCATGACAAAAGCTGCCAAGGACATCCTTGGCTTCCATCGCCCAAAGAGAAAACCCTGGATTACAGAAGAGATTCTAAATTTGCGTTATGCCCGAAGAGACTTCAAAAGCAAGACACACAACAGTGTCAATGGAGTACCGAGAAATAAACAAGAATAGTGTGGCATGAGGCATTGTGAGCCACAATGAAGAGGTACAACAAAAGTTGACCAATACCATCCAGCAGCTGTACAACAAGTATACCAGTGCAGTAATTGCTGAAGGTTCTGTGGGGGACTGGTTCAAGACAACAGTTGGAGTACGTCAAGGCTATCACCCACGCCTTTCAACATCTACTCAGAGCGTCATGAGCGAAGCCCTGGAAAACCATTGTGTGGACAGTCTGCATTGAACGGCGTAACATCACCAACCTGTGCTGTGCAGACGACATTGGTGGGCTGGCAGATAGTGAAGACGAGCTTGCAAACTTAGTGAAGAACCTGGATGAAACATCTTCCAGATTTGAGATGGAGATAAGCGCAGAGAAGACAAAGCTGATGACAAATAGTGGCAAACAAATCCAAACCAATATTAAAGTCAGAAAACAGAAACTGGAAACAGTGGGCCAGTTCAAATAGCTTGGTTTCATAATCTCCGAAGAGGGATCAAGAGCAGAAATGTTGCAACGAGCAGCACAAACAACGGCATCTATGTCAAAGTTACCCATCTAGAGGAACAAGAATATCTGTTACAGAACTAAAATCAGACTATCGAGATCACTAGGCATATAAATCATTTTGTATCCATGTGAGACCTGGAGCCTGACAGCAGAATTGCAACGATTAATCCAAGCACTTGAAATGAGATGCTACATAACCATCCTTGGCATCTCTTACATGGACCACATCACAAATGAAGATTTGCGTAAAACCTACAAGCACAAGGTAAGCCATTATGAAGACCTCCACACCACTGTCCAAAAGAGGAAGCTGAAATGGTATGGCCATGTCACTATATCTAACAATATATCCACAAGAGTACTGCTATGGCAGTGTGAATGGTGGCAAAAGGAGAGGTAGACAGAGAAAAAATTGACTGACAACATCACAGAATGAATCAAGAAACGTTTTGCGGCGACACAAACATTGGCACGTGATCGAAACAAGTGGAGGGAACTGGTCCGGCTTTCAGCAGCACAGTGCCTCGACGACCACACTATGACAACAGATTTGTTTTTTGTGTGTTTGTTTGATTAGGATTTTTAACGTAGCTTTAACAAGTTTGGGGTCATATCGCTACGATGTCTGCAGTGAGACAGTTTATAGTGATGTTTAGCACTGGAGCATCATGCGGCATGATGTCCCACACAGTCACATTATCATGACACCAGGCTGACCAGTCCTAACACTAAACTCTTAATGCTGAGCGTCAAGCGAGGCAGCTGTTAGTACCAAAGCAGCAGAGAGGGTGAATCCTACAACGTTTTTAGACAAAATTTTGATTGAATCGTTAAAACGAGCCTTCCTACGATCTCATTTTAACCAAAAAAAATGTCTCAGGGGCAAACCCTACAACGTTTTCAGACAAAAAATTTATTGAAATCTCCCTACGAAATCATTTTAACTAAAAAAATGAAAACGATTTTTTAATTAATTTTGGTCGCAACTTGTTGTCATACACCCTCTCTGCTGCTAAAGTTTTCAGTTCTGGTTAACAAAAATAATAAATAATTTGATCAAGTCTTTAGGACGAAAATCATTTATGATTTCACAAACAGACTAATCGCTAACACCTCTTCTTGTAAATCAATCAGATTATTTGACTGGTCGGTGAGTTTGAAATTAATTCTGGTTAATGAATTATTATGGCATCGCATGTAGACAGGATTAATTGGGTTTTCAATAATTAGGAATCCTGGAGGAGCTGTTGGTGCAAATGAATAAAGAATATATCCTTGCTGAGCTTGATTTGATCGTTCGAGATTAATTTGATAGCTTCCTTCGATAACATCACACACTAAATTAAGTGCAATCACCGATGAAATATTCACGTTGAACGGAGCGATATGCCTGCCGCCACCGTCTGGGTCATTATTGTGTTTGAGGATTTTTATTTCCGGTGATGCTGTTTTTTTCCACGTATCATGAATTATTTTGAAACCGACATCGATGGCATCACTGAGAGATTTTTGTAGTTCAGGTACGTTATATCCTTGTAGTTTGACTGTTGGAATATCTTTGACGGGGATATTATATTCTTCTGCAAAAACTCTTCTTGTTTCAGGATTACTGTCATCTAATACCTCTTGAATAATTTGTGAATTAAATGTTTCCATGTCATTGATGATTTTGTTACATAGTTCTACAACGCTGATAAATTCATCTCGGGTGAGATAGCCGGATTTAAGAGATATTAACAACAGTGGAAAATCATTATTCATTGCTTTGAAATTGTCATCGAGTTTAAAAATGTTAGCCATAAGAAATTTCCCGTTACTATCTTCAAGGATATTAAAAAATTCTGTAGGTACCCACTCTTTGTAACTCTTTATTGGATTATCAGGTTTTGTCCTGTCTGTGACATAATCAGTTTTTTTTGGTTCGGTTTTCCCCAGAGTTTTACTCTGGGGTGGTAATTCAGGCCATCCTAGTACGGTTCTTATTGAGCTTTGATAGATATCTACGACGTATCCTTCTGTGTTTATCTCAATTGCGGATGATAGCGTCGGTTCATGAACTGTTATAGCGATTTTTGACTCTACTCCAGTAATCGATTTTATTCTACGCGCGAATTCATTATTGATTTGTTCAATTTGGTATGACCCTGTTGGTATCGAAACGACGTTCCAGTTTGGGGTTCCGTCGGGTTTATTCTTATTCGCAAACACTAAAGAATTATTGGGTTGTTGACCACCAAATGATTTTGATCTGATATTAGGCCAACTGTGATACACTCGTAGTTTTGCAAGCGCTATCTCCTTCACTGGGACCGGAGAGGGGAAATTCACACTGAATTCTGGATTCGTTGATGTTATTGATATCATGCTTGTTTGTACTGGGTTCGTGTTCTCCACTACTCGTTGAAGTAATTCCTGCGGTGTCGTCATTGTTATTATACTCATGATTTATTTCTAATTTTGGTATCGAGGAATCATAAATACTGACCATCACTGAGAATTCACAATCTGGTAATGTTGATATTATTGAGATCATTTTGTTTTTTGGGTTCGTGTTTTCTGATTCCATCGGTGTTGTCATTGTTATTATACTCATGTTGTCGCTCTAATTTCGATATCGCGGAATCAAAAATACTGACCATCGCTGAGAATTCACTATCTGATATAATCGTATTATCGAGTGACGACGATATCATCAATGATAATTGCGAATATGCGGTTGATGCAATATGAAATTGAAGTAAGTAATTCTGCAGTTTACTCTGGCTGCATGATGATATCTTTTTTGCTATCCCGGTTAATATACCCCCGATTGTAGCCACCGCAGAAATGCAAATTGGAACTACGACCGGGGCAATCATTGTAACCGATGCAAGTATTATTCCGGCACCAGTGAGAACGCTTGACACCGAGTATATAATAACATCAATTGTGGTGATTCTTCGTCGGTATTTTTTTATTTTTATTTGATACTCCTCAGTGAGGGTTTTGAGTCTATTTTGAAATTCTCTGACCTGATCATAGCGACATTGCGTCGATGACAAAGTCATTGTTGTTTATTTTAAAAACACTAGCGTTTTCAATTGTGAAATCCGAACGATTTAGTTATTTACTTAAATCCGCTACGAATTCTACATACCATGATACCGAAGTTCTAGCCAAATCTTTATCAGTAGCTGTTATAGTGAACTTTTCAGTTTTATCCTTGTCGATGATCGTTGATATCACATTATTGACCCCGGATGAACTCGACGATGATATATTAAATTGAATTGGTGCTACCAGCGTTAATCGATAAATACCTTTAACGGTTGCAGTGATATCTAATTTGTTGTTTGTAGGTGTCCACTCAAATGATCCGTGTTGGATTGTATATACTACGTTATTGGTTTTCTCATGAGGAATTTTTGTTTTTTCAATGATTGTTATCATCCTCGAAAAATCACCTTTGACGGCTTCGATGAAGTTTTTCGTCTCATCGATGGATTTTTTAATATCAGGGAGTTTTATTTCAATTTTATCCAACTGGGTTCCAATAAATTTATCAATGATATTTCTACGAAATGATATAAACTGTTTTCCGTTATCTTCAATTTTAGATTCAAGTATTTTTAGTACAGCCAGAGAATTGTTTAACTCATCGTTGAGAGTTTTTAATCGATCTGTAATCGTCGAAACGAGTACACCCGGTTTGAGTTTACCCTGATCGGAAAATAACGCGATAGTATCCTCGATTGCGTTTTGTTGTTTAACTAAAATATCATCCAGAGAAATATTACTGGTTTTCAATTTACCCTGATCCGAAAATAACGCAACGGTGTTCTCGATTGCGTTTTGTTGTTTAACTAAAATATCATCCAGAGAAATATTACTAGATTTCAATTTACCCTGTTTGTCCTGAAATACAACTATTTCATTGGGTTCAACACTTTCTAAATTCAACGTCTCAGCTATTTCATCTTTAATTTTTTTTGTTATATCCTTGATAGAATCAGGGGTTGCAGTGCCATCGGGTTTGGGTTTCAAAGATCTCCCCCAAATATCAATCATGTTATTGTAAAACTCTTTCTCTCTCTAAAATCGTTTTTGACGACTTCGTCGTTGCCAGCGATTACTAGTGTATTCATTCACGACAACATGTGGTGGTTTTCCGCTTGGGTTACTCAAGGAGTTAGAAATAGCGTCAAGGACATTTAATACTTCGCTGCCACATATTGGTGGGTCAATCATCGTTTGTGTTGGTAGCGTAGAATACCAAGTCTTCATTGGAAGGGTTTTTATATACCGCATAAACTCTTTTGGTGGGGCTAATCCATATGAATCGAAATAAACAATCCCACGTGGATCAATAGCGTATGCAACCCAGTGAGTTCCAGGTCCGGTGCTGTTATCGAGATTAATGATTCCGGTTTCAGTTTTGTTTGGTTGATGTGGTAATTGATCTTTCATAAAAACACCTCTGAAGTTTTTAATCGCGAGTTTTTTAGCCGCATCCATTAAATCAAAATTGGACATGGGAACCATAGGTTCCTCAATTAATAAATCGTTCCTGGTAGTCTTAGACCCTTTCCGCTGTACCACGAATACGGGGTTCCTGGTAGTCTTAGACCCAATCCGTGAACGGATCGTCCCTTTTTTTTATATCCTTTCCCAGTTGCCTTCTTTAGTGCCATTCCTGCTGCAGTACCAACGGCTCCTAACGCTGCCGCTTTAGCCACCGCTGGGGCTGCTGCTGAAATCAATGCTGGAATCGCAGCTAACAACGGAAATATACCGCCTGTTTTAATCATATTTTTGATAGCAGCCGCAGAAAGAGTAATCTGAACACCTTTTTTGGCTGCAAGTGCATCATTGAAATGTTTCACCTGACGAGTTGTCAGCGATAATTTATTTGCACCACCAGTCATTTGATTAGGTTTCAACGTGATTGTGGTTCCACATTTTTTAGCTGATTCCGATTGCAATTTTTTTAATTGACCGGGAGTTAACGTAACACTAATAACACTATATGACATTATACATAATAGATTGATTCTAAATCGTTTACAATTTCAATTACATGTTTTCTACTGGTGCATCTACCACTCTCATTCTTCCACCAATACCTTCGAGTAGCATTGATTTATCACTGAGAATGACAGCAACCGCTCTATAATTAGCAATAGCACCAACACCAACAGGACGAGTCACATTAGCTCTAAAGTGTATATCAACGACGGACTGTCTTGTCAAATCGAGATGTTCCAGTGAGAAGTAATAGATCGGATACAGATTTTTAAAATCATATTGTGATATTTGCAAACCAGTATCGACATTTTGATCACGTGCCATAAATGACAACAGACGATGATAAACTCGTGCAATATGATTTTCTGTGTAATTAAGTTGTATATCCTCGGATGGTTCCTGCTGGCCGTTTATTCTCAGTGAGACGTCTTTCACACCTAATTGATCAAATATCATATGGCTTCGTTCTTGATTGCCAACTCGTGCGTTATCTTGTAACGCAATAAATATATGACGTGGCGCAGCAACACCTTGTTTTGATGCTAGGTTCCAAGTGAATAAACCGTTGATATTTGATTGTTTAACATCTGTACTCACGGTTAACCAACTCAACAACGATTTTCCTCCTTGGTCCATAAATGATAGTAATCGTTCTTCTGCAGTGATTGCTGGAGTCAACACTGGCATCCACAATGATATTTTTGTTAAATTGACTTTACCGGCATCAGCATTGGGATTTGCAGCATCTGCTGGAATCCTCCAGATTGCATCATTATCATCACTCTTTCGTACAAGCGATACTGTATGCTTCGCCCCGTAGATAACTTTTCTGACGTTTCTACAGAATCCAAAAATATGATGCAGTGGAATCGCACATGAAAATAATCTACGCGTTCCCTCCAACATTGAGTTTCGTGTTGCAGCTCCTAGATTGAAATTAACGTCGTTGTTTATAATCATATTCTCGACATCAGCATCACTATTATCACGTTTTTTTGGTCGTCTTACAACAAATGGATTTCCTCCAGCGGTATTCTTACCATCTTTTGCAAACATCATAGAGGGTCCTGCTGATCTTGTATAATCATCAGAATATCTCGCTAACCCGATTATTGTTGTAGCCATATCAACATCGCGATCTATGGACTCAATTTCTTTACCATCAATGAGATATCTAGCACTCTCAAATAACGCCATGATACCATTATTGACAAAACCGACTTGAGTACCATCTGGATACGGTGCTGGTACAGCAGGAGTATCATCAGCTGTTACAAGTTCTCCTTCTACTTCAATAAACGCTTCACAGGGCAAAAAGTATTTACTGGTATCATGGACTTGAAGTTCAATTCTTGCTCGACTATTTGAGTCTATGGCATGATAGGCGTAATATTGATAATCGCGTACAGAATCATCCTTGCCAACTGGGGCGTCTATATCAAACGCCGGATCATGTGATTTTTTGAACATTTTATTCTATTTATCAGAGTCTAAATCGTAAAAATCCGTAGGATTTTCATCGTAAACGATTTTCATCGACGTAGTTTTTTAAAGCCGCTTCCTGCTATCATATTTGCAATATTGCTTTGGTCGGGAGTTAAAGCCATCGACGCTAATTTTTCGTCTACTGCGTTATTTATAATTCTACTAACACTTGCAGGCATTTCTTCTGTAGACGGTAACGGTTTCTTTTTTCGTCTCACTAATGATGTTATTTTATTCTTCGCGGCTGAAAACGCTTTTCCAGCAAGATCTCCAACAGCACCAATACCCTTATCACGAATAACTTCAATTGCTTTCATTCCTAGTTGTTTAGCCAACGGCATCACTTTTGGAGCCATTCTCGCAAATAACACTGCAATGGTATTGCCTAAACCATCTCCGTAGTATGCTCTATAAACTGGAAACCGTGAATTAACTACGTAGACGGGGGTTGGTTTATCATGATTGTAGTGTATGATCATTATTTGAAATCAGAAACCATTTTTCAATTGGAAACGCTAGCGTTTTTATTCAGTCTCGGTGATTAATCACTGTGATACCCACTTTCCACTAACTCGCCAATGAAATCTCGATATGTGCTGATATCCATGATACCACCCTGAAATAATCGTCTACAGATATCAAATGCTTCATTAATTATTTCCGGTGAGTTATTTCCAGCTCGTTTCCCTCCGATGAGAACCTCTAATCGTGATATATCATTGATAACACTACCAGGACATGTCGTGGTAGAGTCAAAGACATCCTTTGGATTTCCAATCGAATATCCTTTTCCGCTTGTTTCCTCAGTTGTACCAGTTGCGCCCTCACTATCATCAAGTAATTGCCTTTGTCGGCCTCGACTTTTTTTTTCTCGTTCTTGTTGTTTTTGTATACCATAACTATCAACTCCTACTTTAAAAGATCTATACTCAATTGTATCCTTTTTCAAATTACCAGTAATCCCCTTATTCGTTTTATACAACCAATTAACCCATTCATCTCGGCTTATTTTACTGTTTTTATACTCGTCTTTTAAAAAATCCTTTCTAGAATCAAAGCTTTTGGCGGCGAAATCACCAAAAGTCGTATAATCCTGGTGTTTCTCCAATTGAGGTCGTTTGATTTGTGTTATAGCTTCTTCGGTGAGTTTGTCTATAAAGGGGATACCTTTTGGGGTGACGACATCAACAAGTTGTGGTTCAGGTGTGGAAACTCTTTGAGTTTCAGGCGCAGAATCATCAATATCAGCTAATCGTTCATACTCGCGCTGAGTTTTTATATCACTGGATAACTGTTGTATCCCTGCGCGTGTTTGTCCGGTCTCTGCTGCTATCTTTTCAAGCGTATCAAACAGCGGCGCCTTCTTTACTCGTTCTCGCTCAGGAATATCTCCGTATATCGCTGCTTCAGTTAACTTTTTCACATCTTTGGTCGCACTTGTTATTGGAGTAAACAGTTGTTCACTTGACACAGAAAAGTCAGTACGCGCTTGTTGTCGTTGTTGTAGTTTATTCCGTACAGAGTCACGAATTGGTACAAATCTCCTGATTGCATCCAGTCGTTCACGAGCCAATCGGGTTGTTAATGCTTCATTGACCATTATTTGAAATCAGAAACAATTTTTCAATTGCAAAACAATTTTTTAATCCGACCTAACACCATCGTGGAAGTGATCAATCCGAACCAGCCATCAATTTTTTATTCACTGATTTCAACAGTTTTGATCAAAAAATGCTAAAAAAAAATTAAAATCTCTATGAGGGACGGTCACAATCAAATAATGATAAATGGTTGGTCAATCAAAATTGTTCATTTTCTTGAATTAACGCCCGTAGGTTTCTAACTTTAGAATTAACCTCCTTTTTCAATTCGTATTCGTACCCCAATTCTTTTCGTATTCGTTCTACGATGGTATACAACGGAGCGAACACACTTACGTCACTGGAAAATGCGAGAGAGTCCTTAATAGAATTCTGAATTCTTTTGATGAGCGCATACTTCTTTGGTAGCATGTATTTATTGTTGTTAACTCCGTATTCTATGTCCTGAAAATCAGACATGATTTGATCAGGATTTAACCCATCTGATAGTTCAATATCCCAACCTTTCAATTTTGAAATCTCGGATATGATGCTATTCATGTTTTCAGAATTCATTATTCTATAATAATGATATATTTCTAAATGAAAAATATGACGCATTAGACATAACTAAATCGAATTTTCTGTCCGGTCCCTTTTGAAATAGCCGATCGACAAACCCCCTCTGCAACATATCGTACTGAGGGTCTACAAATATTGAAATACTTGCCGGCTTCATATATTTATTTAAATACTTTTTCTTCGTTAGTTATCGTATTCAAAGATTTCACAGGTCTCGCTTTTTTCGAGTATTTCCCAGTCCCCCCTCGTTTGGTATTCTCACTATGTGTGATTGCTTGAAGATTTGATAAGGAATTGTTCTTCGGATTAGAATCAATATGATCAATAACAAAACCATCTTTGATCAATCCATGGAAACATTCATACACGAAACGATGATTGTAATATTTCTTCTTTCCAACAGTAAAGAACAAATACCCCATACCATTATCCCACCCAACTGGGTTCTTCAGTCTACGGTTTCTTACAACACCATCACTGGATGCTTCATAATTTGTACTCACAGGGTGCTGTCTGAATTCTTGGGTCATTCGTATACTATACTATTTGTCTAATTCAATGACTGATTCATTTGCAGGGATTCATTATACATAAATCTTTCATTTAGAGACTTGTTTTTAGTATAGCATGAAAGAGTTCAAGAGATTGACTTCGAAAAATGCTGAATTCAATGCTGATAAGGAGTTTAAGAGATTATTGAAAATCAGTCCTAGATTTAATCTCGATAGACCCAAAAAACGTAACAAACGTCCAAGAGACGGAAACATGAAAGAGTTTAAGAGATTATTGAAAATCAGTCCTAGATTTAATCTCGATAGACCCAAAAAACGTAACAAACGTCCAAGAGACGGAAACATGAAAGAGTTTAAGAGATTATTGAAAATCAGTCCTAGATTTAATCTCGATAGACCCAAAAAACGTAACAAACGTCCAAGAGACGGAAACATGAAAGAGTTTAAGAGATTATTGAAAATCAGTCCTAGATTTAATCTCGATAGACCCAAAAAACGTAACAAAATCAATCCTAGATTTAATCTCGATAAACCAAAAAAAACGTCCAAGAGAGATTACCCCTGGAAAGATGCTCAATTCAATCTCGATATAGCTTCTAATACACCAAAGAATACAATTCTTGATAAAGCCATGATTAGTAAAATCAGAGACTGTTTTAATGAATTCAAGCGTGATGGAGCATCTTATTGTTGGTCAACATTTCGAATTGATGGTGTTGTTGATGCTACCATGAATGATGAAAAAGCAGCAGTGATAATTTCACGTGTTGGGGAAAAAAGATATTTTTTCCGAATCAAATTCATTATCGAAGTCGATGGCAAATGGATTATTAAGGATAAATTTGAACCAATCCTCAAGAATAAAAAAGCTGTCATTGTGAGTAGAGATTCCAAACCAGGGATTCTAACCGGCATTGATAAACCATACTACGAAAGATCTTATCCCGTAACAGCAATGGTTTATGGGATATATCCGTTAAATGATAAACCCGATATCGCAAAACTAGCTCCTATGAAATATTCGTCAGGGCTTAATTGTGTAGCAGAACGAATAATAGAACACTTCACAAATGCATCCCGAGGAAATAAACTAACTGATCTGCGACGTAGGAAAATAACCGAGTGGGAACTGACAGTGAAACAGCATGGTGCAAAGATTTCTGATATAGCTAAATTAGAAACATCATTACGATTCCCAATAACCGTTATGACGATAACCGGAGAGGTTTTATACGAACCGAAATATAACAAAAATGGAGCGCCAATACAGATTATTGATCATAACAAACACGCGTGGACACCTGCGGTAACAATATTTCCACGAGAACGAACCGTGAAATATATCCCTAAGGAGTTCGTCGGGGATGTTTTCTATGAAGAGAAATTATTTGATGCTATTCATGCGTTGTGTAAGGATGATCCTGTGTCAGTGTGGTTACTTAGAAGTGATGAAGAATTCGATCAATTTGTAAAACCAAATGGTGAATTATATCGCATTGAAGAATTAGATAACAGAATGAGAAAAATCGCTAGTGATTTTTCACCGGAGAATTCCCATGAAAAACTACTCACGGATAGTTTTACTATTCCATCAGTGGTAGCTCACTTCGCAAGAGAAAAAAACTCATGGCGTCCAACACGAAATGATTTTCTCGAGGATGTTAAATTGAGTTGCGTCGCATTTGGTCATGGAGGACTGTGGAATACGAAATACTCATGTGATGGTATGATTTCAATTGATATAGCCGCGTGTTATCCCGGAAGTTTTCTCGGGTATGGGGAATGCGCTGAGTACTTCAAACGATTTGGACACCCCACGCATGAAATGACTCGTGTTGCGATTAATGGACCATTGCCTGATTTTGATTTAACCGGATTCGCTCGTGTGATATCATTTGAATTAGCTACAGGGTTACATCCGTGTAGTTATGTTTGGCTTGGTAGACACCTATCTGAAAAACACTGGATGCCAATAGTGCTATTGAGATATATGATTGATTGTGGTATGCTAATATCGTTGATTGTTTCCGAGGCTATTATATGCTATCGAGCTCAGAAAGAAGTTTGGCTACCACAACCCAATCTAGATAGAATAATCAACGAACTACGAAAACAGTTTCCAGATTTCAGTGAAGAAGAAATCATAAATTGGTCTAAGAAGTTATTTGAAATTAAAAAAGAACAAGCAAAAGATCTCGGAAGAAGAATAATCGGTAAATTTACCCAGGGTGGACGATACGATAACGCAAAATATTCTTCGCGGTTGATCATAGATGTCGCTGAATACGATTTTATTGTAGCGGATTTAATGAAACAGGGAAAACTTGTATCCCGTAAGGATGCTTTTCTATCCAATGGTGAGAAATTAGGTACGGTTGTTACCTACTGTGATGGATATAATTCCCAGTACACACATTTGAGAAGTTCAATGCTAGCCTATGCTTCTATTAATCTATTTTCGATGATAAATAGATTTCCTAATACCGCGGTTAGAGTGGCCACTGATTCGATGTATATACACAATAAGTACAAATCAGCTGTAGCGGCATTCACAGATCCCGAAGAAAATTGGGGGCGTTGGCGATTTAAAAAGGAGATGCTACATGAGTATTGTGAATCCGCAGACGTTGCCATGGATGATAAATATATTTGTTGTAACCGTATTGAAATTCAATCAGAACTTTCTAATGCACCACCGGTATCTGATCCAGTATGTAGATACAAGACAGTTTATTTAAACGGTTGTGGTGGGTCAGGAAAGACAACTCGTGCAATTGAATTATTTCGTCGTGGAAACGCTAGCGTTTCTAACATGATTGTGCTAACACCGACTCACAGACTCGCCAGAGAGATGATACAACGAGGGGTAAATGCTTGCACTTATCACAGTTTTTTTCGATG
Organism: Unio delphinus; assembly: GCA_029339505.1. NCBI lineage: Eukaryota > Metazoa > Mollusca > Bivalvia > Unionida > Unionidae > Unio > Unio delphinus. Next base: position 11,886,575 of record JAQISU010000058.1, read on the forward strand.
GAAGGGTGACAAATGGACTCCTGATCGAATGGGTGATAAATTCATTCCTGAAATCATAATCTGGGATGAAATATGCACAGTGTCATTAGATGTATTAAAAACATTTCTTGAGTGGTTGTTAACCAAAAACACAAAAGTCGTCATGTGCGGGGATCAAGGCCAACCACCACCATTTGTCGGTGCATCTCCACATGAATGGCTAAAGGGTTTTGTAGACTACTATGAAGAAATCACCACTGATTATAGATCACTTGATGAACGATTACGAGAATTTAAGAAACTAATTAGATTACAACCGGATAGAATCCAATGCGAAATAGCGCGTGAAGTGATTTCAGAAACTCCAATGAATGATTTCTGGGAAGCGTGGAGACCAAACGATTTGATCATTGCAAGTAGAAAAATAGTCAGGGATACACTTCAGATGAAGTTATTTGAATTGCATAAAGAAAAATTTGCAACGCTTCCAGTACCCCTTTGTTATAGGCCATCGGATACACGAAAACAGAATATTGAAGTTGATATTCCAGGACAGAATGAAAAACAAATTCTGGTATTAAATGATATTGTGCTGGTTGATATCAATGTCGTTGAAGATGCATTGCGTGCTAATAAATCCCCGTGGACGCTAGGATACGCAGCAACAATACACTCTTCACAGGGATTGACTATATCGGATACAATTGTTTGGATGGTAGATAATCGCATCGAATGGTCAAATTTAGTCTATCTCGCAGTATCCAGAGTACGAAACATAAATCAACTTCGAAGAGTTGTTTTCGATGATAATGACACAACAATAAGTGATATTGATGTTAGCATCATTAATAAAAAAACTCTCCGGTTACAAACAACAGGACAAAAAAAAACAACGAGAATTTGATATTGATGCTGAACTAATAATCACTTTGAAGAAACAACAGAATAATCACTGCGCGAGTTGCAATTGTATAATGCGTTGGCAGTATTCGGATAAGGATCCTCGCCAATTCACCGTAGACAGAAAAAATAACAATCTCGGTCATGTCAGAAATAATGTGATGTTGACTTGTCTTGAGTGCAATAGACGCAACGGCGCTAGTTAAGACCATGCGGTGGCAATTGAGTATCCTCGGGAATCACTTGTAGTTGTTGTCGAGTAAATCCTCGCTGAGGAGCAGTTGAATCCAGTTTATAGATTGCTGGTCTACCAGTTGATCGTGTTATACTAGATATCTTATGCGTAGTGACGCTCCAAATAGGATCAGTAGCCCTTTTTCTACCCCCTTCAAGCTCTCCTGGTTCGTATAAGTACCTCACAATGACACTACTACCAAGAATTGGTTGGGAAACGCTAGCGTTTCTAGGGAAATCTTTTTGTGGTTGTACGGGTATTGACTTCTTTTTAATCGCGTTGATAGGTTTCATGTTGATTGTTCTAGTAATCTCGTTATTCAGTGCAGTAATCACAGATGGTAATCTTTTAACCCATTCACTGGATCGCTTTTCTTGAATGAATTCTTTTGCGTATTGATATCCAAATAACCGCTCAGCAATCGTCCGATTAAATCGTTCTACAATGGCCTGATCGCGATGTAGCGCAGTATGCCCTCGTCGTATGGTGACATTATGATGTTTCATTGTAGATAACACTGCACCCTGAAATTCCTTGCCAGGATCAACCTGCAATAGATTTGGCCAGTGCAGAGGACCTCGTCGATAAATCCTTTCAAATGCAGAAGCTACTTCAGTGGCTGATTTTGTTTTCAGCGGTTCTGCTTCTTTGTATCGACTCGCAACATCAACTACGGTTAACGCATATTTGTAACCACGATCATGTGGCAGAAATAATATATCAGCCTGATGAACTTCATTAGGAGCGGTCACATCAAAATGCGAGAATTGAATTTGTTTAGGCGGTGGTAGATAAATTTGCCATAGTGCCTGTTTGGATAACCAATTAGCCGCAGTGGTTTTTTTCACTTTTGCAGCTCTAGCGAGTTTATTGATTGCAGCGTTACCCCTCCAGTATCCCCTCGGAGAATAATAAATTGATTCCATATTATTAATTACCAGCACCTAACATCAATTTACTTTTCATAGCCGATTTTATTAAAAATGAAGCCAATTTTTCTTTGAAGGATTTATCAGGAATAGCATTTAACGCATGAATTAATTTCACATCTGCTAGATGCCTGTGTTGCAGATTGCTGCTTTTATAAGCAACATCATGAAGGTGACAGGCCTTATCAATGGCGTTTATTGGTTCTTCACCGGGGTTGGGTTGATTTTGATTATTGAGTCTGATATCAAGTCTGGTTCCCGGTCCACAGTAGCTATATCCTGGGAGGTGCTTTTCTCCGGGGTACTTTGCCCATGGGGTTCCAGGGAGTTTTGCTAATTTGGCTGCGATATCACCTCCTCGTTTTTTTTTAAATCAGATTTCATAGACACAAATCTAAATTTCTTTGTACCACATTGCACGCATTTACCAGAAAGCGCTGATCGGTTATTTTTTGTTGTAATCGTCGTCACATCATCTGTGCCAGTACGCGTTTTACACTTCACACAATATAGATCCATAATTTATGTATAGAAATATGGATATAATTGATTTTTCAGCGACTAAAACAAGAGAACCAATTAAGCATCATGCAGCGCTACCAAACTCTATCCGGATGATTATAATCGGGCCATCTGGATCCGGTAAAACGCAATTGTTGCTCAATTTAATAATGAGATGGATGAAGTGGGATAAGTTGTATTTAATTGCCCCTAGCGTAGATGATCAACGATGTTATGAAGTGTTAAAGGATTTTAACGAGAATGCATCAGAAATTAAGGGTGAGAACGCCATTGATTTTATAACCGATATCGATGAAGCACCGAGTATTGATGATCTTGATGGAGATATTAACAATTTAGTCGTATACGATGATATAATGTTGGATAAACAAAAGAATCCTGCTAGAATATTTTCCCGTGGGCGTCACAAAAACACTGACGTGATATATGTCACTCAACGCTACACTCAGGTTCCAAAAGTGATCAGAGATAACTGCAATTTATTGTCTGTATTCAACGGAGTTGATACTCATACGCTACGAAATATTTGGCAGACATGGTGTTCTGATATGGACTTCAATCAATTTCGAGATTTCTTTAGTCATGCTCAGTCGACTCCGCACGGATTCGCAACAATAAATCTACATGATCCTCGGACACGATATCGTATCGGACTGGATCAAATATTCGGTTAAAATCGTAAAAGAATTATTAACCCAGAACTGAAAACTTTAGCAGCAGAGAGGGTGTATGACAACAAGTTGCGACCAAAATTAATTAAAAAATCGTTTTCATTTTTTTAGTTAAAATGATTTCGTAGGGAGATTTCAATAAATTTTTTGTCTGAAAACGTTGTAGGGTTTGCCCCTGAGACATTTTTTTTGGTTAAAATGAGATCGTAGGAAGGCTCGTTTTAACGATTCAATCAAAATTTTGTCTAAAAACGTTGTAGGATTCACCCTCTCTGCTGCTACCAATTTTGTAAGTCTTTGGTATGACTAGGCCGAAGATCGAACCCACGACCTCTCGCGTCCGCGGCGATTGCTCTAACCACTAGGCCACCGGAACGGTATATGACAACAAACTGATGATGGTCATGATGATGATGACAGATACTTTACCAATTTAAACAGTATTCAGTGTGTAGTATTATGACATACAGCTATGTTTGGCATTGTTGTGTCTTTTTGTATGTGTATGTGTATGTGTATGAATGTGCGTTTTGGATTTTTAACGTAGCTTTAACAATTTGTGTCATATCGCTACGGTGTCTGCAGTGTGGCAGTTTATAGTGATGTCTATCACGGGCATCATGCCGCAAACATGTAGTATCATGTCCCACCAAGTCACATTATCCTGAAACCATGTCGACCAGTCCTAAAACTGTTTGGCCCAAACTCAATCTTGGGATTACATCCAAAACTTTTTTGCAAAGTTGCATGAGCTCACTGATTGGTCCATGCATTCTTTAACTACTATTTGCAAAGTTGCATGAGGTCAGTAATTGGACCATGCATTCTTTAACTACCGAGTGTGTGTTTGGTACATTTTGTGAGGTCCTTGCCAGACCATATTCAGGTTTTGCTTTAAGTTAAGCAACTTGTTGGGCAAAACTTGTGTTTACAGAATTTACTAACATTTCATTTATTATGTTGCTTTATTGGTTATCCTATTATGCATCTATATCTTTATTTATGATGTGTCTGCCGTATTTATTACTGTTTCTTCGGATTTATCTGGAACAATTTAATCATTGAATACATCTTGAAATGCTTTTGAGATAGAATTGACTCTTCTTAACACATACTGTCAACAACATTTCAAGCATCTTTAGACTTTTCATTGCACAAGGAGTGCGAAAACATTTCCCTATATCAGATTCTTGCCTACAGTAAAATGTAGCATTATATAGTTGTCTTATTCATATTCAGAATATGTCTCGTTCATTTAGATTTCAGCGCTTGAGTGTATTGTTATCCATGAAGATGGACATTTTTTTGTAATATCGAAGCTCTTTGCTCTTCTCGATGTAAATGCCTTGCGATAACAGAGATACAAAAGTATATATTTTGTTACAGCTGTTAGGAAGACAACATTTGCTAAATCTCCGTATCCGAAATATTCAATCAATTCAAATGTGAAAATAATGACCACTGATGTATTATAAATTAACATACATCTGGCTGGTGGTACGCCATGATAACATGTTTCATGATAGACTTAAACAATTTTCAATAAGGCTATTTATTGAAAGCGAAAATATGAGTAAAATCATTCCATGATTATATGTGAATATTCTCTCTTCTCAGTTTATTCTTATTGATTTTCCTTAAAATAACAGCCTAGAGTGGTATAATTTAGCTCAATGTTTCTCCCTGTTCACGTTACGTGCCCTTGTAGATTTAGATATGTAATAATAATAATAATAATAATAATAATAATAATAATAGCGGCCCCGAGTGGCCGAGATGTCTAAAGCGCTCACCGTTACGGATCATTGCCATCTCACCTCTGTCTACTTGGGTTCGAGTCTCAGAATTGTCTAATGTGGGTATGTGAGTAAGCTTGTCAGTAGCCTCTCGTGAGTAGGTGGTTCTTTCTGGGGGCGTTCCCGGGTTCTTCCTCCACTATTAATACTGGCCGCCATGTATAGCCTATCGTGTGCTGAAAATGGTCCTAAACCCTACAACAACAACATAATAATAAGAAGTAGAAGAAAAAGAACAATAATGATAAAATTATTATTATTATTATTATTATCAAGAATTTTATCCCATTAGTATCTGGCTCTGATTTTTTTATAATCTGTATGAAAACGCTAACATTTCGGATACATTAGTTTTCTTAGAGTTGATGGACAATACTCGTGCATATTTTCTCATCGCTTCATGTATCATTGTGGTTACAGACTAGTTTATTTTGAAGCTCCATTTTAATGTAATAGGGTTCTTTATGTTCACGTTGAATCCGGGTAGTGTCATGACTCTCCAACCCGACGTTTGTAAATCCTCGTATCTGCGTGATCCTGGTATCGATAACTGCATTGTAATATTGTAACGTTCCATGGCATGTAGCCTTTGCAATATTACCATGTTCCTGACAAAGCATGACATCCTGATTGCAGCAATTTACCCTTTCCAAAGGTTGAATCTATAAGCTAAATAACATTTTAACCAACCATTATCAGACGAATCAGATGCTCGCCTCATTACTAATTGGATACAAATTAGTATACGGCTATGATCACAGAGTATCAGAATTCGTAAAATGCTTGCAAAGAAACCAATAGATCCAACATAATTCACCCTTAATAAGCAAAATATGATCTAAGTTTTATATGTAGTTGAGTGGAATACAAATTGAATTCGTTAAGTAGCGGAGGAATATCCAACGCCACCGTCACTTTCGTATTTTCTTCCATTACATTGATAGACATTTCCATTGTAATGTTTGGGTTACCTAGCCATATGAGGAGATGAAGAAATCACATAAAAATGAATACAACCTTTTGTCTACCTGTTTGCTAGGTATATTACTGCATGATGACAACACCTGTGGTGCAGGAAAAATAAATGTATCACAACTGTATTCAGTTCTCGCTGAATAGCAACTGTCAGTAGTCTGACTAAGCCATACGGATGAATTATACTCACGATCTTCAAACAAATTAGTTGTTCTCCCCATGTGTATATTCTGAAACATTTCAATACATACAGTGACTTGTCTATATACAGTGAGTTGTCTATATACAGTCAGTTGTCTATATACACTGACTTGTCTATATACAGTCAGTTGCCTATATACAGTGACTTGTCTATATAGTCAGTTGTCTATATACAGTCAGTTGTCTATATACAGTGACTTGTCTATATACAGTGAGTTGTCTATATACAGTCAGTTGTCTATATACAGTCAGTTGTCTATATACAGTCAGTTGTCTATATACAGTGACTTGTCTATATACAGTCAGTTGTCTATATGCAGTCAGTTGTCTATATGTAGTCAGTTGTCTATATACAGTCAGTTGTCTATATCCAAATGGAAAACTGATATAAAAAGCTAGAATAAACTATCGGTATCCCAGTTTGGTAAGCAGAGTATTGAACGTATTTCGTCAGATAAAATCGTATTCCTAATAGAATAATTACAGCTTCATTTGCTACAAATCACTCCTCTTTTCAAATCATTGTAATCGTTTTTGACTAGATGCAGTTATTAAAATATTATTGTAGCAATATTTTGAAATGCAGTCAATAAATATATCTTCTTCATCACGCGGTTTTGTGCAGACCATTTTAATATGCAGCTTATTCAGAAGATTTACACTCGTCTAATACTGTAAATGATTCGGCTATTCTTTTGTTATACATGAAAGAGAAATAAATAAGTACATGTTGGGCTTTGCACTAATGTGTGTTGGTTCTTAGTCACATTTCAGACATGCATTCATTAGTTCATGCATTAGTTTGTTCATTCCACAAATACCCGAGATACAGAATATTCATCATCAAGATTCTTTATTTAAGAATTAAACAAACTTTTAAATTTTATCATTTTATTGTAACGTTTAACTGAGTTTTGAGTCAACACTGAAGATTATCAAGGTAATTTGTTAATATAACTCCGAATAATGTATCACAAAGAATCAGTCTCTAGTACGTCCGCAAATTGTTTAGGTATATTTGATTGATCTGACTTCATTCGTTACGGCAAATTAAGAAATATATGACCCGGTTCAAAACGTGTTCCTATTAGCTGAAGCAAACGACCGGAAGCACGCATAGAACCAAACGAGCTGAAGCACACATAGAGAGAAGGGACGGTAATTGGCACGAAGATCAAATTACAACAGACGCATTTTTTTCTTCATATTTTACATGTTAATTTCTTCAATATATTTTCAGTCCTATAAGCCGTAACAACAATATCCAGAGCACGTGTCCGTCCCCACTCCACCCTCACCCCTATTACTCCGATAAATATTGGCCAGCATAAAAAAAGCAAACTGGAATCAAACCAGAAACGTGTGTCATTGGGATGCAGACATATTCAGTTTGTTATATTCTTGGGTGACAAGTGAATGAATTCTGGTTCTGTCCATCTACAGAATATATTCCATTGTATATGCATTAGCTTTCATTGTTTGTTCAATGTTTTGTTTCACTTCTAGTAGCTGTTTTTGAAGTCACTACTGTAGCTTTGTAGATGTTGATTGATTAAAATTTAATTACTTACGATAAAAAAATCCCTTCTAAATTTCTGATAGCACAAGCTGAAAAGTTGTTTTGATACCTTTGCATAGGTAATGATTAAACATTATCTTCAGAAATCCCACATAATCTACCACAAGTCCTCCTTGAATAATTTCTGTATTTCATTTACATATCTAGCCTTTTGAGCCAGGATTTTTTTCTGGTTTAAAATGCCAATAAAGATACCAGTGTGATCGTATGGTACTGTATACGGAAAGCCTGACAATGAAACTATGGCTATACTTGGACCCTACCTGTTACTTTAGAGCGATAATTTGGAATGAGCTTTTCCCAAGAAACTGCACTCTTTCTCGAGAAATTGCATGTTGAGGTTTTCGAAGTGTTTTAAAGTCAAATTTTATCAGAAAACATCTTAAAGATTTCATCGGTGTAAATGAATAATTTGTCTTGCACGATATACATTTATAACATTAAACGCATAAAAATCTCGATTTTTTTTTCACATTTATTTGTTGGGGTCGGGGTAACGAGTACGGAGCGATAGTTTCTCTTTGTAGAATACGAAACTTTACCTATTACGCAATGTTAAGATCATCAGCGTGTTTTAAGTTATTACTTGATATCTGCAGGCAGAAATGCATATTTTAAAATAGTGTGTTGTGGGTGTGTGTCTTTTTGCTTCGTTTTTTATTTCTCTCTTAATATGTTAATAAATTGGGATTTTAAACAGATATTATAAAAGTACGAAATGCGTATCGGAACTTTTAGTATCTTCTCGCAGTTATGAAGCCTTGAGTTTGTTGCATGATCGATGCTTGTCATTGTTAGGTATATGGGCACATAAACAATATTTGGAAGGCATTAAAGGTCTAGAAGGACTGTTACTATAATCAAGGGACCAATTCACATTTATGAAGTTCTTTCAGAATTCATGCATGTCATTGTTGGAATTTTTTATACTAATGTCTGTTTATTTTATGATGGTAGGTTGGCGGACAGTACAGTATTGTTGTTTTTTTTTCTTTAAAATAATATTTGTCTCTTGGGTTATTAAAATAATTATGTTTGTAGCTATGTCAAAATGATTAAGTTAATACGGTGTGTGTGTGTGTGTGTGTGTGTGTGTGTGTGTGTGTGTGTGTGTTTAACATAACTTTAACAATTATAGTCGTATCGCTACGATATCTGCAGTTTGACAGTTTGTAGTGATGTCTAGTACTGTGGAATCATTTATCTGCATCACGTCCCACCCAGTCACATTATCCTGACACAAGGTCGATCGGTCCTAACAATAGCCTTTTAATGCTAAGCGCTAAGCGAAGCAACTGCTGGTAAAATTTTTGTGTCATTGGTATGACTCGGCCGGTGTTGGAACATGCGACCTCCAGCATCCCAAGCGGACGCGCAAACCACTTAGGCCGCTAGAGCGGTCACATGGTAAAGTGTTGGGTTTTCGAACATTATTTGGCAGTTACACTGGAGATTGATAAACTGAAAGTTTGCCTTCGGTTGAATTTGATGATTACCTAAGATTATCATTAATATATTTTTCTGTATCTAGAAAAGGCTGGGGTTGTGCTTCCTGAAAAGTGAAATACGGACGTTTCTTGGTATTTCTTATAATTTCAGCAACTACCGGTTATTTACTACTTACGTGCAATGATATGGTTGTGACATAATGAATAATCGATAAGTATTCGAGTGAGTATTACCTATCTCTACCTTCTCTCCACCTTTTTGTTTATAATTGGTGAGTGTTGGATGGTGACTGTGGGTGTTCATGACACACACACAAAATAATTCTCCTTGTCACTCTACCTCCCACTGTGCACAACACCCACACCCATATATTGCTTTGTAATCATAAGTGCAGGTTTATACGTATTGCAATTGATCCATATACAGTCCAAAAACGTTATCTTACTTATTTGCCTATATACGTGTATACATTCGATTTTACACAGAAAGAGCGAAACATACCAGTATTCTATCATGTGAGATTATTCCAGATTGTCGCCCAACATTATTTTACAAGAAAAATGGCAGAACAATATGGCAATACAATTTAGACAATGCTTTTTTAAAAAAAAACGTTAAGTATAGGCTATAAAAGAACTGATAAATCTGTCAAATTTAAGTCACTCAGATTTCTACCGAGATCTCGAACAACTCATAATGTGACCAAATATAAAAATGACTAATTGCAGAGAAGAAAAGAGCTATAAATTGATCAACAAATAATTACAATGGACATTAAAAGAAATATTAAATGGTGATAAAAATTAAAAATGTGCTGAAAGGTAAATAATTGAAGTTCTATGTACATGCAGTAATTGAAATTATAATTTGACAAAATTAATATTATTGAGCAAATACTTATATAAAAGGTACGAATCTTTCAGGTAAGGTTATAGTATAATATATAGACTAGGTCAGAAGGTAAATACGAATAGAATATATCAATACAAGAAAAAACACGATTCATATATATATATATATATATATATATATATATATATATATATATATATATATATATATATATATATATATATATATATATATATATATATATATATATATACGGTTGGAAAATTAAAATAAACAAGTGACAAGAAGGTTATTTGGCATAGAGACACTAGAACCGTTTTGATATATTAAATTAACATCACAAAATACGCATCTTTCAAAATTATGAGAAAGGTCTCGTCATGGAGGGGTTAGCACATATCACAGTGATTTAGAATGTTCAGCAATGATAAGCATATGGTCACTTCATTTAGTCGAATACTAATCAAGGATGAGAAAATCAGGGTTTTTTAAATTGTGTTTTATTGTTGTTGTTGTTGCTGCTGCTGTTTTCTAAATAGTGTTTGATAGTATATGATACAGATAAACGATTATATTCGAATAACAAGCTTTCATCAGACATTGTACAAGGAAGACATGAACTAGATGATTTATTAGTAAATTTGTAATTAATCATATTTAACGGTTGACATTTCGTGTATTTAAATTGATTTGGGCCACAGGAGTTAGAAAACATTACAAAAGTCAATCTAATTGCGTGTATGTTTTTTATTTTGCTCAATTTTTTTAGAGTCGCAGAAAGATGAAAAGAAATTGATATGACCGATAAAGGGATCTTGAGGTATCATGCCTGCTTTACACACATCGTGCCTGAAATTAATCAAATGAAGAAGAAAAAAGTCTCATAAATTTAAAATAAAATCCCAACTTCAAAATAGTTTCTTGATTGGTTAGCTTTAGCAACGAATGCAATTCATAGATGTTATCAAGTTCGTCAAAAGCATTTCTGATGTCAATGTGTGAGATAAAAGACAAGACTGACAATATCTTTGTGTATGCAAATTAACTGTCAGAAAAATCACTCATTCACTTCAAGGGAATTGTGCATCGGCGATGTCCATGTTTATAATTTTCAGATATATTTGTGAGGATGCACAGTTGTAAACACAATTGAGTCATATATTTATTTTCCCATCAGGATAGTCTGTTAATGGTTGATATCATAAAGTGTGCGTTTTTCTTAATGATGTCAAGGAGTACACTTTGACAGGTACGGAACTATATAGTTCTAATCTTGTATCTACTTACAAGATATTAACAAATCGTCTATACTCGCTTTTAAGTCGAGTCAAACTACAATCAATTCCCGGTCTGTCGTAACATAATGCGAACGCCGATTAGAGTCTATAATGTGTGTTATGCTGATTACTCCTAATAAACTGCACATGCCCCAGATTTGCCGTAGCATTATGTGACCCGTCTGTTTAGTTTGCAGTTATTCATCCTATAAATGAGTATATATGATAGATATTTATATGATATGATATTTATATGATATGATATTTATACGATATGATATGTATATGATATGATATTTATATGATATGATATTTATATGATATGATATTTATACGATATGATATTTATATGATATGATATTTATATGATATGATATTTATACGATATGATATGTATATGATATGATATTTATATGATATATGATATGATATTTATATGATATGATATTTATATGATATGATATTTATATGATATGATATTTATACGATATGATATGTATATGATATGATATTTATATGATATGATATTTATATGATATGATATGATATGATATTTATATGATAGATATTTATATGATATGATATTTATATGATATGATATTTCGTACATCTTTCTGGTGTGTTGCTTTAGTAAAATCCCTTGCATCGGAGTTTTATTTGACTATTGACAGTATACACGTTTTAGTCATCAGTCAAGTTGATGTTACTTAGCTTTCAACATTTTGTTTCTTTTTCTAAAATTTAAAACTACAAAAGTGTGTGTTGAGAAGTTTGTAATAAACAAACACCGCCGTATGCATTATTGATAGTTAATGTTATTTTTAATGGGTTTGAGGATTCTAAATATAACACTTTTCATTCCGTAACAGCATGCTTGCGCAAATCCTTCATGTAGAGTCGGACTGCTATGATGGCCTAATGGTTAGTGCGCCCGTCTCGGACTAGGAGGTCACGGGTTCCATCCCCGGCCGAGTCATAACAAAGAGTTATACAAATGGTACTAACATGTGCTCGCTATGAGCCCAGCATTAGGAGGTTAGTGTTATGACTGGTCGGCCTGGTGTTAGGAGAACGTGTCTGGTTGGGACATCATGCTATATGTCTGCGGCATGATGTCCCAATGCTAGACATCACTATAACCTACCACAATGCTGACGTCGTAGCGATATGATTGAAATATTGTTAAAGCTACGTCACAAATCCAAATCACACATATACACACACTTTTATGCAACGTGTAATCTAACATACAGCACATATATGTTATAAAACGAGATTAACTGCAAACAGCACAGACCCAGATCTGCCGTCGCAAAATGATAAGTTAATGCCTTGTTAAGAGTAATCAGTAGAACAAACAACATAAACAGGAGATAATCTTCATGAATGCCCTAAATCGAACTTGTATTGAGCAATATAATATCAGATATTCTGTCTTAAGAACGCCGTACAAAATGCATGCGCCAAATTTACTTTCAATGTAGTCTAGGTACAAATATCTCTGATGTATACAGTATGAAAAGGAACGATGCGTTTCAATGATTAGTGAGGTATGTCAATTTACGACTGCTAAATAATTAATAGGTTGCTGCTTTTAACTGAAGTCCCTTGTAAATGATTAATTATCGGCACTAATTAAGGTGAATGTTTTTTTTTTGCCCACGTGTGCCTTGTCTTCGAAAGCAAAACGTTTTGCACGGGTACATCTTTATCAGAAGAGGTTATCTTGGTTCGCCCTTTGCTAGACATAGCTCGTCATCGGTCACTTTTTTAGGGGTTTGGGGAAATAGTTTGTAACGTTAATAAGGTGAATCTTCATAGAAAAGATTTAAATTTTTTTAACCCATGCATCTCACAAACTGTTCGCCTCCTTCATCACTAGTATGAATATAACTATGCTAGCAAAATTAATAATTACCCCATTATGTAGTAGTACTAATAATCACCCCATTAGCTGATCATACTAATAATTACCCCTTTAGCTAGTCATACAAATAATTACCCCATTAGCTAGTCATACAAATAATTACCCCATTAGCTAGTAATACAAATAATTACCCCTTTAGCTAGTCATACAAATAATTACCCCATTAGCTAGTAATACAAATAATTACCCCTTTAGCTAGTCATACAAATAATTACCCCTTTAGCTAGTCATACAAATAATTACCCCATTAGTTAGTTATACAAATAATTACCCCTTTAGCTAGTCATACTAATGATTACCCCATTAGCTAGTAATACTAATGATTACCCCATTAGGTATATAAATAAGAAGAGCAACACTGTTAATTATCATCATTAAGCATATCAATCATGATTCGAACACTATGAATTACCCCATTAAGTAGTTACTAATAATTACCCCATTAGGTAGTAATACTAATAATTCTCCCATTAGGCATATCAATAATGAAAACAACATCATTAGTTACCCCATTAGGTAGTAATACTAATAAATACCCCAATAGGCATGTCAATAATGATAGCAGCACTAATAATGACCCCATTAGATATATAAATAATGATAGTAACACTATTAATTACTCCCATTAAGTATATCAATAATGAACGTAACACAATTAATTACCACATTAGGTATATCAATAATGAACGTAACACAATTAATTACCACATTAAGTATATCAATAATGAACGTAACACAATTAATTACCACATTAGGTATATCAATAATGAACGTAACACAATTAATTACCACATTAAGTATATCAATAATGAACGTAACACAATTAATTACCACATTAGGTATATCAATAATGAACGTAACACAATTAATTACCACATTAAGTATATCAATAATGAACGTAACACAATTAATTACCACATTAGGTATATCAATAATGAACGTAACACAATTAATTACCACATTAGGTATATCAATGAGGATAGTAACACAATTAATCGCCTCATTAGGTATATCAATGAGGATAGTAACACAATTAATCGCCTCATTAGGTATATCAATAATGAGAGCAATATTATTAATTACCCTCATCAAGTATATCAATCATGATTCTAACACTATTAATTACCCCTATAGGTAGTAATACTAATAATTAACCCATTAGGTAGTAATATTAATAATTACCCCTTTCGGTAGCAAAACTAAGAACTATCCCATTTGGCATATCAATAGTAATAGCAACAGTATTAATTACATTAGGTAGTAATACTAATAATTACCTCATTATGCATGTCAATAATGATAGCAAAAATATTAATTACCCCATTAGTTTGTAATACTAATACTTACCCCATTACGTATATCAATACTGATAGCAAAATCAGTAATTACCCAATTATGTAGTAATATTAATATTTACCCCATAACGTATATCAAAAATGATTGTAACATGATTAATTACCTTATTAGGTATATCAACGATGAGTGTAATACTAGTAAGTATTCCATTAGGTATATCAGTAATGATTGTACACTATTAATCACCTTCATTAAGTATATCAGTCATCATAGTAACACTATTAATTACCCCATTAGGTAGTACTACTAATACTTGTCAGGTTACTCGCGGGTTATGAGCGTTATTCGTATAGTATTGTACAAGCCCCGCCTGTCAAAGGGTAAGTGTTAAGTCCCACTTGTCAAGGGGTATTGTACAGCATATAATAATAATAACTATAACCCACTCACTTTTGATACTCGTTATCTAAAAGATGACCGCACTCGATATAATTGCCCGGTTCGAGTATGAGAATAGATATAGTAAACTGAGCAGGTATATTGAACAAACAACTCCGAGCCCCCGTAAAGATAAATAAACAATTTAATCAATTACATACACAGTTATGAAACTTCCTTTCATTAGGAATACATACGGTTTAGAAATACAACTTTCACCGAATTACAATACGATTTGAATTAGAATTAAACAAATTAGCCGTTCTATTACTGATAGTTTAAATCATCTTAGGATCGAGTGGTACATAAGTCAATAACTTGTTCGATTTTCATAACCTGCTAGTTTTCGGTCCACGTTCACTGTTCAATCCAATGTTGTTCTAGAAGTCCCTTTCTCTCTAGATAATCTGCACTCGTGGATGTTTCCGCTTGATTCCGGACTTGTCCACTGTCTCATGCGTACACTGCAATTTCCGTCTCTCCCAATTTCTTTTCCCAAAGTTTACGTCGCTATTCCCGGAACTTCACGATCTTCCCAAAAGACTATTTTCTTCGTTTCAAAAGAAAATTAAAACAACCTATGTCTCTCGTTGCAATGGTTACAGTTGAGACTGTCCATTATTCCTGGTTCGAGCAATCAGATATTTCTATCAGTGATAACAACTTTACGGCTATTAACATGTCCTCAAATGACGGTAGTAAAACAAATTGTTAATTTGTTTTGCCTTGACCTAATACATTAACGTACTACACAGCGAGGCGTACTACACGCTGTCACTAAATTATCTATGAAATAAAAATTCGGTGAATTCACACGTATTCTTATAACCCTTTACTAACGTAATACATTAAATTCTTATAACACAATCATTATTCAAACGATTTGATACATTCAAGAATTAACGTAGCACTCCCTATCCACAACTCAGCATAGTGTTTTTACGACATAAATTAACACTACGTCATTCTCAACTAAGAATTAAGGTAAGAATTCCAATTTATAATTCAAAAGCACATTATTATACAAATGTATCAAATTAAATCAATTATACAAATGTATCAAACGAAATCCTGCAGACCTGTAAACTAAGCAAGCATCGTATAAATTGCATCAACAATATACATGGAATTGTGACAGTACCTTTGTGTTTTTGGTGTGTCCCTTCCTTAGTTTGGCGCTTTTTCCCCTGGACTATGGTTTAACGGATGTACTTCTCTAAAATAACATCCGGAGCCTTTACTAACTAATTCTACCTATTTCTCTCTTACAGAGCAATGTCAAGACTGGCTTCTAATTTCACTAGATCGTTAATATGTTCTACGAATCTTCGGGTGAAAACACACCCCTTATTTACCCGTGATCAATCAGAATCACATGTATTCTCTCCCGCTTTCCTCTAAAAGTCGCTTACGTCATGGTCAATATGACATGCTTGGTTTTAAGTAACAGAATTTCTGCATTTTCTCAATTCTGACACTTTCCGTGAGAAAAGAAACTTTTAAATGTCGCCAGCGGTCAGCCCAGCTGCTTTGTAAACAACGATTAATTAGTACAACGGTCGCCTCCTACTATACAGATCCCTCTTTGGCATAGCTTGTCATCATAAATCTAACTAATGGCTATATGGCCTCACCTAGTGGTTTATTAATAGATCGACTGAAATTTGCCACTTCATAATAATTACCGCCATTATGTATATCAATAATGATTGTAGCACTATTAAATACTCTCATTAAGTATATCAATCATGATAACAACACTATTAATTACCCCATAAGATATATCAATGAGTAACTCTAGTATTCACCCCATTAGGTATATCAATAGTGATAGTGACAGTTATTCACCCCATTTGGTATATCAGTGATTATAGAAACTCTATTATTCACCCCATTAGGTATATCAATAGTGATAGTGACAGTTATTCACCCCATTTGGTATATCAGTGATTATAGTAACTCTATTATTCACCCCATTAGGTATATCAATAGTGATAGTAACAGTTATTCGCCCCATTTGGTATATCAGTGATTATAGTAACTCTATTATTCACCCCATTAGTTATATCAATAGTGATAATGACAGTTATTCACCCCATTTGGTATATCAGTGATTATAGTAACTCTATTATTCACCCCATTAGGTATATCAATAGTAATAGTAACACTGCTATTCACCCCATTTGGTATATCAATAGTGATAGTAACAGTTATTCACCCCATTTGGTATATCAGTGATTATAGTAACTATATTATTCACCCCTTTAGTTATATCAATAGTGATAGTAACACTATCAATTATCCCTAGTACGTTGTAATATTAATGGTTGCAGCTTCTTAACTAAGCGCTTAACAATAAGAGGTTACTGTTAGCACTGCTCGGCCCGGTGTCCGGATAAATTCACACTATTAATTACCCCATTAGATATATCAATAATGATATCCACACTATTAAATACACCATTAAGTAGGAATACTAATAATTGACCTATTAGGTATATCAGTATTGATTGTAACGCTATTAATTACCCCCATTAGTTATATCAATGATGATAGTAACACTATTAATTACCCTCGTTAGGTATATCAATGATGATAGTTACACTATTAATCACACCAATAGGTATATCATTGATGAAAGTAACAATGTTAATTATGGGGTTTTATTTTTAAAAAATCTTATGACATAAGATATTTGTTAATGGAAGCAGCGTCGAGCTATCATCCAGCATGAAAAATCTTATTTCGCTACTCTTCCTAATTGCCATATCGGCATGTAGTTTGACTAATATACTAGTTTGACATACAGAAGGATTTAAATTAAATTATAGTGATCTGACATCTTGTAATTGCTAGTCTTCATGTATGATAGTCAAATCGATATGGCGTTTGCATCAGAAGACTTCCATGATCAGACACGTAAAATGTGTCAATCTGATGTCCAACATGGCCACTCTAGTAGTATTCTCGAAAATCTTATTTCTACTTTAGAATGGATGGTTTTAAGAACATGGGGTATCGATTTAAAGTCTTGTGATATACTATCTGCATGTGAATGGATCCGGAGTGAATATTACATATGACCACCAGTATAGTTATAATAAAATTCTTTTAATGAATGCTTGCACGGATTTGATAGTCGTATCAACATGTGGTTTTCATTAAAATACTTCCTTCAAAACATTAGCTGACATAATAGTACCAATATGCTGATATAGCCACCAAAGTAAATGCATTAACTGCCATCTTGAAAATCGTAATGACTCCTTTTCGTGAATGGAGTATGATGTCGACATGGCATTTTCAAGAAAACGCTTTGTAACAGGTAATGTTCGAAAATGTTGGCATTCTAACCTCTAATATGAAAAATAAATAGACCATCTAAGAATCTAGCTATCACAACTTCCGTTTTAAAACAAAATTGTGGAACTGACATTTGGATTTTCAAAAATAACAAATATTGCAATATCTAATTATCCTCTTGCTGATCAAAAGTATTGCAATAAAAACTCGAGCTGACAAACACCCTAATGATCCTGACGATCATCCAAACGTTATTCTTAAGGCAGTTATCAAACTGTCTCTAATCCAACCATAGTTACACTGATTATGTTCTAAGAGGTGGTACAAACCGTTTTGCTGTGTTGGTTCCCAATATTCACACACTCGTTAGACAAGACCACGAGATGGGCGATGAGAGTGCAATGGATTGTCAGATTTATCTTGTTTCTGATTCAGGCTGACATATGTATCGAAGTCCCAATAAGCTTCCCAGGTGATGCAAATTAATAATACCACTTCATCTCAGTGGAAAAGCATGGGTCATGAACCAAACGTTCGGTGTATGTGTCGAATAACGGCAAAAGACAATTTTTTTATAACATTAGATAAATCTGCATATTCGGTTAATTTTGGGACAAGGAAAACAATGTTTTGAATATGCGCTTGTCTACACAGACAATTTCTGGACCAGATATTCTAAATATCAACTATAGGAGACAGAACACCAGAGGCTTCCATCAGCGTTACAGAATTTGGGGGTGGGAGTGGATTACTAGCAGACCATAAAATGTTTAAATGTATACTGTTACCTGACGATTATATGTATGGGGATTCACGGCAAAATGATAATAAAACGCATATGTCAGCTCTAAGAAAACATCACTTAGCCATCGGACGAGTTTACCAGCAGCTCTGTAAGTAAACATCACTTAGGCATCAGACGAATTTTCAACATCTAATATAAGTAGAATTTATATTTGCAAATACGAGAACATATATCGGATACTACTGTAAATAAAAATCGATTTCGTAATTCTCATAGATAATTTGTTCAGTAGAAAATATTTCACTTATAAAATCCCAAATGTCTGCATTAATGCATAGCAGTCATTCGAGTTTGCGACCCTCTGTGATTATATGTTAAAGGTAAAATAGAGCCAACAAAGAAAATTATATAAATGTCTAAAATATCAATTAAAAAGTTGCAAAATGGTAAAGTAGTGAACTTAATCAGACTAATAACCCACGTGCTTCAGCTGAACGGTGAACACTTCTTGCAAAGATCATTTGGAAGGATTGGACAAGATCGAATCTTCAGAACATCTGATGCGCATTATTTCAAGACGTTAATATAGTTATTCATAGTCGATCGTAAAGTAGCTCTAACGTTTCAAAGGTTCCTCTAGTTTTGACCGTTCCGTGCCCTAAAAGGTTAGAGCGCCCGCTTTAGATGCGGAAGTCATACCAAAAACATAAAATTGGTACAAGCGGCTGTCTCGCTTGGCGCTCAGCATTAAATGGTTAGTGTTAGGATTGGTCGGTCTTGTGTCGGGATAATGTGTCTGAGCTGGATATGATGTCATAAGTCTGCGGCATGATGCCCCAATGCACGACATCACTATAAGCTGTCCCACTGGAGACATCGTATCGATGGGACTGAAAAATTGTTTAAAGATACGTTAAAAATTCGAAGCACACACACTCACATCCATATAGTCCTAGTCAAGGTAACTTTAGACAGAGCTACATATGCAAGTACATACGATTGCAAAGCAAGGAGTTGACTAATTTACAAGCATATACCCGAGTACAACACGCTTTGGTTTACCGTCAGTCAGAAGTTAAAATATCGAGAGCAAAACTCGAATATATCTCCTGATACGCAAAATCTTTTTCCTCAGTATTTTAGCGAAATCTCTGACTTCGGAAAACGAATAAGTAACCAAAGAGTTAAATTCGCAATCAAATCAATGTGAAACTTGCCAAACACAGCAACTCAATTGAATATTCACTAGAGTCACTCTAGAAACTAACAATTAATACTGGATCCTTCAACAGAAACCACTAGGGGCATTTGGTATAAATGAAACGAATGTAACCTTCCCAATGCACACTTGTGAATATTTCGATCAGGCACCAGTTTCTAAACGATACGCAATTCTTACATGATATATTATGCGTCTTATCAGTGCGGAGATCTAAACTAATCTAACCGAATTCCAGTCTTAGGACAAAAGATGGAAATTATATTTAACTAATCTGATCAAATTCCAGTCTTAAGACAAAAGATGGACATGATATTTAACTAATCTGACCAATTTCCAGTCTTAAGACAAAAGATGGACCTGATATTTAAAAATGCAAAACTCGAGTGTAGTGATAATCGTGAAGTACTTGCAACCCTAGTCGTTAAGATTAAATCATTTTGTTATGATCTTATAGCCACATCTTATTTATATTCTCCGAGAAGGCTTGGCATGGTTTGGTTTCTTGATCATATGTTAAACACGTACAAATCATCCTTTCACAGAACACAGACAATTCTAAAAGTATAATAACCTGCAATAATTTTTGACCTTTGAAGATTGTTACAATCGCAGCTGAAATATTAGTGTTACTAATGAGGCCATTTGCAAATTTTCAAACAATAACTAATTCAGATTGAAATAAGAGTGAAAGAGCTAATCAGATTTATCTTCATAATTATTTTCAAAAATTTACGAAAACTTTCATTGGTACAAAGCCTTTGTTTGACCAGAAACTAAAATGTTTTGAGAAATAATATCCTTTTGTCCAGTAATTATTCTATTACGTATTCATAGCGACAATCGATCGCAAAAGTTACGAACTTAAACCTGAAAGAGTGTAGCGTAAATCTAGATAACTTTTAATTATCGTACGCTAGTCTTTTTTATGCGACAAGGCACACGCGTATGCATCAAGCAAAACTTTAATTAGTACTAACAACAATACAAGTACACAAAGACCGCTCTTGAAGAGAGCCGCCTAGTAATTAATGAAGCACATACCGGACTAATTAATGAGGCACCACGTTTCTCTTCGGAATACCTACATCGGAGATATTGATACGAAGGCTATCTTAGGAGAAATTTTGGCTCGTGCGATTTGGCATGGCTATTTAACTTTTTTAAGACTGAGTAATTCTGTACTATCGTATTTCTTTTTATAGGTCTTGCTCCGTGATCTATAGCATTCCAGAAGAGTATCTCGTAGGCACAAGGTTATAAATTTCAAATCATGCAAGGTTAGCTAATACACGAAGCGTCAGTTGGCGCGTGTTGCTCCAGTACGACTACTTTATCTGTAAAATACTTCGATCCGGTGTTAACAAAGATATATTTGTTAGTAGACAAGGTGACATGGTACGAAGATACTCATCTTTAAACAAACGACATCATGGTTTAAATGACACACGTATCCTGCAAGTATGTGTCTTTAAATGTTATTTTCCAGCAAACTATTGAACACATTTAATATTAAAACTACTAGTATCAACTATTCTACAAAAAAGTAGTCACAAACAAGCAGTAGCAGGCTTTCTATATTTGTAAATGGAAAGATAAATAACAATAAAGGATTCAGACACAAGTTTTTGAAGGCCTAATTCTAATGTCGTTTATTTCATTACCCATAACAAAACTTCAGAATAAAATGAAAATATCACAATTCTTTCATTCGGAGGCTGGAATAGCTTTCTATTTTTCGCCGACCAACACGTGTTAGCATTTCTTTCTCGGGTTCTTCATCGCTGCGGTGTTATGATCTTTGAGGTAAAGGTATTTCGTTGTTTTATAGTATTTTTCTTGGGTATTCTTTCTTTCTTTGTATTGTTTTATTTTGTTTTGTCTTATTCCTTGAGATCTTGGTCAACCTAAATACGGATTTTTCTACCTTTCAAATTTTAATTCGAAAAAATAAAATAATTAACATTTATTCTATATTACACACACTTGCATCCTTTGGTGCAAACAATAACTGATCCTGTAAATATACTGAATCTATTGCAATCGTCCAAATTTGCTGCAGAGGCCAATTGAAGGAATTATCAATACTATCCCATTGTATATTTGTATGACAACGTTTGAACAACTGAAGTTTATTTATAAGCAATGAAGCGCGTCTTAGTCCAGGTAGTGATTAATAGTCCACAGCAGTGTCTAGGAATAGTTCGTTAAAAGGTCTAGATTATGTCATAGATCAGTTAGGAAAACTGAATAGTTTTTAGGGATGGACATTAATCTTCTTGTACTAGGGCTTGTTCATCAACTATCAGACTACGAACTGACCCATATTAGCCTGAGTTTCTGTTGAAGTAGGCTAAGACGATATTTCACGTAACGAGAAAATGTGCAGTGTTTCGATCCCAGAAGTAAAATATCTGAAATAATATTTAGGTTACTTATTTAATTAATTTATAAAAGGAAATTGGTCCAAATATACGTACCTATACAGAGGGAAATAGAGGATGAAAAATACGGTTGTTGACCCGAATATAAAGGTTGAAGAGAGAGAGAGAGAGAGAGAGAGAGAGAGAGAGAGAGAGAGAGAGAGAGAGAGAGAGAGAGAGAGAGAGAGTGTGTGTGTGTGTGTGTGGTAAAAGGAATACATCGTCTTAACCTGTTACGAACGTTGAATTTTGAATGACCGGCAAGTAATCACATTATGCAGGCATGTCGGGCAACTGAGTTCGATCGTTCGCTCGATTTTATGATGAAATTTGTTTTATCGGAATAAACAGAACGGCTAATTGCATTTTTAGATAAATTGTTAATTGTACTAAGAAGAAAAAGTGTATCATTTAAGTAGCATTCTCAATTTATATAATTAATAAAGTTGTTATATTATGCATCCGTGACTGGTGTTGTTCTTTACTATATCTCTACTCAGATCGATGTTTATTCCATTAATTTCATATTTCATTTTATTATTTACCCGATCATGGCAATAAAACCATGGTTTATCATCCTCTAGATAACCGAAGCACCACTTAACAAAGGGCAATAACTTCCTGGCGGTTACGACCATACTTGCTATATTGTATGCTTAATTTTCACCATATTTACCGTAATTTCCTGTAACTTTTCTGTCTTGTAAATCTCTATAGTTCTTCTTGACCTATGGAAGAAAGGTACGAGTAATGAGTGTGTCGCTTTAAGTGCTTGAAGCAGGAACATGAAGTAAAACATGGTTCATACATTAATAAATATCACATTCAAACCTTAACATGGAAAATACCTAAAAGGAATTTTCTCTCAAGGTATTACATACAAACTAACTATACTCCATTCAATCACACATTCGATGGGAGCCTGTTTATTCTGTAATGCAAATACATACATACATACATACATACATACATACATACATACATACATACATACATACATACATACATACATACATACATACATACATACATACATACATACATACATAAATACATACATACATGCATGCACTATCTCACATAACAAGGGTAGTTGGTGTTTATAGACACACAACCAAATACATGTAAAATGAAACACTTACACAAACACCTACAAACATTTTTTTCAAAATAATTGGTCTCTTTTTTAGTGATCTGGTGGACTCTAAAAAAGACCTTTCTCTTCCTCCAAAGCACCTGGTCAATGGCCGCACCTACCTGGCAGAGCACCACACACACACACACACACACACACACACACACACACACCATCGACTCTTCGATCGTCATCATTTTATCTACATGTCCAGTTCGTTCAAGAGGCGATGAGCATGTTCCAGGTGCACGTTTGGAGTTCCTAAAGCTTCTTCCTCCTACTCATATTTAGGGTATTGATGTGTCAACGATGGTGTGAAGTATCGAATTTTGAAAAAGTACTGAACCTAAAAGTTGAACAATAACGATTTATCACATTTAAACCAGCAGTCTTTGTGAAGGGTCATTTCGACCTTTATTCTTACTTTCTTTCATTTGCAGTGTTAAAACTTCAAAGGGGCCAGTGTTCCGATTCAATGAAATTGGCCGGATATCTTAACATGGTTTCAGAAAGAGACAGCTTAACTTCCGATCCGTGTCAAATAGTCATTATTCAAAGGTCAGAGATTGTGACTGACGAAACAAATGATTGTTTAGGGAAACCTGTTAGAAACAACTACATAGTGTTGGTCGAGTAAAACTACGCGTACACATTGGATCTTATGTGAATTTCGAGTGACAACATTGATCAAACTTGTTTAGTCCGAAAGTTTCTGAGAGAGAGACAGAGAGAGAGAGAGAGAGAGAGAGAGAGAGAGAGAGAGAGAGAGAGAGAGAGAGAGAGAGAGACAGAGAGAGAGAGAGAGAGAGAGAGAGAGAGAGAGAGAGAGAGAGAGAGAGAGAGAGAGAGAGAGAGAGAGAGAGATGTTTCGCTCTCCGAGGAAGCCAAGGAAACGAATAATACTTTCCTCGTTGAACTAGAAAAGGACCAGGTGTCTGTCTTGTGAGAAATGCAAAGTTTATGATGGATGCACAAGTTCGAAAGTTAAGAGCAATAAAGTACGCTATTTTAATTTCACGTAATATTCTTTTTTCTATTGTTTGTTGTTCCACATTTTATATCGTTTATTCAATTTCATGGAAATGTATTAATGCTAGAGTTGCTATGCAATTTATCTTTTAATTGTACAATTAGTTCATTAGCAGAATTGATTGCATGCAACAAGATGTCCATATGTGCAGGATCTCATAGGGTTATTTGAAATAATTTCCTTTTGTCTGTTAGGACAATATTGATTATCGTGAGTTAACGATAACTACCTATTATATTTGCTTTTGTAATATTTAAATAATCTGAAAGAAAGGATATGTTAATTGTATGCAATAGTAATCAAACATATAGTAGCATACGGTACATTGTTGATAGAGAGCTCACGTAGTAATTTATGGCAGGGTACAACCGCATGTTGGCAGTGTATGAATACGGTAGCTAGTGTGATATGAAAACGTACGTGAAGGAATTTTAATGTACATCTAGAAAGTGGTACAAATAGCTATTTAGATAATTTTGTCCTTTAGAAAACAATTTTCCTAGGGAGAAGTACACTCGACAGTCCGAAGACGGAGTCCGAAAAAAAAAGAGAAGCGAAGAGTGATGTCCGGAAAAAGGTAGAATTGACAATTCGGAGTAAACTCTAGGAAGACCAAGAAGAACGAGGCAGTTGGAATAAGACTCAGAGAAATAAGAACACGATCGAGATGAAGGTGATACAATCAGTAGTGGACATTGCGCTCATTTTATCACTCGTTTCGATAATGTCATAAATCCTAATTAGACACTGCTAATAAATCCTGCTGATATTATTTAAGTCGAATTGAAATTACCACTATTAATTTGTTTGATTAAATTTGTAATTTTTCTTATCTAATAGGGCTCGTATTGCATTATTTATTCCTAATATTCTTGTCCAGTTCTCAGTCGATATTCTATTTTTACACTCACACCGGGTCATACTATCGAGCGAGGTCATTTACTAGACTGCGTAGCTAAATCCAATAAACTAACCCTCTTACTAACAGGGAGACGTTACAAAGTGGTGGCTTTCGCCCGGGATTATATTTGAACAGTGAGTGACATAGACTGAGTAAGATATTGAACAAAATTTAGAGTATCTATAACATTGATAAATTTGGTTATTGCTAAACAATGAATTACGAGAATGAATCGAGTATATATAAATGCATTTCTTTAGATACTGTATGACATTGTTTGATATTTCTTTAATGTATGATTTGACACTGTAAGAAATTAAAATTCCGTACTTGAACTGCTTTAATATGTGGTCGTTGTTTGAATTCAATTAATTCAGAAAGAAATATTGCCTTTAGTTGCTCTTGCGAAAAGAGATAATTAAAGACGTTTTGAGGGAGTAATTGCACATTGTTGCTGCGAGCAAGCTGAATTCGGAAAGAAACTCAGAATTGTGTAATACGAAACGCTGTTAGGTTGCTTTAAAGTGATTCAAGTTTGATGGTTAAGACCTTATTGGAATATAATACGGGTAAGTATTGTTAATGAAGCTGTTTCCTGGAAGTCAGTAAGAGCTAGTAAATGTTAGGATTAAATTTTTAGTAAAATTAATAAAGATTGATATTTTCTTTGAATTGTATTAAAGTAATGAGTTTCTAAAATATATTAAAGGTAATTTCACTTGTTTTTGAAGTACAACTATACAGAATAGAAAGGGTTGTTGAGCTAGTGGAAATTAGGCAATGTATATCGATGTGTTGTGTAGAAGAAGCAAGATACTAAAGCTTGCCAATGAATAAGCTGTGTGGAAACATATAACAAAAATACATAATATATGAATTTTGCCTAGCTACAGTTCTAAGTACCAACAGTAAAAATATGTCTTTGACCTAGAATTGGCATAGGTTCAATTCGGTTAATGAAGGTGAAGTAAGATTTCTCTAGACGATACAGAAACAAGATGGCTTTCAACTAACGGCTAACCATATTTGGTGTGACGACGCGAAACGAATATAAATAAACTATAGAGTAGGTCTTATGACGTAAGATAAATTGGTTTCTGCCGGTCGAAACTAGTTTATACCTGAAAGTAAGTCAACATCTTTTCTGACTGATGCATGGGGGTATGACCTCTGACCCTGACACTATAAATACAGATGCGCGATCAGGTCAGATTAGTTCTCCATGTCAGCAGAGAATGAATGTTTGACTCTTAATTTCAGGTAAGGACACTGTATATGTCATAACCTATTTTAAGAAATAAGTATTTTTAATGCTTGAGATTTTAATGGTAAAATTCTTTTGTGTGTAACATTACTATTGAATTCTTTTATTTATAATATATTGTAATAGAATGTTTTATGTTCATATTTAATTATATTTATGTAAGTTTATGGTAAAGGTTGAATTAGCTACCAACTTCATACTTTGATTTAATGTTGAAATAAAGTATTTCTTAAGTAAGAAAGAGTAATATCTAGCAATATATTCTAAATCAATATTCTACTTTAAGATAAGTAAAAAGTATTCTTTAAATTAATTGTTGCATTAATTACAGTTATTATATTTCATACTTCGGCTATCTTGAAATTGATTGAGAATTAACTATTGTATAATATTCTAAGGTGCAGAAGTTATACGAATAAATGAAGTTGGAAAGCTTAATAGGAAAATGTAATGTATATTTCATGAACTTTTATTATAAAGCTTTTAGATGTGTTTCTAGAATGTAGTAATATATATGTGTGTTGATTATTTAAATAAAGTTCTCCATGTCAGCAGAGAATGAATGTTTGACTCTTAATTTCAGATGTAGTGTAGCTGTTTTAACATCGTGACGGCACGCTTTTAAGAGAGCCTTCTTCCTTCTTCTCTCTCTCTCTACCTTGTGTGATTACAACGAATTTTTTATTACATAACATAAATACTTAAGCTTAGTAAACTGGCTGGTGATACAGTCGAGTAGACTAGAATGGCAACTGATAGGCAGTTGGTCAGAGAGTTTAAATATATTGGTAAAGACAAATTATGTTATGAAGGGACCCAATTAACGAATCTGTAGAGCGAATTCTAAGGAAATATAGAGACCTGCATGCGGCAGAAAAAGAGAGAATTAGACAAGCCGAGAAAAACGAAAAAATTAGATAAGCTGAAGAAAAATAAAGAGAAAAAGAAAGAGAAAGAGAAACCGAGTTAGCCAGATTGCAGGTCGAAGAAAGAGCCAGGGAGAGAGAACATGTTTAAGCAATGGAAAGACTAAAGATTGAAGCGAAATCTATGACGGGCGAAGAACTGAATGAGATTCGGGACCCATAAGCAAATGACCAGAGGATAGACGTATCGTCCAGATAACAATGCCTATTTTTAACGACAAAAACGAAATCATCGATAACTTTTTAGCTCAGTTAAAAAAGTTAGCTTTAATTCATTATATACCAAAAGACCAGTGTGCTACTAATATCTCTGCATTTTGGCAGAGCTGCCAAGAATGTCTGTCATAAAATGGCACCGACTGAAGTAGACTATTACACGCGCTTAATAAAGCTCTGTTAAGGCACTACGAGCTATAGGTTGAAAGTTTTTGCAAATGGTTCATAAACTATCAACAGAGACACGCTTAATTTCATACTCGCGTGTGCGTGATTTTCGATAAATGGAATAAAATAACAGACACCGCGTTCATTTACGAAAGCAATCGGTAGGAGATTTTTAAAGAACATGTCCTCACTACGTATCTGACAGACCTGATCGTATTTTTAGCGGATGGTGATTTGGCGATCATAGCAGATATACGTGTGATAGCTGAGCTATATGATACGCACAAACTCGTCCAACCACATATAGTGCGGAAGGGATCGACCCAGCGTCACTGACTTTAGGAAGGCTAACGGGTTGGCACCTCAGACTCGGAAAGGTCGAAATGGTGGGAAGCTAAAGGCTGAAAATCTTAGCCGCAATCAGTACTGTGGCCCCGGAAAGACCCAAGGAGTAGAAATCTGGTAAGAAATCTGAAGATGTATGCTGTGGTTGCAACAAACCTAACCATATTTTGAAAGACTGCATACAACATCGTCCAACGATAAACGCAGTGATATCGGGCACTGATAGAAGGTGTAAACCAGTACAATAGTCGAAATCAACAGCAGCTGGGATAAATGGATGAGAAGGCAACAGTGCTGTATGACACCAGTTGTAGTTACCCGGCCCTGGTGGATAGCGAATTAGGCAAACTTACTCATTATACAGGTGAGACAATGCTAGTCAAATTTGCTAATAGGACTAAAGATTCTCTTCCAGTTGTCTACATCGACTTTGATTCGCCGTATGTGAAAGGGCGAACTCAAGCAGTGTGCTTGTCAGAATTGTCGCGCGATGTAATTTTAGGATGTAGGTATGTGTTTCAACAGCCTAATCCTATGACGTGTACACCTGTACACGTGGGGTCCGCAAATTGATGAGTCGCTTTTCTAGAGGTCAAGTTAGTCCTGATAAGGGCTGTTTTGTTTTGGCAATTTGTCCTGGTTGCCTATAACGTCTGAGCGAATGATACCGTTTACGTTCAGGCTTTATCATTGGATACGGCATGCTTCTTCGGAAGGAGAAAGACACCTACTAGTACTTTGCGTCTAATCCACATTAGACGCAATGTCTCCTCTTGTCTGTATTGCCTGTGTCGTTCCTAATGATCTTTCCTTTGCTGTATATGCCTCTGTCCACTCTTCTTCTTCCATCTTGTTTTCTTCACATGATAAACCCATTTCTAGGTCTTGTACTATTTTAAAATCCTCGCGTTCTCTAGTTTTTCAGGCTTTTGGGCCAGGCTCTGCCTAATACAATACAGTGTCAAATGCATGTAAGCTTCGTTCAATAGTGCTAACATTGAAGGTGTTTTCCTTATTGACTAATCAATGTTGGGTGGCAAGAGTGACTGACCGAATGGTCACCGATTATAGACGCATACGCCTGGTCCGAGTGGTTAATACTTGCAAAGCATTGCTTCTTTATTAATCGTTTGGAGAAGAGCATCCTCCCGAGAGCGTTAATGCATACACAGTATGCTTTTTAATTAGTCGTCTCGTATGTAAAAAGTCCAACCACCTAACGGCATGCGCGAGACTTGGGCTTTTATTTGCTGGTGTTCTACAGCATCAGTACGTCCAGGAGCCATTGGGTCCTTAATCAAATATGTCTTTATGATAGAGGACATGGAATCGATCCAACCATGCACGAATCTGCAGTAGTGTGTCTATACAAAAGATATGACATCTGCTGAGAATAAAACCACAGACATGACGCTGCCACGGTTCCGTGCGTATACGCTTTCCCGGACATTTGGTTACCAAACAAGTGGAAATCGGCCCAAACACTCGTCTTTGTATGCCCGAGAGAGCAAAAGAGTATAAACGTTCAGCTAGAAACCTCAAACATCCACCAAAATCTCCCTGAAAATGGCAATATTGTTAACACTTTTCACCTCTAGTTCAGTTTGCCCTAATTGGCTGTCCATGTGAACCAAGTTTGTGTTAGCCATATTAATAATTAAAGTTACACGACACAGTTGCAAACATTCCTAATTAATATAAATTCAAATCTTCTGTACAAAGTGTACGATTGAAATCGTCCGAGGTGCACTATCAACTTTTTCTTTTTGACTAATGTATATTTTCTATTTGACTATTTAGTGAAGAACATTTTGATGTAATACAAAGCGTTTTTTCTTATGCTTGCCAATAGTACCGTTCCTTTCAAGACATTCAAAAAATATTCACACATGGTCTCAATGATTTCTTTAGGGATGATTGAGGAAGTTGATTTCACGTGGGTGGATTGGATTTCGTCAGTCCCGAAAACTCATCCCAACGCTTGGCCAAACGAGTAGGTAGTCTCTTTCTGTTTCCTTTTTTTTTTTTTGGGAGGAGAGTGGTGCTGCACACTTCCAGGCGGTGGTGACATCTTTCTTCATTCAGGGGAAAACACGTTGAAATTCATCGTTTGACACAAGTCGTATTTTTTACTGGAATGCGTCTCAGCTGATGGTTGGTATGAAGTATTATCTTCATGATGGACATCACTTGACGTTGAGATATTTGCAACGGACTAAATCTTGACAGTTCTTGTTTTGATAAATCCAATAAACTTTGTAATACTCCCGTCCTTTCTTAAACTTTGGCCTTGTGGGATAGGTAAATTTTTATCGGCAGCCACTGACTCTAATGAAGAGAAAAAGGTTGTCACCACCATCTGGTTTCATCATAATTGGGAAAGACGCGTGTTAAATCGGGTTTGGCAGGCATCAAGCGCAATGCGGCGGAAGTTGAACACGCTGGATACACGGTCACCAGAGACGTAATTTATGGAAACATGATTGCGTCTTAGCAGCAGTGCCTCTCTTTCTGGTAGAAGTTGTAGGCATGAGGTGTTTCAGTAGCTTTGTCTAGCGCATGAGTAAGTTAATGAGTTTCTACCTGTTTAACTAAAATTGAATATTAAATTTGTCTTTTGGATTTTTAAATAAGACTATGTAATATGCATTGAAACTGGTGATACGGTATGCTTTACTTTGTTAAAACACAGTTTGGGTAATGTAAATGATACTGTTATTAAAATGATGCCCTTTGTGTGTCGAAATCAATATAACCAGTTTTCTAAAATGGGTGTGTTCGTTATGTTCACTTGGGTTTTATATCAATTAATATTAACTTTGGCACAGTCAGCCACTTCTTGCGTCCAGGCATCGAAGCCAAAATGTTTCCAGTCACGTACATCTTAGTGTTTGTGGAACCAACAAGCTACATACACATCTTTGTAAGCATCAAAAGTCGATAAAGCGTCAATAGTCTTATCTTCACACAGATGTAGGGACTATACGGTACGAAAGCGTAACTCTTTTAACAAAATATGAGTCTATTTTGCACATTTAAAGTCGGAGGAGCGACCATGGTGTTTTTGTAGGATTTTTTCGTAAATAGTCCACAGTGAATCTGCTAGTAAACGAAATCCCAGAAATGTAAGCACTAATACACACAACTCAAGTCGGAGACCATCAAGCATGTTCCCGTTTAGCCGAGTCTTTCTGCTACCATTCGTGAAGAGACACACTAAAAATGAGGCACTTGACTTGTATTATCTTTCTTACAGGTAGATAAATCAAGATCTGGTCAATATTTCGGGTGTGGATCCATTTATTTAAGCCATTTCCCTTTGAGCGTTTGGAATTGACTTTCAATGTCACAATAACCAAACAAAATAACAGGCAACAGGTATTCTCCTTTGAAGGGTGCTTTTCGTTGAGGTGACGTTGACATTCTGAGGTGTTCGCACAGGCACTGATGAGATCCGTAGGGTGGTGCACTCACGGCATCACGTTGACTATGAAACCAGTAAAGAGGCAAGAAAGCAGGTAACTAACATATTGTCACTTTAAACTCTTTGTCCATATAAACACTTTTGTCTGCATAAACTCTTCTGTCATCAGTTACCGTTATCGTGATTATTAAAAAAAAAAAATTGTGCCACCCCCGGCCATGATCTCTCATGTTAAATTCCCATTTATCCTCTGATTTGCTCGCTCATGTTAAATTTCCAATTATCCACACCCCCAATAGGTTCTGCTTGCTAAATTCCCATTTGTTTTCCGATAAACTCTCCAACGTTAAATTCCCGATTTTCCCAGGATAAGTTCTTTTCTCTTCGATCAGCTGTTATTATTATTAATATGTAATAAAAAGAAAACCCATGCTTATATAAGAAGTTGTAAAGAAATATTTTACTCGTGAAACGAAAACATTTTGTATTTTTACGAAGGAATTTTTTTTTCTTTTACATGTAATTAATGTTTGAAATGTGCACTATATATTTGACAACTCAATACGTATTGTCAAGTATTCAAAATCCGTCAGGCAAATAACTTCTTTTACATTAAACTATCTGTAGCGGTAATGTTTTGTTGTGAAGGGTTTGCCTCTGTTTTATTCATAAAGTCATTACAATCAAAATGGTTTGGTTTTATTTTGCAGAATTCCGAAAGCATATTTAAGAAAGGCATACATTTTGATATATGGTAGCAGTTATTGTATTCCTTTCGAGTATTTGTCAATGTTATAAACCTGAGAGCAGCTGGAATATGAGGCTATAATGAATGGAAAATAGATGCAGAACTTATTCATTGTAGATGAATTAGATATTCAAGAGAATTACAAGGCTTATCTCTAGTTATGACTTATCGAGAGGTCATCAATACAAACTTAGTCCATCGTGCTATCAGAAAATTACATGGGATCAAAGTCCAAGATAATTCAATTTGAATCAATCAATATCTTCTGGGTATACGTATTGTAGCTAACGCAGCTAGCAATAAAACAGTCTGACAAATAGTACAAAAACATAAAAGAAAGCTCTTTTCAATGTGAATAAGAGTCGTTAGATTAACAATATTGAATTTGGTTTCCTCGTTCTCAAATAATTCCATAATAACTTGAGCTATACACGTCACTTTGATTATATTTTTTCTAAAGTCTTATTCCTTATTGTTTTTATATATATCTTTGAAGAGACATTTACATGTATATGTTAGAAGAAATATGTACGAGTGAAAACTTTTAATCTGTTTGAGTTATTTATTTAGCTTTTTTACAAACCTTCTTTCGTGTTTGCCCTGAAAGACATACGCTCTTAGCCCCGGCCAAAGATTAAATTAGAATTAGAAGAAACTGAGTTTATCAACGCAGAAAATATTTTTAAATACGTTCATTACCTCATTCACTCAGTCAATTTCACGAAAATACCCTTGTAAAATGGCGATCCATATCTACAAAACGAAGTATTAGTGTACTGTTTATGCTGGTTGATTCATTAGGTATGTTTCAAAACGACTAATTCAGTACGGCTGCAAGGTCGCTGATTCTGATTCTGATTCTCTTAGACTCTCTGAAAACTGTCAGCTACCAATATTTAAGTGTAATTATAACATTCAGATTTAAAATGACCTTTTTTTTAACTTTGCATGGTATTTGAAAACTGCGAACAAATAGTGTACGTCACAAATTACCTTATCGCGATACAGTGGCGCCATCTATGATGGCGCGAGAAACAACGTGAGAATGAAATGGCTTTATAAGTGTGTGTGTGTGTGTGTGTGTGTGTGTGAGAGAGAGAGAGAGAGAGAGAGAGAGAGAGAGAGAGAGAGAGAGAGAGATTTGGATTTTTTAACTTAATTGTTCAGTCATATTGCTACTATTTCTGCAGTGTGGCAGTTTATAGTAAAGTCTAGCACTGTGCCATCATGCCGCAGATACGTAGCATGATGGCCCACCCAGTCATTCTTTCTGACACCATCCCGACCAGTCATAGCACGAAGGTCTTAAGGCCGAGTGCCTAGCGAGGCAGCTGTTAGTACCATTTTTTATGTTTTTGGTATGACTCAGTCGGGATTTCAACCCGTGACCTGCTCTAACCACTTAGGTCACCGGAACGATTGAGTGATAAATGAAGCAAATACTTGTGTCAATATCGATGATGTTTGAAAGATTTTGATTTTTATTTCATAAAGTGGCCGTTTCTGCTTTTTTAAATTACAGCCATTTATATTACAATTATCCATCTTGATCTTATCGTCTACGGCAGATTATCCATGTTATCGTCTACAGCAGATTATCCATATTATTGTCTACATCATAATATCCATAGTATCGTCTACAGCAGATTATCGATATTATCGTTTGCAGCAGAATATCCTTATTATAGTCTACATCAGAATACCCATATTATCGTCTACAGCAGAAAATCCACTTGATAGTCTACAGCAGAATATCGATTATATCGTCTAAAGTAGAATATCGATATTATTGTCTACAGCAGAATATCCATAATATCGTCTACAGCAGAATATCCATAATATCGTCTACAGCAAATGTTTGCTTTGTTACCTGTTTTATTGGTCCAGTAAGGTAATGACTACTTAATTAAACTGATTGAGAAAATGTGTGTGACGGCTTTCCACAGAAACATCACAGAGGAATATGATGATCAACCGTCATGTACAGTGCGCACAGTTATCTACCCTTTCAAACAGACATAACGTAACTATTTTTCCCTGTAAACCAATAACGTGTACAATTGAGGAAAGAGGGATATTTCATTAATTACAGGCAAACCAAAAATTGTTTTATACTTAGCCTGACATCTATCTTTCAAATAATATAATCCTATGGAAACAATATGCAAATTAGGTATTGTTTCTAAAATGTATCCCATCATAACCGATACAAGAGAGTCGTCTGCTTTAGAAATATGCAATGCTTATTTCTTGTCAATTTATGTTTTCCTGTTGGATCATAAGTAAGTCTACATATTTAACCTCAACTTCAAAGGCTTCTCTTTTACTAGACTAAGCTTTATCATGTCAAAAGATGGCTGCTTGTGAGATATAACACTGTAAATGAACCGTGTTGTTAAAGATGAAGAAATACTTAGATCTGCAGTGATACTACTTCATAAATGATGGACTTATTTCCCAAAAATCAGTCAAAAAGTTGCATGTGATAGTATAAAGTGAATCGTCCCTCGCTTTACCCCCAAATTCAATGTAACATAATATAGTCAAACAAAATTAAATATATTTGCAAGCTGAAAGCAACGTAATGCACGTTTTAATTTACAGGGGAGTCTTAGAGGAAAGATTATAGCTGTATTAACAATATACACTAGTTTATGTTAATTATTTTTAAAAGAGTATTTGTCACGGTACTGATTATTTACCAGACAGTGGCAAGTGTGTAGTTTTGGGTGGACTTACTACTGCGATTTCTCCAACAAAAAAAACTCGATGGCGTTAGTTTGCGAATTAATTGAGACTGAAATTATTTTTGGAACATGCCAGGGACAGACAAAAAAGAAATGGATACAAATATTTGTCTAAGTGTCTGACAATGTATGCTTTCAAACCGTACCAAGTGGTTACATTGTCTCGCGTCCTTTCACTCAGTAAAACGATTTATTATCGGCCCTCTGCCGTTTCACGTTTGTCTTGCTGATAGGGTGATCTTCAATTTGTTTATTTTGCAACTAATAACTTAAACCAGCAAGCAATAATGGATTCCGAAAAGTGTAGCTGCCATAGTTTTGGCGGTGTTAGCTTGCATCGATCAAACTGAATCATAATTATGTAGTTGATGACTTTTCGTTAATGAGAGATTTATCAGGAAATATTCCTTCGCATAATTTTGCACCTGAGCATACTCACAAATATTTGACAAGAACACTTCATCTCTCTATCTAACTATCCTCTCTCTCTCTCTCTCTCTCTCTCTCTCTCTCTCTCTCTCTCTCTCTCTCTCTCTCTCTCTCTCTCTCTCTCTCTCTCTCTCTCTCTCTCTCCCAACTGTATGTGTGTCTAAGTGAACAAGCTGATATCTTCTTCTCCGTAAAATAACCCACCAATAATAAACTTAACTACTAAATAGCAGGTCAAAATGCCGGAAACGCATTGGAGAAACTTTAAGCCCATGCATTGCTTTTGTCACGACAAATCCAAAGGTAGGGGAGCTGTCTATTATTTGACGGTACCTGTCAATAACAGAAACACCATAACTTCTCAACAGACGTCTTGGCAATAAATTTTTTAATTGCACCTTGAAAGTGAAACTAATGAAAAGTATTTCAATTCTTTTCTTAGAGTAACCTTTGCTAGGGCAAACCAGCGTTGCTGTACGAGTGGCTCTATAAATACGTCGTCTTAAAAGAGCGAAGGAAATAACATTATAATAACAATAACAATAATATTCGCGGTAATCTCCGTTTAAAAGCAAAAAGGTCATACGCGATGATCTTTCAAGCTATTCAAACTATGTGTTTGTAAATTTCCATATTGCTTCACTTCATTTTCGACTTCAGTGACTTTTAGGATTTGTATTCTGTTATTTAATATTAGCCATTATAAATCAGATTAGAACTTAATATTTGTTTAGGTATTTTGTGTTTTTAATTTAATTCATTTTTTTTCCTTTAGATTAAAACTGCCTGATAATTTATTTTTATTCTATAGGTGTCACTTTTTATGTCATACATGTTCAACAGTAAAATATTTATGTGAGTAAAGTATACAGCTAAACTAAACAATTTCACAGTTGTCACCACACACACACACACACACACACACACACACACACCCCTAAAAAGACAAACAATAACCTTGACTATTTGTTTCAGTGAATTTGAAAACTGCATGTTGTTATGTTTAAGATCTTACAAAACGCAACAAGCAAAGAGTGAAGATAACAAGCTTTATAGAATGTAACAAATAATTTATTTCCCTAGAAAAAAACAAGGTAAAACTGAGAAGAAATACTTATGGTTCTACGAATCAAATCCAAACTTAATCCAAGATTTTAAAAAATAGAAGTCATAGTAGTAAAACTTTATAACGAAACTGAGTTCGAATCTTGATGAAATCCAAATTGGAAGGCTATGACGTATGCTATATTCATCGTCGAACTACTGTGTCAACAATTCTTTGCTGAATCGAAACATAGTATTTCAGTGTTTGAATTCTTTGTAAGTTTCGATCACTGTCCTTGTCCAATAAATAGTTTAAAGCACAAGTATTTCCAGGGAAAAAGAAACTCTTATTATCCAAACAAAAATTAAGAAGAAGAAAATTTAACTCAAACTGGTCACAACAAAACACCTATAAGTGTGAATGGTTTAAAGCCCGAGTGCCCAAATACTCTTTAGAAAACAGTTATACACTAATTTAAGACGAAAACAGATATAGGGTCACAAGATCATCTTTCTAAAATAAGATCGAAGCTTTTTACATACCTAACATCACGTACGCCTAGTAGGACCTTCAGTAACGCCAATGATTTTTACTCTGGGGAAAAATAAAAAATTTTGTAAAAGTTGTTTACTTCAACTCTTACTGATTCTGAATCAATGTTAGAAACTAGGTCCGCATTGTATACAAAGTTTATATTATTAGTTGTTTATGAAAAACAGTCAGGTCAAATAGAAAAAAAAGAAATAAACAATTAAATTAAATTAATTTAAATTGAAAATTAATTACATCAAATATACATAACAATGAATGAATAGTTGGA
Source organism: Unio delphinus (assembly GCA_029339505.1). Lineage (NCBI taxonomy): Eukaryota > Metazoa > Mollusca > Bivalvia > Unionida > Unionidae > Unio > Unio delphinus. Next base: position 11,924,489 of record JAQISU010000058.1, read on the forward strand.
TTTAAAGTGAAACCGGCCACTAGGGTCATATGTTCACTATTCTGCACTGCCATTTATTTACATGGCAATGATTTAATTTATCATGTGTCATAACAATGTGTTTGAAGATAATTGTATAGATACGTAAACAATGAAAGAATACACAATCTCCTGATTTTAATGTTACTAATATGTATTATTCACGCTATCGACTGTGGCTATTCTTTTATAACTATCCTGATGTTGTTTGGTTTCAAATTCGACAGTGGCTTATATAATTCTTTCTTTAACTTAAGTGTAGCTGTTGGTGAAGCTACCGAACAATTCAGATTTAGCTGATGATCTACCAGAAGCTGTTACTTCCCATGCATCTATAAAAACAACATTGTTGATATTAGATTTTGTATCACATACGTTGGTACCTACTCTATTAACCTAGACATCGTGAGAAGTCATGTCATGTCACTTGACTGACGTTATTCAGTCGTCATCAATGGCTTCATCGGTTACAAATTGGCGCATTAAAAAGTATAAATAAAGTAATTTAAATCAGCATAAGGAGACTCAGACATCATCAGTTTATCTACACAGGAGATAAGTGAGAACTGTGCAAATCATAATGAGACTCAGACATCACTGACGACTGAGTGAGCAAAGAATTCGTCATTCGTCTCACGCTGGCAGATGGCATAAAATATGAATAAGATTTAGTTACATACTAGGAACAAAATGTTCATGGAATTCATCGGTGATGCCAACCACTGCCCATACACTTCTCTCCCAAAACTATCTCTACCTCACATCTACTGAATGTTTATAGAACTTCATTTTGTACTCCATCAGTGAAAGAAACGTTCTGGAAATGCATGAATATTTGTTGGTAATTAATGAAGTCAAAGGTAAATTAGCACAGTTCCATGAGTTTCGAGTAGGAATGAAGTCAAAAGTAAATTAGCATAATTCTATGAGTTTCGTGTAAGAATGAAGTCAAAAGTAAATTAGCACAATTCCAGGAGTTTCGTGTAAGAATGAAGTTAAAAGTAAATTAGCACAATTCCATGAGTTTCGTGTAAGAATGAAGTCAAAAGTAAATTAGCACAATTCTATGAGTTTCATGTAAGAATGAAGTCAAAAGTAAATTAGCAAAGTTCCTTGATTTTCGTGTAAGAATGAAGTCAAAAGTAAATTAGCACAATTCTATGAGTTTCATGTAAGAATGAAGTCAAAAGTAAATTAGCATAGTTCCATGAGTTTCATGTAAGAATGAAGTCAAAAGTAAATTAGCAAAGTTCCTTGATTTTCGTGTAAGAATGAAGTCAAAGGTAAATTAGCACAATTCCATGATTTTCGTGTAAGAATGAAGTCAAAGGTAAATTAGCACAATTCCATGATTTTCGTGTAAGAATGAAGTCAAAGGTTAATTAGCACAATTCCATGATTTTCGTGTAAGAATGAAGTCAAAGGTTAATTAGCACAATTCCATGAGTTTCGTGTAAGAATGAAGTCAATAGATATTAGCAACAAAATATTTGTTGTGTACACGTTTCATCATTAAAAGTCATCAGTCATCTTCGTTCATCTTTAAAATGAAAGAATTGTAACGGGTCTGAAGATAGCTAATCAGTTAATGAAATTCAAAGTACAGTCCAGTGGTATTCGTGTAATATTTCGACCAGATTTCATTTTTTTTTCAAAACCAAACATTATCTACTGTTTTTGTCGTTATAATATAGAGCTGATGCAGAATTATAAATGCATATGAATGAAAATAATCATAAATTGTGATGTGAAGAAAAATGTTTTGGAATTAAATTTGATCATCTCATCCTAACACGTGTACATAATTATATACTTATTTCTCCTATGAATTTTAAATAATGGAAAGATTTAAAGTTTGGTAAATATGGATTCCTTCAAATGTTGTCAAAGTAATATTGATGAAATACTTCATTTTCGTGTGAAGTCTAGTCGAAATCATTAATATGTCTCGTTAAGATCGACACAAGTATCAAGTATTGTCATTTATGAAATACGTCATATGACCCCAATTCTTGGGAAATTAGTTATTTACACACTCAACGGCAAGCGTTGGCATAGTATTTACAAATCTAAATAATATTCCTGTCAAAATTATTTACAGCTAACCTTTAAACGGCTCACCCAAGCGTCTCCCTGGTGGTTTAATTAACGATTTACTGGAGGAGTGTAATTCCCTGATTCCCCATTTAGCGACAGATGGACCGCAATGACGGCGGAAAATACAATTTTCATAGAGCATCGATTCATGTTGCGAAATGTATCTGATCGTGGGGAATTTGAAAAATATGGCACGATTGATATGTATGAGATTATATGTTAGATTTTAAGCGTTGGATAGAGCTAAATAAGTTATATTTTGATCTGACGTTTTCCAGCTGAATGAAATGATTTTGGAGGTTTATTTTAAATCATCGGAGCATTATTTCCTTAAATGTGATTGGCTTTTGGTATGTGTACTATATCAGTCGGCTAAAAAGGGGCTTTGTAATGCAAGTACAATTATATTTTTAATTGTTTTTCCATTCCTTAAGCTTGAATGTTTTTTCACTCAATTTCTGAGTTGTTACGACTCTATATTATTACACTAAGTAACATAAAGCGAATGCAACAAGTTAAATAAGATTTAACAAATGAATTATTTCGATAGAATACAAAGCGAAAATGTATAAGGAACTTAAAGTATTGTTAATCAATGCAAGTAATCATAAAACGTTTAATAACAACCAAAAATATAGTGTTCCAAACGAATTCCAGATCTTGATTACGCTGAATAAATTATATAATCCAGAATATCTTTGAATTAATTCACAATAATCCACGAATAATTTTAGTCCAATTATCATTTTGTAATTCCAACGAATAGTTCAAATAAATGAGTGATCTTAAATTAAAACGCAACACAACTAAAAGACTGATATAAGGATGTAACAACCTTAAATAAAAAGTAAAACAAAAAAATAAGACCAGGATTAAATCACTTTCAATATACATTTTGATTGTTATATTGGTTATTTGGTTGGTTGATTGGTTGATTTGTTGGCAGGCTGGCTGGCTGGCTGATTTACTGACTGATTGATTGATTGATTGATTGATTGATTGATTGATTGATTGATTGATTGATTGATTGATTGATAATCTTTCATTATCATGATAGAGGGTAATATGATTACAGGTACGATACATAAACTGTTTTTCTATTAATCGCATCACAATTATTAAAAATAGCTCATTGTTCTTTACAGTGCTTCACATTATATAAATATTTAAGACTGTTAACAGAGTTTTGTTTTTAATCAAATAACCATTATTTACACATTCGTCGGATCAAGTGAGTTGTGGAGAATGATGATATTTATAAACTAAAATATTTTGGATTACAAATGACCCGATGGTCTTCAATATCATAGAAAGAGATGTAAATTATAGCAAAGAAGGATACTCTTTCCTATTAAGAGTATTCTTAAGTATACATAAATAAATTCTGAAACGTTTTAACGTTAAATGATATTTATGACTGTCGCGCGATACACGAGCTATTGTAACAATGCAGTATTTGCAAATTTGTGTTTTAACTGGCAATTACCAGCTTGCAGAACTATAACACAGTTTTCAAAATAATACACAATTTCCAACCATTCTTATATGAGTCAATAATTTATTTGTATTATGACAAATATTTATATCAATAATAATTAATTTTAGGATCTTTGATCTGTGTCTAGATTTGCTTAAAATGAACCCTGGTCCAAACTTTCTTATAGTAACCAAATCTTAAGCACCATAACCGAGTAAAACTGCTTCAGATTAATCCTTGAGCCCAATTACCTGAGTCACACTGTAATTGACGACGTTTTCCCTGGACATATCATTATCAGAATGTACTTAAGATTGACCCACCGAACACAACACTTCCGTGCTAAACTTTATGCCTGAATTTAAACAGGATTTATGAGATCTCTAATTACTGGCTTTAGGAGGTCAAAGTTTAGTACTAAACTCGAGTTCAGTGTTGAAGAAGACGTGGGAGGTGTAACTATAGTCTTATCATAATGTTCATTAAATCACATGAACCAATCACTCATTAATGTGTTCGTCTTGAAATCTGAACAGGTATCTCTGTGACAATAAAGATTTAAAATTAATAACATAGTGACCCTCCTTTTATTCTGCTTGACACAGACTAAACAGCTGAGTAATTTACTGGTACGAATGGACCACCTGATCGATAACTTTGTGGCATGACATTAATAACTCTATTAATGTGTCTTTATTAACCCTTTATTATTCCAGCGTCCACTGCTTGAAAACAATGTACCGGTATATATTGAAGATTTCATATTTTCTAAACCGATTGACTTTCCAGAAATTGTTGGTGAAATATGTATAAGTTATCTTATCTGACTTTAGTTTAAAGCACGCGTTTGTGTCAATAACAATTGAACTTTAGTATCAAACAGTCGAATGCGAAAAGCCAGGCCAATGAAGAAAAACAAATTAGATACAAAGTTCAATCGTAGCGTACGATTGGTGTCTTTCTTATTTTTAAACAGCAGCCTACATTATATATATATTGAATATTGAATATCATGCAAATTGATTTGTTGTCTTTTAATTCATATTTCCAACGATGCAGACATACAGTAAATGACTTCTTTCGTACTTTTGAAACATCGGCATAATTTTCTGATTTGTTAGTGTTCATTATCGCGAAAACGTATCCGAACAAATCAACATTCTTCTTTCATAGCAAATGATTTATGGTTGATCTTTAAGTTTACAAAACCTTTGGCCATTGGTTTGGAATATACCTAATACGCAAATTATGGATATTAGCATACCTACAATTGTATTTATTTTATGGAAACGACAAAAGCCTCGTTGAATACTGAATCAGATGTCGAAATTGCACTACCCTCCTCGGTCATCGGGTCGATCTAGTGCCACCCTGTTAGTCAGGAATAATACTTGTATATCATTTACACCCATCGACGAGGATTTCAAAACGGCTATATCGCTTACAAACAAGCGCGCTTGAATGACTCAAGTAGATAATTAGCCACGCCCCTTGAGTTAAATCAAAAAAGTAATATTCCTTAATGCCCTGAATATCAAATTTAGGCTGATTATATGCATGCATGATAAGAGTACGGAATTAATTAATCATATTGCATGTTATGTCAATCCGAATACGTTGCTTTAACCGGAAATAAATTCTTATAGCAAATAATCTACTTTCTTTTTTAATTAGTGTATAATAAATCTTTAATCTGAATAATTAACGCTTAAACGCAGACAAATATTTATTGTATTATTTCCTGGTTCAACTGGCAAACTAAAATATGCTGACTGCAAATTACAAAAACCTGCTCGATTTAGTCACCCTGATAAGTAAGAGAAACTAGTAGTGTTAGCATGTCAAGACAAATGTGTATTTTAAATGAAAGTTATTAAAAGAAACCGCATTCTCCTGTTAAGATTTTCTCACAGCTTTCACACTAAAACAGAGATAATAATAGTTTCATTTTCTGTCGAGATGTATAAAGCAAGACATTTCACAACCGAGGCTGCAATCACAAAGACTATCCTTCTTATATATTGTTATATTTTTGAAAAATTTACTTCATTTTTTATTTCCTTTCTTGCTCTTTTATTTTCCACATCCCTCTTCTTCTTTGTTTACGCATATTTCGATAAAGTTAATAATATTCAGACAAAATATCTAGGAAGTATATTATATTTGATCAGATAAGGGGAATGACAATTGCATGAACTCTAATCACTTACACTGTATTTGCAAATATTCGTTATTAATTATTATCACAAGAGAGTTATATGCTTGTAGTGTATTAATCTGGGTGAAAGTTGGAGCATTGAGAATATAGAGTATAATCAAACAAAATACAGAAACTAGCTAATTAGATTAATTAAATGAAGTTCTCCATCATTCATTCTTGTGGAACCAGTCTTTAATATAATGTGTGAACACATTTGTCTAAACATCATTTTGAAATGGTAAAGTTTGATAATGTTCAGCAAAGTTTAAAAACTAATGCTTAACTGAATAAGACGACTATAAATCAGGCTTGGAACTACATTTTAAAATAATCATTACATTTATTTTATGCAGTAAAATTACAAAACAATGCATCGTTTTCATGCAGCAGAATAGTTCAAGTGTAAAATGCATGTACAAATTATGAAATATTAAAACTGCATTCTTGAAATACTTCTAGCTTCCAAATGATAAATAAGATGATGATAACAATTAAAACGATAATTGAAACATGACCATTGAAAAATCTGTCAATTTGTCTTTGTTTTTAATTGAACAAATTTACCTTTTAATGCATGTATAAATGTAAAAGGAATCATGATATTACTTTAAAAATTCTCTAAACGTTTAGTACTCACACTTACTCCAAGAATAATGTCAGTTATTATCATATTAGTTTTAAACAATTAAACCAGTCAATATAACAAGGAAGAAGAAATAAATACGTAATTATTTTTACATGTGACTAAACCAAAATTTCTTGGTACAATTATAATGAAGTTCATGCGAGTATATGCCAGCAAATATAAAATTCATTATAATTAAGATATATATTTATAAAGAAGATCTTTCAACTGCATAACAAAATAAATGTTTTGTTAGTATCTGAATTATCGTATTTTTGATAATAAGTATTTGAAAAAAATATATATTTATTTGGAAAAGATCAGATGGCAATTTTTAACTGTTTTTTCTTTCTAGACTTCCAAGTCATTCAACATACTGATTGAAGACATGTACTATACAGCAGAACTAGAAGAAATAATTCAGTTTAGCTGGCTGTATTATTGTTCCTTAACAACACCTTCATTCATCACCAGCGATAATAAGATCTCAGTAGTATATATAGATATCGCAGTATAAACCAGAGATAAGTATAGATGTACAAACAAAGCACAGAGGAACAATAACAGAGTTCAATAACAATACTGTATACATTATGAACTTGTCCGAAATTATAAATATTTAGAACTGGTTTTTCGAATGATGATACATATTTATTGGAAATTAAGAAAAAACTTAATTAAGCAAGGAAATACTAAATCTAAATTTGCCCATTGACTATTAGTTTATACTTTTTCATATGACAATAGTTTCAGTTCTTACATGTCCCTGAAAACTTGGGTTTTGACAAATAAGAGGTGAGGGAACGGATTGAATGAGACCCAAAAAAAATGAAAAAGAAATCGAGACCTACTTTTATGCTGTATGGTGAGCTTGATGGAACTACCTTTCATTGACAAATAAAAGGAGAATTGTAGGCTATTGGGTAAATCTCATTATTGGTAAGCAAACGAAACTATCTTATATCATATATCTGAGGTTATTGCACGATTATATTAATTGTCCGAGTTAATTCATAATATCTTATTGGAAGCTGGGTTTCAATTTAATTGGTTTAATCAAAATATTCCTAATAAAATTTGGTTAGATACAATCTTTAAGGAATGACTTCTTTATCAGTTTATGCAAACATGGGAATCCTGTAATCCTGGAATGTAATGTATGGCCTCCATTCAGTGATAGAACATTTCTTACGTGGTTCGTGTATGTTATGACCTTCCGTCTATGATAGAAGGTGTCTTGTTCATATCATGTATGGTCCCCAGTCAGTGATAGTACATATCTTTTGGGGTTCATGTATTATATGGTCTCTGGCCTCTAACAGTGCAGATAATATATGGCACAAGTATTTTGTGGTATCCAGTTTGTGATAGTACATATTTTATGTGATTCGCGTATTTTATTGTGCATACCGTGATCACTGTACAATTCAATACATATCAACCATTTTAAGACAAGACCATTCTTCCATTCAAAGATCCACATAGAATAAAATAAGTAAATAATAATAATAATAAGAAGAAGAAGAAGAAGAAGAAGAAGAAGAAGAAGAAGAAGAAGAAGAAGAAGAATAAGAAGAAAAAGAATGTTTGTACATATGTATTTTATGTCCACACTAACGTGTGATACACATGGAAATAATTCTCTATATTCTGTGACATCAATACATATAAATATTTTGAATGAAGTTATCAAACATACATTGTTTGTTCGCCTCATACTGCAATTTTCAGAGACATTAAGAACCAATAATAATTACACAGTTCATACAATTCGAAGTGACCTCAGTTCACATTCGTAACATGAGTGGGACTAATTCATTAATGTTCGATACGGAAATATACACTTATGTGCGAAATAAACATAAAGCTGAAGTTAAATGTAGGAAAAACGGCGATGTTTAGATGACTATATGGAATATGCAGTAATGCCGTTTCAAGACTATTTGGGGTTTTTTTTGTTGTATTTAATAAGTATTTTTAATCTTGTAAATATGGTAACCAACGTTCCCTCTAAGCGAATGGTAGATGTGCTCGCAGTGCAGCGAGCTCTGCGCAAGCATTACGGAGACGAGCAAAATTTAACGTTGGATTGAGCAAAAATTGACAATTCAGCTGAGCGGGGATGAATGAGCAGCTTCGCGCGCGAGCACGCGCAGCTTAGAGGGAACGTTGATGGTAACAATGTAAAGAATATTTATATTAATTCATATGTACTTTCTAATGTAGAATTTTTATTATGCTTGAATGTTGTTTACATACATCATTAGAGATAACATTAAATAAACTTGTATTTATTTACATTGTATTATTCAACGCGAGGTACTCGATGGATATCATGAAACCAATGCATTTTACGGATATGACTGGTATAGTTCACAAGGATTGGCAACTATACTGTTACATAGATCCATTATTTTTTTGTAACTCTGTAGTACATGATTTTATCAAATTGTTATGATTTTTATTCATTAATGTAATGTGTACAGGATATCTTATTTCATTTGCGTACGTGACTTGAATCTGTCAAGATCATAATATTGCAAAGGATCAATAAAATATATGCTTACGTACATATTGACCATTATTAATAATAAAATAATCTTAACAATTAGACTTAAATTGCATGCATGTTCTAATGTACACAACATGTTTTATTCCATGATAGCAGTGTTTTGGTATCAATTAATAGTTTAAGAAATACACACATAATTACCAGTAGTCTAGCTCTTTTGACGACCAATTTAGTAATATTGTTTCTAATTCTTTAATACAATGAATCCATATATAATTCTGCTTTTGAAAAGTCTCCACTGTGAACACTCATTAGCAACGTCTTGAAATATTTGCCAGATACAAATTAGTCATTTATCTATGCTAATTCTTTTTTGTTGTTGATCAAACTCTAACTAGTCTTGCTACCCCATTTTGTTTTCATCTTGAAAGGTTATTTTCACACATACTTTTTGTAAAACTCTTTTCAGGATCATGCTTAATTTTTCGCAGACAGGATTCGTAATTTATTCAAGAGAAATTGTTAAACTGTTATTAAAGATTTGTATGTACATGTGTTTAAATTGCTCGATGAGTGAATGCATTTTAACTTAGATGCTACGTGTGCGGATCACAGTTATGTTACACCTTGTAATTTAGAATGGCGAGTTTCTGAAACATTTCTTGTCTTTTTTTATGATTAACCGACACTCAGATATGAAATGATAGACATTTTCCTTAGATTGTCCACATGAAGAGAAAATATTAAAAGTATAAAACAAAATATGTAAACAATATCAATTAGGAGTCATCTAAAATACTGTCAAACGAAATAAAATTCACTGGGCTTACTTTAGTCATTGTTCTTTCAACATTGCAAGAACTCAACGTTTACATAACTGAATTCTTTCGATAGTATAATAATGCGATGTTTTCTTTACTGATCTGTGTGAAATACTTGTTCGCCCTCTATGACTTTCCCCTCATGTCGCGCGCACGCGCCTGCGAGTGAAAGGTGCCAAATGGCACCCATGCAATAGGAAAGTCATGTGGGGTTGAAGACTTCAACTTAGATCAGTATCCAACAAAGACATACATGAACATATACATGCACATGTGCATACGCAATTGGAATAACGCATGGTCGGGAAATGGCATAGGGTTATTTTATAGTCAGTTAGAAGTTGCGAAACAACCCTATGTTTATCTATATATCTACATACGTACCTACCTACCCGCCCGCTCGCATATGCGTGTTCAAAAATTGAATGCATCAAATATGGGCAGACTGGAGAATCAGAAGATCGATGTTACCATGAGGTTTGCTACACTGATTTTATTAGCACAAATCCATGGTTCTCAGGATATATTTCAATTCGTGCATGGATTATTTCACCGTCTTTCTAATGCATTTTTGAAACTGACTTAATCTTTGTTGGGAATCACTCTTTATCCATGAAAGTGAATGGTCATCCTTCAAACTTGGTTGAGGCCGGATACTGGTTTTCCCCCACGTCGGTGTTGCATTTTAATGTTTACAGAAGCCACAATTCTATTCCACGCCGTTTGCAATAAACATCTTCTGTATAGAAAAATGTCAGTACCCATGTATGGGTTTCATTTAACACAACTGGCCAGCAATCTGAATACGAGTTTATTGTGGCTTAGCAGAAAATGAAATGTCCAATTCGGACATTGTATATTCGGCCTAAAATAAGTTTAACTGACACGAATCACTATCATACGCATGTTGCTGCACAATAATGACAGGAATATATTTGGATGACATTATTCAGCTATTACTGAATCCAAATTTAGTTTTGATCATAAAAAAATTGCTTCCCATACAAAACCCAGCATTTGTCTTGAGATAATCGAGTTTCTGCCATTTTCCATTCTACATCTACAACAAAGGAGCCTTTATGTTTTTACTGAGTTTGAAGATAAAAAAAAAGAAAACAAACGCCAACACCCATTTGAGTTTTCGTTTCAATCCTTAAAACCCCAACATTTTCATATAAAAACGTTTGGATGACTTAGTTCATTATTTTTCAAAGTATCTCGGCTCTGGGTAGAGGTGTCAATAAATACCAAGGTGTTAACGTTTATAAATTAACTTTACAGAACGTTTTTATATCTTGTCTAATTCTCTCTCTAGACGATTTTTCACATGGACTCTATAATCAAGTAAATAAATAAAAAATTCTTACTCCATTTAAAGCATACCTTCGCGGTAAATCGATAAAGATGATAAAGTTTATTTCCTTTTACAATATAAGTTGTCTTTATTTGTGACACATTTGTATAATAAATTAGGTTTTTAATATTTTTATTGTCACAATTTGCTTAAGTGTACAGTACGCACGCAGATGTTAGGTTAAGAATTTCGCTTAAAAAAATGTTTGTAAAAGAGTTTTACGTCTGAATTGGGCACCAAATGTTCTTCTATTTTTTTTTTAAATAGCGACCTTATTGTACCTTTAATATTTGTGTTCAAAGGAAAATCAATCCCTAAAGACCAGACCACCATAAAAGAGAGCGCAGGATAAACTAAGATAATTTCCTCAGATTAACGTGCACCTGAACAAAACATGTTTATTTCAAGGGAGAGGGAACACACGTATGCCAGCAGCAAGAACTTAAATTGGTACCGTAAACTCCACATTTACAAAAGATTTCAGTTAAAAAGAGAAACCTATTAATTAGCGAACAATGCAAGAAGCACATACTTTACTAATTAATGAGACATGCCCTTATACTCCGCAATACTTACATTGCAAACCTTTGTACAAAGGCCGTACTGTAGGAGTTTCGGCACGTGCGTATGTGCGCGACGGATCACATCTTAAGATATAATAATTCCGCAATATCGTATTACTTGTTTGGCTCTTGCTTTACGACCTTGGGCATTCCAAAAGACCAACTCATTTTGTGAAATCCACCAGGATTCAATTTCTGTTAGGTCACACATAACACGAAGCACTAGCATAAGCATATTGCTCCAGAATGCATAGCTTCTTTGTAACATGTCTTTGATTTGCTTATTACATAGGCATATATTTTCATAGGCTTGTGGACACCTAGCAATATCTGTCTTCAGACTACGGGGAATGGGGGCACTATAGAATTAATAGTATGAAATTTCCCTTTCCTATATCAATATCAAATCGTATGTCTGTTTAGGTTTGTTACATGTTTGTCTGGAAGGGATTAGTGGTCCCAAAAATCTAGCGAAACTTTTTTCCAACATCAACGCAACCCTACCTCACCCCCATCTAACTACCAGGGACACGGAACAAAAGCTTCAAAAGGATACGAGTGTCCAGTAACTTAATGTCTGGATACAAATCTCGCAATTCAAAACTTTAAAAAATACAAACAAAAGTAACAGCCTGCAAGATTATAGACAATGGGATTAAACTGAATCCATTATTTAAAAAAATATTTGGCACAGAACGCATTGAATCCTAACATGTACAGCAAATATTGAATCCCCAACCAAAAGACGCAGGTAAGATCTTTATTTTATTTTACAATACATATATTGGGAACATGTATATGTAAAGAAAAAACACGTGCTTATTAATTCCACAAACTAATAAATTAGAACTCCACTAGTGTTTCCATCCTGAGGCCATTGTTACCCAAGTGTTCTTGTGTTCTTATTAAACGAGCATGCTTGTTAGATGGGAACAATAAAGCGATTTTCTCGATTTCTAATTTATCATTCACTCCGATCCTATTCGTGCTGATAGCATGTTATCCATATCAGTAATGAACACCGATCCTGTTCTAAGTTAATGTCATTTGACAGGTGTACGGAATCCTTTTTGCACGACTAAGATCAACGTATCTCACCATTTAATTCAGTGAATACGCAGAAAAATATTTAAAACAATTACAAATATTCGAAGAACTTTGTATACACCTTATAGTTATATTTCACATTAGACTCAAATCTGGTTGCATTTTTTGTTAGATTATCATTCACTATTTATGATATGAAAATTTTATCCGCATTCATATCCTGCCATTCTAATTTGCGAACTATCGTACTGTTTCATAGAAGAGAAACCATTCTAAGAATCACGAACGTTCTAAACTCTAGAACATTTGCGAATGTAACGCAGCATTTGATTGGCGAAATGTCAGACTTCGTCAGTATAATCTATAGTTTCGTTCATAAGAGTTTTCACTATAACACTTTCCCAAATTTAGAAAAGTGATAGGATAGGTTGATGAGATGGATTGGATTATTACGTCATTGTTTTATAGATGATCTCGATCGGAACATTATTCGGCCGTTTTCGTCAATGAGTGACATAATCTCAATTGGGTTAGATGAATGGCATTTGGGTCAGTATGATGTGAACTAGATACAAAAGTAACTAAAAATAAGGTACAAGAAGAAAACCCTCATGTAAATGGGGACAGAGTTTGGAGGCTTTGGTCTGACATCGACTCTCTAAAGGTACAGAGCATTATCTACACGTACCTCCACAACGCCTGGCTTACGGGCGAAGTGGCACTTGGAAGACGAATGATTCAGACCCCTATTAGCTGCCCTCCATGCAGAAGTGCCCCGTTCACAAAATATTATACGATGACTAAATGTGACAAAACAAAGGAAGAAAGGATCAAACTAATAATGGAAATAATGAAGATAGGCAAATACGACAGACGTCAAATACTCTTCCTAGACGGAAACTTTAACAAAAAGTTAATACAACAAATAACTGACTATATAACGAAGACGTTAATAGAATGTGGACCACTAATGAAGGTTAGGAAATAATAGAATTATATTCTATACTTTAAAAAAAATTTAAAGTAATTTTATATAATAATTTCATTCAAATATAAATTATAAACTTTACCGGGGAAAGTACATTAATGAGGACGCTATGGGGCTATATCACATGGCACTACGCGAAGTGAGCAGGCCTATGGCAGAGTTTGGAAAAACCACCCCATTAGTTTTTAATGTAACTCAATTTTGCACTTCCTTTTCTCTGGATACTATATCCATACTTTTTCTTCCATGTCTAGATCCCGTAATAGACATGAAACCCATTAAAGGGTAAACTTAAACAACATTTGGAAAATTATTTAGAATAATTAATATAAATAAACAAAGGACGGCCCTAATTGAGTCAGGAATTGTACAACTAAATAAATTCGTACAAGTCCTGACTCAAGGCAGACAGACCTAGAAAATTAAAATTTTATTAGAAAGTAAATTGAAGCACAGTAAACCTTTAATTAAATACACTTCAATTTACACAAAATTCAAAATTAACTTAAACTATATCTAAATAAAGAGAATTATGTGATAACCCACATAGAGAGATATCACAAAGTAAGACAAATATGACAAGAATTTGAATGAAAATGGCTATCCTTACAAAAACACAAAGTTTAGACTTATATATAGCAACATACAAATAGCACCAACACAAATATCAAACATAAGGATACTAGGTGACCACTAGCTATGGCCAAATAAATAAAGAACAAAGGTAGTTTTGGGTAGATCAAATCCCATCTAGTAATGATCTACTTAAGGTACACTAGGGAAGAAAAATACCCCTTTTCAAACATATAACCCTGATGTTGAAAAATTAAATGGGGAGATAAATGGAAAATAAAAAAACAGTCAAACAACATATCAGGGGGAACACACATAAACATTAAAACTTTTTACTTTTTTTATTGGGAGAGAGGGCACATGTCTGGTGCCCACAAAAAGAAAAAAAGAAAAAGCCGACAATGTTTCGACTGTGACATAGAATCATTCATCAGATCGCGCCATGACATAAAAGAAGTTATGAGTATACTTCTTAAAAGCACCGAATTGCAGGAAGTGTTTCTATCTCGACCTGATTGATAGGGCCAAGGGCACCCGATTTATATAAACTACGATATTTTAAATCGGAACAAGTCCGTAGTTGATTTTACGTCATAACATAATTGAAGTCACAAGGATTCGATGATATGACATCATTAATTTTAGCCTATGATTAATTTCGAGCCATTAGCACTAAATGATTTTTTTCAATATATTTTATTTTCATTCAAAGAATGCAGAATAAAGTTAAAACATACAAGTGGAGGTATTTGATTGATTATTGGAACGTCGAATGTTGTTTCCTATGCCAATTGTTTAGTGTGGATCTATTCTTCCCCTGTCTAGACGGTTATTTGTATTTGTCAGTTCAAAACGTACCAATTTAGGAAGTATCCCTATGATAGTTTCCGAGTGTCAGAGAGTCGATATTATTTAATTCACAGTTAATGAAACGATGATGGCGATATAGTAGCTCACACGTTAGCGCCGTTATGCATTCTTGCTGTTTTTGTAAGGTAAGCAAATTTACAAAACTTTGTGAATTTTAGCATAAATGTTAAATGTATTTGAATCAGGATAACAGTTTTGTATTTGAAGATTTCAGGTATTCACTGCAACAGTTTGCCGTTCAAATATCTGCGTGAGAGGTACACTATACAAAGACATACATTAGCTATGTAATATGTTGTTTACAAAAAAGACATTAGTCGGGTAGGTCTAAACTCCTATCCTCAATTCTGGACAGAGGTCAATCACACGATACAAAATAAATATACATAGAAAACAACAAAAGAAAAACAAAGCAGAAAAGAAAATAGATCTTGTGTCGTCTCTAATTTCTGCCTCTATTGCGTGTATAGTTAGTTGGATAATTCTCACATACCTCAAGTGTATTTTATATAAATTGTCAATCACTCCATTGGATTTCACTTACTTCGGCGAGAAAAAAAACGTGGAAGTTGTCGAAAGATTGTGATATCCTTTTAAACTTTTGATCCAGCTTTTCCACGTTCCATTGTTTTACCATCATGGTATTAAACATAGGAATAAAGTAGCATACAGGTACAGGTACATTAAAGGGTCATATGTTAACGGCACTGAGTCCTTGTTGAAGCTGCATGCTATAGATTTCGGTCAAAAAGAAAACTTTAGTCTCGAGATTCGTTTGCATGTAATTGCTAAAATACAATTTAATGGAAGAAAATAGATTTAATTAAATGTATGGTAGTTACAAAAGTTTTCGTTGCATTCGCGTCGTCGCTCGGGATGAAAGGAAATATCTCGTTTTTTAAATAAAAAAACGCTTACCACATGTACCTAGAATAAAACATTACATTTATTGTTTTTGTCTTATAAGTCAGTCAATGTACACGCTATTTAATCTGAATAATAATTAAAATAGTATAATAGCATGGAACTTCATTATCACAACCTCAGTGTAATAAAATCTGGTAATAAAATATGTACACAGCTAAATTGTAGGAAAACGATTTGCTGATGTATACAGAGTGAGCCACATATTCTTGTCCTTAAACATTTATATAAAAAAAAAAATCAAATGAAAAACATATAGCGTACAATATCAGTACAAAACAAATAGTTACACCCTGATAAATTTCGCTTTAGATAGAGTTCCACTTGGTTAATGTGTGCCCTGGTCGTATAACTGACCTTACGACAGATGATAGATCATCCGCCTACCAATCACGTGACATGGCAACCTGTTAACCTCCGACAAACATGCAGTATTTGCCATATAGATATGTTTCAGTTTGAGTGATGTTTATTAAAAATGATTTGTATTATTCTTAAAAATGTAAAATTACAGAGTTACATGAATTATACTGCAAAAGACAATATTTATATTTGTAGTTCAAGTTCGTATAGTAATAACCTAAGTGTTTTATTTCAGTAAATAATAAAAATCAATTTCAAAGCTGACCGAGAACTTATTCATGAAAACTGAAATTCGCTGCAAAATGATACTAATGTATTTAGTAAATAATCGTATCCTTATTTATTTTATCTGGCTTATGTGTATGCTGCCTTGAAAGTTAATTAATTAAAAGTTAATAACGAAATCCTAAATAATTACTGTTTAGGAGTATACTGTTGTACAAAATAATTTTAAGGTTATACTGTGTTTATCAGACGGAATTTTGATCATTGATGTATGTTGATGTAAATATGTAAATGCATGCTTAATATATCAGACGATATTTATCTGAAACCATTGTTTTGGTATTTCTTATT
Source organism: Unio delphinus (assembly GCA_029339505.1). Classification (NCBI taxonomy): domain Eukaryota; kingdom Metazoa; phylum Mollusca; class Bivalvia; order Unionida; family Unionidae; genus Unio; species Unio delphinus. Next base: position 11,941,497 of record JAQISU010000058.1, read on the forward strand.
ATTACATGTCTATATCCCCATGAGAAAGTAAGAGTCATTCAAGTGTTTGAAAGATCGAGACGATAAAGCATTACTTTTTAGACAATCACACATTCAAATGTAAATTTTAAAACTTTAAAATAATGCAGTATGGGGTTCAGTCCATCCTATACAAGGAAAATAATATACATCAAACCCACAATTTATGGGGTTCTCCACACATATTCTAGAAGCGTTTATTGTTACATATATTTTTCAATTTCAATTTCTCTTTTCTTCCTCAAGTCGTCGACGAGAAGTACTTTGTACATTCGTTTATGCAAACAAACATGTTGTAATTGCCATCAATTGTTTCCATATTCAGCTGACATAAAAAAAAGTCTGTATCAATCTAAGTTTTATCTACGCTTCGGGAAAGTAATAAATGTAATTCCTCCATTTAGACGATATTAGTATCGACTGTCAGAATTACGAGGCTCCCGCTGACTTCTTTTTACCCTTTTTGATGGAGAAATTAACAAATCATTGAAAAATTTGTACATATTTCTCATACTCAATTCATTATTGCTACAAGCTTTCGGAGGAAAATGGCGGACGAAAACAAGGCTTGAATGTGTGTCAAATTATGTTCGCTGATTGGTTAATTGATAAGCATGAGTTCTCTGCGAATCAGGGTCACTATTCGCGAACATCGGTTTTCATTAACCAAATTGTGCGTCATGTTTTTAACATCGGTTTTCATTAGCCAAATTGTGCGTCATATTTTTTAACATCGGTTTTCATTAGCCAAATTTTACGTCATATTTATTTTTTATCAATGGTTCATTAAAATGACTACTAGTCTTTTCCGTGATTATTTTCCATTTTTAATCTTAGCGACTGTAAGAGAAAATATGGTCGACCCCTTGCTGCCGTTCTAACTACAAAGTAACTCTAGTTTGAGTGGGAGCCTAATATTGTCGCCAAACGCCTGTGTAGACAAGCGTCCATACGTCCGTGTATAAGATGGAGACTTTGTTGCAGCCAGAGATTGCAAAACTCACTGGAACCAACTAGAGCTGGTTACCATGAAAATAAGCTCCATTTTACCGCGGAAATATTAAGGACCTTACTCAAGTCTTTGACTTACAGTGGCAAATCTCACCCCAAAAAATTCTCATCTCTTCAGATTCCCTTTCCACACAGAAAGCATCCTAGAACTTTAAAATTGACAAACGTTTAACACCCCCAAGTCTTAATGAAACGTTATATGCTCCTACACCGGGGAAGGAAAATAGTATGTAATGCCAGCTGCCTTGCAACACTGGTATTAAGGACTCTGAAAAACCTGCTAAGTTTCTGAATGTTCGATTCCAACGAGCAGCAGAGAGGGTGAATCCTACAACGTTTTTAGACAAAATTTTGATTGAATCGTTAAAACGAGCCTTCCTACGATCTCATTTTAACCAAAAAAAATGTCTCAGGGGCAAACCCTACAACGTTTTCAGACAAAAAATTTATTGAAATCTCCCTACGAAATCATTTTAACTAAAAAAATGAAAACGATTTTTTAATTAATTTTGGTCGCAACTTGTTGTCATACACCCTCTCTGCTGCTAAAGTTTTCAGTTCTGGGTTAATAATTCTTTTACGATTTTAACCGAATATTTGATCAAGTCCGATACGATATCGTGTCCGAGGATCATGTAGATTTATTGTTGCGAATCCGTGCGGAGTCGACTGAGCATGACTAAAGAAATCTCTAAATTGATTGAAGTCCATATCAGAACACCATGTCTGCCAAATATTTCGTAGCGTATGAGTATCAACTCCGTTGAATACAGACAATAAATTGCAGTTATCTCTGATCACTTTTGGAACCTGAGTGTAGCGTTGAGTGACATATATCACGTCAGTGTTTTTGTGACGCCCACGGGAAAATATTCTAGCAGGATTTTTTTGTTTATCCAACATTATATCGTCGTATACGACTAAATTGTTAATATCTCCATCAATATCATCAATACTCGGTGCTTCATCGATATCGGTTATAAAATCAATGGCGTTCTCACCCTTAATTTCTGATGCATTCTCGTTAAAATCCTTTAACACTTCATAACATCGTTGATCATCTACGCTAGGGGCAATTAAATACAACTTATCCCACTTCATCCATCTCATTATTAAATTGAGCAACAATTGCGTTTTACCGGATCCAGATGGCCCGATTATAATCATCCGGATAGAGTTTGGTAGCGCTGCATGATGCTTAATTGGTTCTCTTGTTTTAGTCGCTGAAAAATCAATTATATCCATATTTCTATACATAAATTATGGATCTATATTGTGTGAAGTGTAAAACGCGTACTAGCACAAATGATGTGACGACGATTACAACTAAAAATAACCGATCAGCGCTTTCTGGTAAATGCGTGCAATGTGGTACAAAGAAATTTAGATTTGTGTCTATGAAACCCGGAGATGTTTTAAAAAAAAACGAGGAGGTGATATCGCAGCCAAATTGGCAAAGCTCCCTGGAACCCCATGGGCAAAGTACCCCGGAGAAAAGCACCTCCCAGGATATAGCTACTGTGGACCGGGAACCAGACTTGATATCAGACTCAATAATCAAAATCAACCCAACCCCGGTGAAGAACCAATAAACGCCATTGATAAGGCCTGTCACCTTCATGATGTTGCTTATAAAAGCAGCAATCTGCAACACAGGCATCTCGCAGATGTGAAATTAATTCATGCGTTAAATGCTATTCCTGATAAATCCTTCAAAGAAAAATTGTCTTCATTTTTGATAAAATCGGCTATGAAAAGTAAATTGATGTTAGGTGCTGGTAATTAATAATATGGAATCAATTTATTATTCTCCGAGGGGATACTGGAGGGGTAACGCTGCAATCAATAAACTCGCTAGAGCTGCAAAAGTGAAAAAAACCACTGCGGCTCATTGGTTATCCAAACAGGCACTATGGCAAATTTATCTACCACCGCCTAAACAAATTCAATTCTCGCATTTTGATGTGACCGCTCCTAATGAAGTTCATCAGGCTGATATATTATTTCTGCCACATGATCGTGGTTACAAATATGCGTTAACCGTAGTTGATATTGCAAGTCGATACAAAGAAGCAGAACCGTTAAAAACAAAATCAGCCACTGAAGTCGCTTCTGCATTTGAAAGGATTTATCGACGAGGTCCTCTGCGTTGGCCAAATCTATTGCAGGTTGATCCTGGCAAGGAATTTCAGGGTGCAGTGTTATCTACAATGAAACATCATAATGTCACCATACGACGAGGGCATACTGCGCTACATCGCGATCAGGCCATTGTCGAACGATTTAATCGGACGATTGCTGAGCGGTTATTTGGATATCAATACGCAAAAGAATTCATTCAAGAAAAGCGATCCAGTGAATGGGTTAAAAGATTACCATCTGTGATTACTGCACTGAATAACGAGATTACTAGAACAATCAACATGAAACCTATCAACGCGATTAAAAAGAAGTCAATACCCGTACAACCACAAAAAGATTTCCCTAGAAACGCTAGCGTTTCCCAACCAATTCTTGGTAGTAGTGTCATTGTGAGGTACTTATACGAACCAGGAGAGCTTGAAGGGGGTAGAAAAAGGGCTACTGATCCTATTTGGAGCGTCACTACGCATAAGATATCTAGTATAACACGATCAACTGGTAGACCTCCAGTCTATAAACTGGATTCAACTGCCCCTCAGCGGGGTTTTACTCGACAACAACTACAAGTGATTCCCGAGGATACTCAATTGCCACCGCATGGTCTTAACTAGCACCGTTGCGTCTATTGCACTCAAGACAAGTCAACATCACATTATTTCTGACATGACCGAGATTGTTATTTTTTCTGTCTACGGTAAATTGGCGAGGATCCTTATCCGAATACTGCCAACGCATTATACAATTGCAACTCGCGCAGTGATTATTCTGTTGTTTCTTCAAAGTGATTATTAATTTAGCATCAATATCAAATTCTCGTTGTTTTTTTTTGTCCTGTTGTTTGTAACCGGAGATTTTTTTATTAATGATGCTAACATCAATATCATCCATTGTTGTGTCATTATCATCGAAAACAACTCTTCGAAGTTGATTTATTTTTCGTACTCTGGATACTGCGAGATAGACTAAATTTGACCATTCGATGCGATTATCTACCATCCAAACAATTGTATCCGATATAGTCAATCCCTGTGAAGAGTGTATTGTTGCTGCGTATCCTAGCGTCCACGGGGATTTATTAGCACGCAATGCCTCTTCAACGACATTGATATCAACCAGCACAATATCATTTAATACCAGAATTTGTTTTTCATTCTGTCCTGGAATATCAACTTCAATATTCTGTTTTCGTGTATCCGATGGCCTATAACAAAGGGGTACTGGAAGCGTTGCAAATTTTTCTTTATGCAATTCAAATAACTTCATCTGAAGTGTATCCCTGACTATTTTTCTACTTGCAATGATCAAATCGTTTGGTCTCCACGCTTCCCAGAAATCATTCATTGGAGTTTCTGAAATCACTTCACGCGCTATTTCGCATTGGATTCTATCCGGTTGTAATCTAATTAGTTTCTTAAATTCTCGTAATCGTTCATCAAGTGATCTATAATCAGTGGTGATTTCTTCATAGTAGTCTACAAAACCCTTTAGCCATTCATGTGGAGATGCACCGACAAATGGTGGTGGTTGGCCTTGATCCCCGCACATGACGACTTTTGTGTTTTTGGTTAACAACCAATCAAGAAATGTTTTTAATACATCTAATGACACTGTGCATATTTCATCCCAGATTATGATTTCAGGAATGAATTTATCACCCATTCGATCAGGAGTCCATTTGTCACCCTTCCATCGAAAGAAGCTGTGATAAGTGCAAGCATTTACCCCTCGTTGTATCATCTCTCTGGCGAGTCTGTGAGTCGGTGTTAGAACAATCATGTTAGAAACGCTAGCGTTTCCACGACGAAATAATTCAATTGCACGAGTTGTCTTTCCTGACCCACCACAACCGTTTAAATAAACTGTCTTGTATCTACATACTGGATCAGATACCGGTGGTGCATTAGAAAGTTCTAATTGAATTTCAATACGGTTACAACAAATATATTTATCATCCATGGCAACGTCTGCGGATTCACAATACTCATGTAGCATCTCTTTTTTAAATCGCCAACGCCCCCAATTTTCTTCGGGATCTGTGAATGCCGCTACAGCTGATTTGTACTTATTGTGTATATACATCGAATCAGTGGCCACTCTAACCGCGGTATTAGGAAATCTATTTATCATCGAAAATAGATTAATGCAAGCATAGGCTAATATTGAACTTCTTAAGTGTGTGTACTGGGAATTATATCCATCACAGTAGGTAACAACCGTACCTAATTTCTCACCATTGGATAGAAAAGCATCCTTACGGGATACAAGTTTTCCCTGTTTCATTAAATCCGCTACAATAAAATCGTATTCAGCGACATCTATGATCAACCGCGAAGAATATTTTGCGTTATCGTATCGTCCACCCTGGGTAAATTTACCGATTATTCTTCTTCCGAGATCTTTTGCTTGTTCTTTTTTAATTTCAAATAACTTCTTAGACCAATTTATGATTTCTTCTTCACTGAAATCTGGAAACTGTTTTCGTAGTTCGTTGATTATTCTATCTAGATTGGGTTGTGGTAGCCAAACTTCTTTCTGAGCTCGATAGCATATAATAGCCTCGGAAACAATCAACGATATTAGCATACCACAATCAATCATATATCTCAATAGCACTATTGGCATCCAGTGTTTTTCAGATAGGTGTCTACCAAGCCAAACATAACTACACGGATGTAACCCTGTAGCTAATTCAAATGATATCACACGAGCGAATCCGGTTAAATCAAAATCAGGCAATGGTCCATTAATCGCAACACGAGTCATTTCATGCGTGGGGTGTCCAAATCGTTTGAAGTACTCAGCGCATTCCCCATACCCGAGAAAACTTCCGGGATAACACGCGGCTATATCAATTGAAATCATACCATCACATGAGTATTTCGTATTCCACAGTCCTCCATGACCAAATTTGACGCAACTCAATTTAACATCCTCGAGAAAATCATTTCGTGTTGGACGCCATGAGTTTTTTTCTCTTGCGAAGTGAGCTACCACTGATGGAATAGTAAAACTATCCGTGAGTAGTTTTTCATGGGAATTCTCCGGTGAAAAATCACTAGCGATTTTTCTCATTCTGTTATCTAATTCTTCAATGCGATATAATTCACCATTTGGTTTTACAAATTGATCGAATTCTTCATCACTTCTAAGTAACCACACTGACACAGGATCATCCTTACACAACGCATGAATAGCATCAAATAATTTCTCTTCATAGAAAACATCCCCGACGAACTCCTTAGGGATATATTTCACGGTTCGTTCTCGTGGAAATATTGTTACCGCAGGTGTCCACGCGTGTTTGTTATGATCAATAATCTGTATTGGCGCTCCATTTTTGTTATATTTCGGTTCGTATAAAACCTCTCCGGTTATCGTCATAACGGTTATTGGGAATCGTAATGATGTTTCTAATTTAGCTATATCAGAAATCTTTGCACCATGCTGTTTCACTGTCAGTTCCCACTCGGTTATTTTCCTACGTCGCAGATCAGTTAGTTTATTTCCTCGGGATGCATTTGTGAAGTGTTCTATTATTCGTTCTGCTACACAATTAAGCCCTGACGAATATTTCATAGGAGCTAGTTTTGCGATATCGGGTTTATCATTTAACGGATATATCCCATAAACCATTGCTGTTACGGGATAAGATCTTTCGTAGTATGGTTTATCAATGCCGGTTAGAATCCCTGGTTTGGAATCTCTACTCACAATGACAGCTTTTTTATTCTTGAGGATTGGTTCAAATTTATCCTTAATAATCCATTTGCCATCGACTTCGATAATGAATTTGATTCGGAAAAAATATCTTTTTTCCCCAACACGTGAAATTATCACTGCTGCTTTTTCATCATTCATGGTAGCATCAACAACACCATCAATTCGAAATGTTGACCAACAATAAGATGCTCCATCACGCTTGAATTCATTAAAACAGTCTCTGATTTTACTAATCATGGCTTTATCAAGAATTGTATTCTTTGGTGTATTAGAAGCTATATCGAGATTGAATTGAGCATCTTTCCAGGGGTAATCTCTCTTGGACGTTTTTTTTTGGTTTATCGAGATTAAATCTAGGATTGATTTTGTTACGTTTTTTGGGTCTATCGAGATTAAATCTAGGACTGATTTTCAATAATCTCTTAAACTCTTTCATGTTTCCGTCTCTTGGACGTTTGTTACGTTTTTTTGGTCTATCGAGATTAAATCTAGGACTGATTTTCAATAATCTCTTAAACTCTTTCATGTTTCCGTCTCTTGGACGTTTGTTACGTTTTTTTGGTCTATCGAGATTAAATCTAGGATTGATTTTCAATAATCTCTTAAACTCTTTCATGTTTCCGTCTCTTGGACGTTTGTTACGTTTTTTTGGTCTATCGAGATTAAATCTAGGATTGATTTTCAATAATCTCTTAAACTCCTTATCAGCATTGAATTCAGCATTTTTCGAAGTCAATCTCTTGAACTCCTTCATGCTATACTAAAAACAAGTGTCTAAATGAAAGATTTATGTATAATGAATCACTGCAATGGGTCAGTCAATGAATTAGACAAATAGTATAGTATACTAATGAACCAGGAATTCAGACCACACCCAGTGAGTACAAATTATGAAGCATCCAGTGATGGTGTTGTAAGACACTGTAGACTGAAGAACCCAGTTGGGTGGGATAATGGTATGGGGTATTTGTTCTTTACTGTTGGAAGGAAGAAATATTACAATCATCGTTTCGTATTTGAATGTTTCAATGGATTGATCAAAAATGGTTTTGTTATCGATCACAAGGATTCTAATCCAAGGAACAATTCTTTATCAAATCTGCAAGCAATCACACAGAGTGAGAATTCCAAACGAGGAAGGACTGGCATTTGTTCAAAAAAAGTGAAACCAGTAAAATCTTTGAATACAACAACTAACGAAGAAAAAATATTTAAATCAATATATGAAGCCGGCAAGTATTTCAATATTTGTAGAGCCTCAGTACGATTCGTTGCAGAGGGGGTTTGTCGATCGGCTATTTCAAAAAGGACGGGACAAAAAATTCAATTTAGTTATGTCTAATGCGTCATATTTTTCATTTAGAAATATATCATTATTATAGAATAATGAATTCTGAAAACATGAATAGCATCATATCCGAGATTTCAAAATTGAAAGGTTGGGATATTGAACTATCAGATGGGTTAAATCCTGATCAAATCATGTCTGATTTTCAGGACATAGAATACGGAGTTAACAACAATAAATACATGCTACCAAAGAAGTATGCGCTCATCAAAAGAATTCAGAATTCTATTAAGGACTCTCTCGCATTTTCCAGTGACGTAAGTGTGTTCGCTCCGTTGTATACCATCGTAGAACGAATACGAAAAGAATTGGGGTACGAATACGAATTGAAAAAGGAGGTTAATTCTAAAGTTAGAAACCTACGGGCGTTAATTCAAGAAAATGAACAATTTTGATTGACCAACCATTTATCATTATTTGATTGTGACCGTCCCTCATAGAGATTTTAATTTTTTTTTAGCATTTTTTGATCAAAACTGTTGAAATCAGTGAATAAAAAATTGATGGCTGGTTCGGATTGATCACTTCCACGATGGTGTTAGGTCGGATTAAAAAATTGTTTTGCAATTGAAAAATTGTTTCTGATTTCAAATAATGGTCAATGAAGCATTAACAACCCGATTGGCTCGTGAACGACTGGATGCAATCAGGAGATTTGTACCAATTCGTGACTCTGTACGGAATAAACTACAACAACGACAACAAGCGCAGACTGACTTTTCTGTGTCAAGTGAACAACTGTTTACTCCAATAACAAGTGCGACCAAAGATGTGAAAAAGTTAACTGAAGCAGCGATATACGGAGATATTCCTGAGCGAGAACGAGTAAAGAAGGCGCCGCTGTTTGATACGCTTGAAAAGATAGCAGCAGAGACCGGACAAACACGCGCAGGGATACAACAGTTATCCAGTGATATAAAAACTCAGCGCGAGTATGAACGATTAGCTGATATTGATGATTCTGCGCCTGAAACTCAAAGAGTTTCCACACCTGAACCACAACTTGTTGATGTCGTCACCCCAAAAGGTATCCCCTTTATAGACAAACTCACCGAAGAAGCTATAACACAAATCAAACGACCTCAATTGGAGAAACACCAGGATTATACGACTTTTGGTGATTTCGCCGCCAAAAGCTTTGATTCTAGAAAGGATTTTTTAAAAGACGAGTATAAAAACAGTAAAATAAGCCGAGATGAATGGGTTAATTGGTTGTATAAAACGAATAAGGGGATTACTGGTAATTTGAAAAAGGATACAATTGAGTATAGATCTTTTAAAGTAGGAGTTGATAGTTATGGTATACAAAAACAACAAGAACGAGAAAAAAAAAGTCGAGGCCGACAAAGGCAATTACTTGATGATAGTGAGGGCGCAACTGGTACAACTGAGGAAACAAGCGGAAAAGGATATTCGATTGGAAATCCAAAGGATGTCTTTGACTCTACCACGACATGTCCTGGTAGTGTTATCAATGATATATCACGATTAGAGGTTCTCATCGGAGGGAAACGAGCTGGAAATAACTCACCGGAAATAATTAATGAAGCATCTGATATCTGTAGACGATTATTTCAGGGTGGTATCATGGATATCAGCACATATCGAGATTTCATTGGCGAGTTAGTGGAAAGTGGGTATCACAGTGATTAATCACCGAGACTGAATAAAAACGCTAGCGTTTCCAATTGAAAAATGGTTTCTGATTTCAAATAATGATCATACACTACAATCATGATAAACCAACCCCCGTCTACGTAGTTAATTCACGGTTTCCAGTTTATAGAGCATACTACGGAGATGGTTTAGGCAATACCATTGCAGGGTTATTTGCGAGAATGGCTCCAAAAGTGATGCCGTTGGCTAAACAACTAGGAATGAAAGCAATTGAAGTTATTCGTGATAAGGGTATTGGTGCTGTTGGAGATCTTGCTGGAAAAGCGTTTTCAGCCGCGAAGAATAAAATAACATCATTAGTGAGACGAAAAAAGAAACCGTTACCGTCTACAGAAGAAATGCCTGCAAGTGTTAGTAGAATTATAAATAACGCAGTACACGAAAAATTAGCGTCGATGGCTTTAACTCCCGACCAAAGCAATATTGCAAATATGATAGCAGGAAGCGGCTTTAAAAAACTACGTCGATGAAAATCGTTTACGATGAAAATCCTACGGATTTTTACGATTTAGACTCTGATAAATAGAATAAAATGTTCAAAAAATCACATGATCCGGCGTTTGATATAGACGCCCCAGTTGGCAAGGATGATTCTGTACGCGATTATCAATATTACGCCTATCATGCCATAGACTCAAATAGTCGAGCAAGAATTGAACTTCAAGTCCATGATACCAGTAAATACTTTTTGCCCTGTGAAGCGTTTATTGAAGTAGAAGGAGAACTTGTAACAGCTGATGATACTCCTGCTGTACCAGCACCGTATCCAGATGGTACTCAAGTCGGTTTTGTCAATAATGGTATTATGGCGTTATTTGAGAGTGCTAGATATCTCATTGATGGTAAAGAAATTGAGTCCATAGATCGCGATGTTGATATGGCTACAACAATAATCGGGTTAGCGAGATATTCTGATGATTATACAAGATCAGCAGGACCCTCTATGATGTTTGCAAAAGATGGGAAGAATACCGCTGGAGGAAATCCATTTGTTGTAAGACGACCAAAAAAACGTGATAATAGTGATGCTGATGTCGAGAATATGATTATAAACAACGACGTTAATTTCAATCTAGGAGCTGCAACACGAAACTCAATGTTGGAGGGAACGCGTAGATTATTTTCATGTGCGATTCCACTGCATCATATTTTTGGATTCTGTAGAAACGTCAGAAAAGTTATCTACGGGGCGAAGCATACAGTATCGCTTGTACGAAAGAGTGATGATAATGATGCAATCTGGAGGATTCCAGCAGATGCTGCAAATCCCAATGCTGATGCCGGTAAAGTCAATTTAACAAAAATATCATTGTGGATGCCAGTGTTGACTCCAGCAATCACTGCAGAAGAACGATTACTATCATTTATGGACCAAGGAGGAAAATCGTTGTTGAGTTGGTTAACCGTGAGTACAGATGTTAAACAATCAAATATCAACGGTTTATTCACTTGGAACCTAGCATCAAAACAAGGTGTTGCTGCGCCACGTCATATATTTATTGCGTTACAGGATAACACACGAGTTGGCAATCAAGAACGAAGCCATATGATATTTGATCAATTAGGTGTGAAAGACGTCTCACTGAGAATAAACGGCCAGCAGGAACCATCCGAGGATATACAACTTAATTACACAGAAAATCATATTGCACTAGTTTATCATCGTCTGTTGTCATTTATGGCACGTGATCAAAATGTCGATACTGGTTTGCAAATATCACAATATGATTTTAAAAATCTGTATCCGATCTATTACTTCTCACTGGAACATCTCGATTTGACAAGACAGTCCGTCGTTGATATACACTTTAGAGCTAATGTGACTCGTCCTGTTGGTGTTGGTGCTATTGCTAATTATAGAGCGGTTGCTGTCATTCTCAGTGATAAATCAATGCTACTCGAAGGTGTTGGTGGAAGAATGAGAGTGGTAGATGCACCAGTAGAAAACATGTAATTGAAATTGTAAACGATTTAGAATCAATCTATTATGTATAATGTCATATAGTGTTATTAGTGTTACGTTAACTCCCGGTCAATTAAAAAAATTGCAATCGGAATCAGCTAAAAAATGTGGAACCACAATCACGTTGAAACCTAATCAAATGACTGGTGGTGCAAATAAATTATCGCTGACAACTCGTCAGGTGAAACATTTCAATGATGCACTTGCAGCCAAAAAAGGTGTTCAGATTACTCTTTCTGCGGCTGCTATCAAAAATATGATTAAAACAGGCGGTATATTTCCGTTGTTAGCTGCGATTCCAGCATTGATTGCAGCAGCAGCCCCAGCGGTGGCTAAAGCGGCAGCGTTAGGAGCCGTTGGTACTGCAGCAGGAATGGCACTAAAGAAGGCAACTGGGAAAGGATATAAAAAAAAGGGACGATCCGTTCACGGATTGGGTCTAAGACTACCAGGAACCCCGTATTCGTGGTACAGCGGAAAGGGTCTAAGACTACCAGGAACGATTTATTAATTGAGGAACCTATGGTTCCCATGTCCAATTTTGATTTAATGGATGCGGCTAAAAAACTCGCGATTAAAAACTTCAGAGGTGTTTTTATGAAAGATCAATTACCACATCAACCAAACAAAACTGAAACCGGAATCATTAATCTCGATAACAGCACCGGACCTGGAACTCACTGGGTTGCATACGCTATTGATCCACGTGGGATTGTTTATTTCGATTCATATGGATTAGCCCCACCAAAAGAGTTTATGCGGTATATAAAAACCCTTCCAATGAAGACTTGGTATTCTACGCTACCAACACAAACGATGATTGACCCACCAATATGTGGCAGCGAAGTATTAAATGTCCTTGACGCTATTTCTAACTCCTTGAGTAACCCAAGCGGAAAACCACCACATGTTGTCGTGAATGAATACACTAGTAATCGCTGGCAACGACGAAGTCGTCAAAAACGATTTTAGAGAGAGAAAGAGTTTTACAATAACATGATTGATATTTGGGGGAGATCTTTGAAACCCAAACCCGATGGCACTGCAACCCCTGATTCTATCAAGGATATAACAAAAAAAATTAAAGATGAAATAGCTGAGACGTTGAATTTAGAAAGTGTTGAACCCAATGAAATAGTTGTATTTCAGGACAAACAGGGTAAATTGAAATCTAGTAATATTTCTCTGGATGATATTTTAGTTAAACAACAAAACGCAATCGAGAACACCGTTGCGTTATTTTCGGATCAGGGTAAATTGAAAACCAGTAATATTTCTCTGGATGATATTTTAGTTAAACAACAAAACGCAATCGAGAACACCGTTGCGTTATTTTCGGATCAGGGTAAATTGAAAACCAGTAATATTTCTCTGGATGATATTTTAGTTAAACAACAAAACGCAATCGAGGATACTATCGCGTTATTTTCCGATCAGGGTAAACTCAAACCGGGTGTACTCGTTTCGACGATTACAGATCGATTAAAAACTCTCAACGATGAGTTAAACAATTCTCTGGCTGTACTAAAAATACTTGAATCTAAAATTGAAGATAACGGAAAACAGTTTATATCATTTCGTAGAAATATCATTGATAAATTTATTGGAACCCAGTTGGATAAAATTGAAATAAAACTCCCTGATATTAAAAAATCCATCGATGAGACGAAAAACTTCATCGAAGCCGTCAAAGGTGATTTTTCGAGGATGATAACAATCATTGAAAAAACAAAAATTCCTCATGAGAAAACCAATAACGTAGTATATACAATCCAACACGGATCATTTGAGTGGACACCTACAAACAACAAATTAGATATCACTGCAACCGTTAAAGGTATTTATCGATTAACGCTGGTAGCACCAATTCAATTTAATATATCATCGTCGAGTTCATCCGGGGTCAATAATGTGATATCAACGATCATCGACAAGGATAAAACTGAAAAGTTCACTATAACAGCTACTGATAAAGATTTGGCTAGAACTTCGGTATCATGGTATGTAGAATTCGTAGCGGATTTAAGTAAATAACTAAATCGTTCGGATTTCACAATTGAAAACGCTAGTGTTTTTAAAATAAACAACAATGACTTTGTCATCGACGCAATGTCGCTATGATCAGGTCAGAGAATTTCAAAATAGACTCAAAACCCTCACTGAGGAGTATCAAATAAAAATAAAAAAATACCGACGAAGAATCACCACAATTGATGTTATTATATACTCGGTGTCAAGCGTTCTCACTGGTGCCGGAATAATACTTGCATCGGTTACAATGATTGCCCCGGTCGTAGTTCCAATTTGCATTTCTGCGGTGGCTACAATCGGGGGTATATTAACCGGGATAGCAAAAAAGATATCATCATGCAGCCAGAGTAAACTGCAGAATTACTTACTTCAATTTCATATTGCATCAACCGCATATTCGCAATTATCATTGATGATATCGTCGTCACTCGATAATACGATTATATCAGATAGTGAATTCTCAGCGATGGTCAGTATTTTTGATTCCGCGATATCGAAATTAGAGCGACAACATGAGTATAATAACAATGACAACACCGATGGAATCAGAAAACACGAACCCAAAAAACAAAATGATCTCAATAATATCAACATTACCAGATTGTGAATTCTCAGTGATGGTCAGTATTTATGATTCCTCGATACCAAAATTAGAAATAAATCATGAGTATAATAACAATGACGACACCGCAGGAATTACTTCAACGAGTAGTGGAGAACACGAACCCAGTACAAACAAGCATGATATCAATAACATCAACGAATCCAGAATTCAGTGTGAATTTCCCCTCTCCGGTCCCAGTGAAGGAGATAGCGCTTGCAAAACTACGAGTGTATCACAGTTGGCCTAATATCAGATCAAAATCATTTGGTGGTCAACAACCCAATAATTCTTTAGTGTTTGCGAATAAGAATAAACCCGACGGAACCCCAGACTGGAACGTCGTTTCGATACCAACAGGGTCATACCAAATTGAACAAATCAATAATGAATTCGCGCGTAGAATAAAATCGATTACTGGAGTAGAGTCAAAAATCGCTATAACAGTTCATGAACCGACGCTATCATCCGCAATTGAGATAAACACAGAAGGATACGTCGTAGATATCTATCAAAGCTCAATAAGAACCGTACTAGGATGGCCTGAATTACCACCCCAGAGTAAAACTCTGGGGAAAACCGAACCAAAAAAAACTGATTATGTCACAGACAGGACAAAACCTGATAATCCAATAAAGAGTTACAAAGAGTGGGTACCTACAGAATTTTTTAATATCCTTGAAGATAGTAACGGGAAATTTCTTATGGCTAACATTTTTAAACTCGATGACAATTTCAAAGCAATGAATAATGATTTTCCACTGTTGTTAATATCTCTTAAATCCGGCTATCTCACCCGAGATGAATTTATCAGCGTTGTAGAACTATGTAACAAAATCATCAATGACATGGAAACATTTAATTCACAAATTATTCAAGAGGTATTAGATGACAGTAATCCTGAAACAAGAAGAGTTTTTGCAGAAGAATATAATATCCCCGTCAAAGATATTCCAACAGTCAAACTACAAGGATATAACGTACCTGAACTACAAAAATCTCTCAGTGATGCCATCGATGTCGGTTTCAAAATAATTCATGATACGTGGAAAAAAACAGCATCACCGGAAATAAAAATCCTCAAACACAATAATGACCCAGATGGTGGCGGCAGGCATATCGCTCCGTTCAACGTGAATATTTCATCGGTGATTGCACTTAATTTAGTGTGTGATGTTATCGAAGGAAGCTATCAAATTAATCTCGAACGATCAAATCAAGCTCAGCAAGGATATATTCTTTATTCATTTGCACCAACAGCTCCTCCAGGATTCCTAATTATTGAAAACCCAATTAATCCTGTCTACATGCGATGCCATAATAATTCATTAACCAGAATTAATTTCAAACTCACCGACCAGTCAAATAATCTGATTGATTTACAAGAAGAGGTGTTAGCGATTAGTCTGTTTGTGAAATCATAAATGATTTTCGTCCTAAAGACTTGATCAAATTATTTATTATTTTTGTTAACCAGAACTGAAAACTTTAGCAGCAGAGAGGGTGTATGACAACAAGTTGCGACCAAAATTAATTAAAAAATCGTTTTCATTTTTTTAGTTAAAATGATTTCGTAGGGAGATTTCAATAAATTTTTTGTCTGAAAACGTTGTAGGGTTCGCCTTTTTTTGGTTAAAATGAGATCGTAGGAAGGCTCGTTTTAGGATTTCAATCAAAATTTTGTCTAAAAACGTTGTAGGATTCACCCTCTCTGCTGCTCAACGAGTGGCTTCAAATATTATTTGAATCGGCGTGTTCTAGAAACTTTGCAAAATATGTGTAAATATGTGGAAGTTAAACAAGGCAAAAACCTTAAAAACGTTAAACCCATCAATGAACAGTAGCATCTCTCATACAAAGAAGCCCTTTGATGAGGTGTTATTGTTCCGCTCACGTACTGAGCAAACAAATGATGCATGCATACCTCCTGAAAGATAAACCTCGACAGGTGTACGTTACATGCCAGTGGCCACAGACAGTGGAACACATACTTGTCGTGTGTATCAACTTCCACCCTCTAAGACGGAAACTCGGATGTGCAGTCGAATAAAAGAACTCTTTGATGATGTATCCCGATAGAAACTTTTGAACATCATAAGCGTATGTTTAATACAACAAATGCGGTCCCATGTATTATAAAGATTTGATAGTTATCACGCATAACTCTAACTTTATATAATTATTAAGGAATCTTAATATCTGTACCTTTTTCTGTCTTTTTATAATTATTCAGTGATTCTGACAGAATGCATCATTTCGCATTTCGTGACTTCTTTAACTTACTCTTTGTGTTACCTTTTTCGCCTTTTTGTGCTTGGTACTTTTTAATTGGCCATGCATTCATATGACAACTGTTGATTCAAACAAGTTTATAAATTTACTCGTGATTAAAATTTACATTTAAAATATTTGTATTGATGACTGGTTTTACATACAAACTCAAATGTAAATTATTTCGCTGAGTTTCATCTGGTGACGTTTTTATATTTGTTCTTTGTCATAGCTGATCAAAGTATGATGGATATGTCATGGACAATAATGAGTGCAGATTTCGGCATTTTCCCGTTTACACCAACCCTTTGACATAATTATAATGGAATTCTAAATTCCATGACACATTCCGGTCTGATGTAATTTTCACTATTGAGAATCATATTCGAAACCACTTTTGTTCACATCACACAATATGGCCACAGAAAGAGACAAAGTCACAACTGGAACATTATTGGCATTTTCAGTTTGAATATTTATATCAAATATTATTCTGGACTTGAAAGAAATGGTGGAACAATGTTCGGCGTACTTCGATACCAGCTACTTGATAATCTAAATCAGACTGTGAACCGCTCCGGTGGTCTTGTGGTGAGAGCGTCCGCTGCGGAAGCGGGAGGTCGTGGGTTCGAGCCCCGGCCGAGTCATACCTAAGACTTACAAAAATGGTACTAACAGCTGTCTCGCTTGGCGCTCAACATTAAGAGGTTAGTGTTAGGACTGGTCGGACTGGTGTCAGTGTAATGTGACTGTGTGGGACATCATGCTACATGTCTGCGGCATGATTCCCCAGTGCTAGACATCACTATAAACTGCCTCACTGCAGATATCGTAGCGATATAATTGAAAAATTTGTAAAGCTATGTTAAAAATCCTAATCACACACACACACACACGCGCACACACACACACACACACACACACACACACACACACAAATCTGACTGTGAAATATTTTCATTCAAACAGATTCTCGCACGGCTAAGTGATATATCCCCATTTGAATGACAGAGATCTCTCAGAACCATGCGAGTGTCTGGTTGAACGAGATTGAGTAGAACCTTTTCTGCTCTTAGCTTGTATCTTTTCCATTTCCATTTACCACACGACATAATGGTCATCATAAAAATGGTGCAGAACATCAATAAACTCATTTATGTTAATCATAAGCAGAAATTATTCATTGAAGATGGAAGACAGATAAACGGAAATTTATCTGGCTTTTCTTAAATGCTTATTGATGCAAAAGTCATCAAGCCAAAGTTTCATTCTCATCCTTTCAGAAAACTAGAGTGATCGTTTATCCGAACTAATTAAATTTGAATCAATCAACAGAACGACTAAAAAGACCATTATACGTAGTACGTTAATTATTCAATGGTAAAATAGAGGATAAAGTGAATCGAAAATTAAAACTAGTCCGCTTACAATCAGCGCCGGTGCAAGGCATTTTGGTGCCCTAGGCAAGATTAGATATCTGGCGCCCCCTTCCACTCACGCCCTGCCCCACCCGCCCATCATGAAATAAACCCTTAGCCTAGCGCCCTAGGCGATTGCCTAGTTCACCTAGCGGAAGCGCCGGCCCTGTTTACAATACTTTTTGTAGTGGAGTACGTTGCTGGGGCAACTTCTATTAAACATTAGTAATACATTTAACATAAGATGTGTACTTTGCAATGCTGTGTCTGCATATTCATTTATTTTCATCAATATTCCTTAATATTGCTGTTAAATGTTTCACACACAAATGTGATTGAAGCTGTTTAGTGCTAGCTTTAAAATCTCTCTCTCTCTCTCTCTCTCTCTCTCTCTCTCTCTCTCTCTCTCTCTCTCTCGCTTTTAGACTGACGTCTTTTCAACGTCAGATTGTTCGATGAAACATATTAGAATTTGTTTATTTATAGAGATTGATAGAGTTAAAATTTTAAACAACAAATGATAAGATTATTGAAATGCCGAGTGAATAATGTGTGTGTGTGTGTGTGTGTGTGTGTTAAATTTAGAACCAATGCATGTTGTTTTTCCTTCTATGTTTCTTTCTCTGCAAAGGCAGCTACAGAAATATTCAGTGTCAATGAAGGCGTGTGTGTGTGTGTGTGGTGTGTGTGTGTGTGTGTGTGTGTGTGTGTGTGTGTTAAATTTAGAACCAATGCATGTTGTTTTTCCTTCTTTGTTTCTTTCTCTGCAAAGGCAGCTGTTGAAACTGTAATGATAACAAAACCAAACAGAAATATTCAGTGTCAATGAAGGCACGTTTCCTTAATATTTTCAAATGTTCATATTGTATGCATACTTTGGTTATTCCACTATCCTTACACCACTCCCAAACATTCCCGATCTGACTTTGCATAAATGATATTATTTCGTTCATTTATCTGTCTCATAATTGTCACTGAAAAATTACGAAAAAGAGCACAGAAGACAGACAGATAGACACAGACAGACAGAAACACAAAGAAAGGGATCCAGTGTAATATTTAATACAATTACAAAAAGGTTTGAAGAAAAACTAAATTTGCACAGGTCTACATTCGAGGCTACACAGGCAGTGAAATTTTAGCTTCTGAAAGGTTTAAACCAGAATAGTTATCTTTTTGTTCCATAACATTTTTACCAGCTCTTGTGATCACTACCTATCACTCTTAGGTTTTGGATAGTTGTTGTTCTCAATGCCGATCACTCTCAGCTTTTCACAAGCTACTGTGCTCAATGCCGATCACTTACAGCTTTTGACAAGCGTTTGTGCTCTGCTCAATGCCGATCACTCACAGCTTTTGACCAGCTGTTGTGCTCAATGCCGATCACTGTTGTGCACACCAAATCACCCTCCTCTTTTGGCCAGTTGTTGTGATCAATGCCGATCACTTACAGCTTTTGACAAGCTGTTGTGCTCAATGCCGATATCTTACAGCTTTTGACAAGCGTTTATGCGCAATGCGATCACTCACATCTTTTGACCAGCTGTTGTACTCAATACCGATCACTTGCAGCTTTTGACCAGCTGTTGTGCTCAATATCGATCACTCACAGCTTTTGATCAGCTGTTGTGCACACCAAATCACTCTCCGCTTTGAGCCAGTTGTTGTGTTCAATGCCGATCACTTACAGCTTTTGACAAGCTGTTGGGCTCAATGACAATCACTTACAGCTTGTGACCAGATGACCCATCAAATGATCTTTACTAGTGTTTGCACTAAAATATTTAGACAGATATTTTAGGAATCGCATGTGCGAATAATGACTATCTATCCTAACGCGCTATATATTTTTCGATTTCACCCTCTTGCTGCTTTTTACACTTCCAACAATATTCTAAATAGCTAAAGTTTGTATGTATCACACACATTTATTGTTTAAGTTTACATTTTTATCTGTTTTCAAGATTTGTTATGTCTGAAATAACTGGAAAAAAACAACAGTTAACAACCATTAAGTGCTCATTTAAAAGAACCAAGTTTATCAGTCATCGGTATTTCAGATCTAACTAAAATGCCCACTATGTTCTTATTGCATTTTTAAGCTGTAACCAAAGTACATATTCCAAAACCTTCAGAATTTTTTTTTTGTATTGCATACTTTGATGCAGAGACTGAAGGTCGATTAAAATGAACAATGAAAGGAGTTATCTCCTGCGTTTTTCCTGTAAATATATACTTGTCTTGATGCATCAGAATTTGTTTTCCTACCGTCCTTTGTTTTCTAACCCCTTACGGTGTCTGGCAATAATCAATGAACAAGCGTTGTAAAACTCCTGTCAGGATGGAAATATTAAAGAAGTTTTAAGAATTGCTATTTTTAGGACCGTAATTTAAATTTGTTTAATTTTAATAAAGATGACACTTGTTAAAATTTTGGTATTGATTCCGTGTATAAACATTTTATTTGTAAATAGAAATCTAGTGAGTTTGTGCATTTAGCTAGATACCGATCCGGTAGCCTAGTGGTTAGAGCGTCCGACGCGGAAGCGGGAGGTCGTGGTTTCCACCCCCGGCCGAGTTATACCAAAGACTTACAAAACCCAACAGCGTCTAGGGCATGCTCAACACCCAACAGCGTCTAGCCGGATCAAGTGTCCCGTTATGTGCCCTCAGATCAGTGTCTGTGGCTTTGATTCTGTTGATGAATTCAGTTGTGTTCTTCTGACTCGTATTGCAAGAGTATATCTAAGCATGTGTTCACAACAACGTGAGAGTTATACACAGATAAATAGAGGCATATTAATGAATGTATTTAATTTAACAGGAAATTATATTACCTTGCTTGTTCTCATCGGGCATAAAAACGTAGATAGTTGAGAAAAGAAAATGTACATCGAGTGAGCAGCAGTGATTACTAGTAAGGTTAAATAGTGTAGATTTTAAATTTTAAGGAATATAAATTGCTCTTATCTGTTACTGTTACCGAGTTGTATTATGGATATTGGATAACGTAGTCTCTGCTAATTTACAGCAGCGTCAATTGAACACAGCCATCCATCAGTTTCGCGTTTTTATCTTTTTTTCTAAACAGTACCTTAAACTTATTGCACAATTTCTCATTCTAACATAAAGCTAATCCATTTTAAATAGAGCAACCGATAAAATATCGGTTGTATGCATCCATCAAAATTAAATTTGATGAAAATTGTCCGTTTGATGGCTTACCATACTCAAATTGAGCTGTCAACTCCTGATCTTCTGGTGCTGGAATGGTGATACAATAGAGGCAGTTGTGGTGCTATCTGCATATTAAATCTTAGCATATTTTGAACATTATGTTTGAAAGCATTATGTGTGCAACTTGCTGGATCGTTAAGCAAATAGACGTACTTGATGCTTTGACGGTTTCATAGTTTCAGACATCCGAACAGGCAGATAAGTAACAATTACAGCAGTTATGTTTTTATTGTTAGACCTGTGCCTGCATAACAAAAAGGGGAAATATTCCCTGAGCCTTAGCATGACCGTATGACTGTAAATCAAGTTCAATGTTGTTCCTACGCAAAATTTAATGGGAAACGAAACGCACTATTTTCGATTCGGTGACTTAAACCCTGATTAAAAATATGGGTATTATTATCTGCATTTTTGTATGAAAAACAGAACATTTAGTCTTTCAAATTTATCTGTGAAAATACATTAACTCAAGAAATGGAGGGAACTAAGAGTTATTATTTTACATCTATATGTAAAATCGTATCGCAAAGAAAGTCAAAGCAATTTGTTTTAGTCCGCTTGAAAGAACTTTCTTCTTGAAAGAAGTTGTTTATAAACTAGAGAGAACAAAATGGATCGAGACAAAACTTGCACCAATGAATGTATGACAACAAAAAGAACCCGCAAAGCATAACTGCACTTAAAATCAAATGTGTTAGTTCTTCGATGAAAGAGGTCACTAATCTAAAAGTAGTCTAAGGTACTTGCCTTTACAATCACCTACATCTCACCTGTGTTAGTGGAACTTCAGTTCTCACTCTTGTATGTGAGCAAAATTGCCAGGAGCTTCTCGTGGATCGGTGGTTGTTCCCGGGAATTTCCGAGGTCTTTCTCCACTAAATATACTGGCCGCCATGTATAACGTGTCATGTACTGAAATATAGCGTTAACCTAAAACAACAACAGCAGAAACAACCTTACGCCAATCATTTACAACAATTAAATTGTATTGACTATCTGGGAAAAAAAACGATAGAAAGCTCTAATCAACTTTTAATTATATTTATACACTTTTACAATTGCATTTCAATTTGCCGTCACAGATTTGTAAATCATCATGTTCTTTTCGTATGACTCAACTTTGGATAGATTCCAGACTGATGTGAAATTTATAATGCAATTTATGACAATGTTCTGGGAATTTATATTTATAATGCAATTTATGATAATGTTCTGGGAATTTATATTTATAATGCAATTTAGGATAATGTTCTGGGAATTGATATTTATAATGCAATTTAGGATAATGTTCTGAGAATCGATATACTGTAAGCTACTTTTAATTCGTTTACTTTGTTTGATTTTATATATATGGATGCAATTTATATTTTTGAAATGCTTGTTAGGTTTTACTTTGTATTGTTACTTACTTGAAGCCCCATGACATCATACTCATCAATAAAACCGATAAATCTGATCACATCATAACATTTATCGCATTTTTATACATTTAGAACTGCTTATATTCTTTAGTTTGAATCGCATATGCGTTTGCAAAATCATTATGAAATTGAGAAAACTCGATAACACGTCATCAAAGATTGTCCACATTTTGGAAATGGTATTTGTATAAGATTGAAAGCATTATAAAGTAGTGCTACATTGATTTACTTGATGACGCAGAACGCTGAAAATCACAGCTTTGGTTTCGTCTGCACGAAGTTGCAAAGGAAATTTGGTTGAAATCCTACTTGCGAAACGTTCACAGACCCATCCCAGCATCGTTTTACAGTTTTCCACTTTAAAAAAAAATCTCAGACGAGTAATGTTGACTAATATTACAGAAAAGAAAGCCGTTTATTCTGACAATCAGAGGTCTTAACACTACGACAGGATGACGTACAGAGATGAAAATCTATAGCAAGTGCGCTGTGTGCAGAAAGCAGTCTGACAGTCGCCAGTGAAGGTGGGTGCTTTCCAGCGACCAGTGTCCGTGATATTGCTAAATAATAACATAGAATGTTAACGGTCCATTATCTGACAGCATTTGACACAGTAGACCATGGTATATTACTTCACCGTCTCAAGCATGTATTTGGCATTCACAATACAGCTGATGCCATTGAAATACCTGTGTGTTCATTAGTACTTTCAAGACTGGACTATTGTAACTCAGTTCTGTCCGGTTCGTCTCAATATCTACTCCATAAACTTCAACAAATTCAAAACATAGCTGATCGGATCATCTTTAGAGTACTACGATCAGAGCACACCTTCCCGTTGCTCTATACCCTACACTGGCTATCTATTCGATCCAGAATCAAACACAAAATGTGTTCTCTGTGCTACGTTTCACTGACGGACTCCAGTCCAACATACCTATCTGGCCAAGCACATGTGTACCGACCAGCATACTCATCATTCCCACTCTGAAAACAAAGTCATATGGACAACGTTCTTTTTGCATACCAGGACCCAAGAACGTGAGACGAATTGCCCATTCCATTGAAATTAGACACAGAGACAGTAATCAATTTCATGAGTGCTCTTAAAACCCACCTTTTTCGACTGCAAGTACAAACTTAAATACCTAATAATGCTTCCTACCTTAAATATTTTCAGCATTTTTTGTTTTCTAATTTTGTGGTGTTTGTTTTTATTTTTTCGTTGTTTTTTTTCAGTCATATCATTACTTATATTGTAAAGCGCTAGGAGCTTCTAAAGAGTTGGCGCTATACAAAGTCCTATTATTATTATTATTATTATTATTATTATTATTATTATTATTATTATTATTATCTCGGATGAATTTTTGTCACTACTAATATGCTTTCCAACTATGAATGAAATTCAAACAATTAAAAAAGTGGTTTTGTGTTGAGATTAAAGTTAATGTGTCCGAAATCCATGGACTATAGCTCAGATACATATTGAGGTAGGATGCTTAGAATCGAACTCAGCCATGTTTCTACCAAATTTGTTTGAATTTCAGTTATACGTAGAGGAGATACAGCGATAAAATTGAAGTGCCTGGTCTCGACAATCGGTTCTTTAGCTTTACTAATTATTACGTAGAACAAGGACAATCAATCCATCTGCAACTTCATCAATATCAACTTCAACTTCAGTCATGGAAACTTTATTTAAAATCCAATAATTCAGAGAGTATTGTGTGGAAACTAAAGCAGGTGGATTTCATAAACATGAGCTATAAATTCCCTTAACGACGACGTAAAACGTTAACATTTAAATTCAGCCAATGTCGCATCAGTTCCAAGCAATGCATTGAAGAGAGTTATTGTGCGGAAAACGAAAAATGGGTGGGTCTGTTAAGTAGGGGTTATAACTCTGCTAAATGACCAAGCAGAAAGCTAATGATACAACATGTGGGAACGTATCATAAACATCAGGCTGCTGACAAAGCGTATAAACTTTAGTACTAACCTACTAAAAGTCACGAAAGGTGCGCAAACGGAAGCGGTGAATATGAAAGAGAGGAACTATTACACCATTAGACGACGAAGTGGACCGCTTACAGCAAAACTATCAATATTCATCAAAATGAAAATGCATTATAAATTCGGTTGAAATGCGTTAATATAACTTTAACAGCCCCACAGAAAAACGGAAAGACATAAAGACAAACAAACGGAAAAGAAATATTTTCTAAGTGGCTGCCGTTTTTTTAATGAAAGTAGGTGAGAATTATTCAATATACAAAATCGTCATGCCACCATTCACCGATAATTCTATTTTGTTTTTCAGTATAATACAAATCTATGTGATCAATACAGTCACTTATATTTTCATAAAATATTTACCTTTTATTTACTAAAATTTATTTAACATTTTTATACAAGATATATCTCGAACTGCAACCAAACTTATGCATAAATATACCAGCAAGAACATTTATAGACTTGTTGATTGATTGGTAGGTAGGTGGATGGATGGATGGATGGATGGACGGATGGATGGATGGATGGATGGACGGACGGAAGGAGGGAGGGACGGACGGACGGACGGACCGACCGACCGATCGACAGACAGACAGACAGACAGACAGACAGACAGACAGACAGATAGATAGATAGATAGATAGATAGATAGATAGATAGATAGATAGATAGATAGATAGATAGATAGATAGATAGATAAAAAGCAAGCTGGTTTACTTAAATTTAGAAGTTCACGAGTTTTTAGGGCTGATTATTTATTGACTATATAATTTCATATAGAATATATGTTTACACGCACGCACGCACACACGCACGCACGCACGAATACATACATACATACATACATACATACATACATACATACATACATACATACATACATACATACATACATACATACATACATACATACATACATACATACATACATACATACATACATACATACATACATGCATACATATCGGCACATGTATGGGTTACATATAATTAGATTAATAAATCATTGATCAGAGTGATTGTTCTTTAAGAAATTGTTTTATTCTTTATTCTAGTAGATTTCTTCTCTTTTTATATACCCTTACGAAACTTCAGAACTCAATCAAATTGCAGAGATTCGGCATTTTAAACTTGTAGCATCAATAAAGAAGAAGGAGAGGAGAAAAAAAACTCGCTAGCAACATAAGTTAAAATTTGAAGATTTGTGGTAGGAAGAGACCCAGCATGCTAGCAAACTTACTTCAAGATTAGCATTTCCAAGAAAATCAATGACTAAATTTATTAAGCAAAACAATCATCAACACTACCCTTTGCTGTAGGAAAGCATTGTGACCCAAAATCGACTCTGGCGTATGATATTTTCATTCGACTAAGTTCCTTCGTGTAGAGTAAATTTCACATCTACAAGACAATAAACGATTCGAAAATACAGGGGTTCTTTTTTAATTTTATCACATAAGTTTACATCTAAAACTGAAAAATAAAACTCTTTCATTGAAGTACACAATTTAGATTTTAGCGTATATTATGGATTTTATTTCATTCTCTTGCAAGTTCTGTGAAAATGAGTTTGGGTGGGCTTGCCACCTGCCGGGCGTTTTTGTCAATAAACCTAGTTAGCTCTTCTGCTAAACTTTATGAAGGGTCTTAGAGGCGTGTCTGATAAACGTTTAAAACCAGATGCAAATATGAGTCTAGGTATCTGACAATGTGGACCCATCAAACTGCCCTAGCAGTGCATTTGTGTAAAGTCTGATTACTCTGCAGTGCAATTTTCACCTTTTGTTCTATCCCTGCTGCTTACCATTTGTCATGCTGACATGTTATTCTTCAGCGGCTTTATTACCAAAATAATGACAGGAACGTTACAGTGAAAGGTTTCGAAGAGGGTAACTATTTTTGGATGCACCTGTTAAGACGAATACTTCTTATGGGATAGTTCATTCAACTGTCATCAAAACATTATACGCATGTCTTGTCCATAGTAAATCATTCGGAACACCCATATATCCAGTTGCTGAGGAAATGCAGAAATCGCATCGACTAAAGACCGCTCCAAAAAATAGTCTAAGGTTACACCACCCTATTTTAAGAACATAGATGGCGCCACTGCTCCTCCTTTTATAGGCTAATACAAGTTAGCGCGCCATTTTATTATCGGAGTTGAAACTATTTAAGTATGACATCTAAGATTTTAAAACAAGACTTGCTTTTGATACGGTCATGAATAGCTTTGTGAATCCAGTGTTTTCTTTTCTGTATTATGTTTTCCTTGTGTGTTTGTGTTTTGTAATTTGTCTTCGACAAAAACTCATTTTGAGTCCAAAAGCGTATTGGCTACTTATAATTCTAGTTTTACACTGTCCGTTATCGTGTGTGTGTGTGTGTGTGTGTGTGTGTGTGTGTGTGTGTGTGTGTGTGTGTGAATTCAGCGTTTAAATATTTCATAATAGGTTGCCATAACTATAAAGTTATTTACTATGTACATTGCTCAAATGTCCGTCTCTCAGACGTTGGTTTTCGTTTACACTTGCATCAGTCATATTTCTTTCGGAAACAAATTATTTTTATATAATATTATACTGTAATAAAAACAAATTATCAACTCATATATTGATCTCTACATCAATATGTATCCGTAACGTATCAGTGAGAACTTTGTCCCTGAGATGATATCTAAAATCGTCCTGAAAAAAGTAACAACGATTCATACTGTTTAAATGATTAGTCCCTTTCTTAAGTGCTTACATTTCTCATAACCCACCCAGTCATTCAATATGAATGATAATATAGCTTTACGAGACTTTCATTTCTTTGAATGTAATTATTGTACTGAAAGCTTTCTGTTTGAGTGTCAATTTACAATATTTTTGTAAAAGACATTATACGGGTTTCATGCAAAATGTAAACAAATTCATATTGCAGCCCTCCGTGTACTAACGTTCAACCAATAATACTAATGAACCGAAACACTCAAAGTGCCGGAAACTAGTTGTCGGAAAGTAATTATACACCACCTCTGACATTGTAAATACAAAAGATCGAGGATTATACAGTAAATGATGACAACAGTAAAATTCATCACAAAAGAGAGAGAGAGAGAAAGAGAGAGAGAGAGAGAGAGAGAGAGAGAGAGAGAGAGAGAGAGAGAGAGAGAGAGAGAGAGAGAGAGAGAAGTGTGTGTGTGTGTGTGTGTGTTATTTTCGATAACTTCAATATACATGGACTTATTGGCCTTAGTTTCATCGAGAAATCGTCAGGACATTTCAAAGTCGACAAGACACCACAAATGGAAACGTTCTTTATCGCCATTAGTCTTGATAGACTCTATATATTGTAAATTAAACGAATTCTCTCACCCTAAATTATTGATTTCCCTATCACTCATTAAGGTCTATAATCAACCTAGCTGTTCGGTGCATTTATCTTATTTACTTAAGTCAATCTTT
The DNA here is from genome assembly GCA_029339505.1 of Unio delphinus. Lineage (NCBI taxonomy): Eukaryota > Metazoa > Mollusca > Bivalvia > Unionida > Unionidae > Unio > Unio delphinus. The sequence continues at coordinate 11,969,820 of JAQISU010000058.1, forward strand.
TTCTTATACCTGAAAATTTGGAAAAGAATATTATCTTTATTTACGTCTGAATAATGTCATAAATCAGGTTCTATATAATATACTTCAGAACACCTTAGATCAGATTTGCTTTTCTATGAATGTACATGGACCCGTTTAATGAAATAAAGTAACATATTTTGGAGTAAGAGAAAAAATACACACATATAAATCACTATCAGTAATTAGTCATTTTATTAATCAATGAATTAATCAACATCAGTCAGCAATCCTCTTAGTAAATGAAGCAAAGCCACTCATTATATATATATATATATATATATATATATATATAGAGAGAGAGAGAGAGAGAGAGAGAGAGAGAGAGAGAGAGAGAGAGAGAGAGAGAGAGAGAGAGAGAGAGAGAGAGAATTATATTTATTGCGTATTTGAGGTCCTGAAAGACCCGTTTAAACGTCATTTTAAATATAATCAATATAATATATTCCAAAATGAATTCAATTTTTGCTTTTCACAATCAATTTAGATTCGATGATTGAATATATAGTTTTGTTCATGACATTGCAATACGCTCAAGACAGACAAAGAAATTGTATAAAGTAGTTTATTATCTGACTCTAGATAACAAAATAAACGTCTCTATATTCTCTACTTTTCATTCAACTGTAATGGTGCATGTCTTAGAGATAAAATGGCAGTACATTATATCGTGGTCAGCGTGACGGGTAACTATTAAGATTGACTTGTGGGCTATGTTCGTAATAGTTTGACAGCATGTGATGAGGGGGGATAATGAAATTTTAATTCTAGTCCGTCTGATAAAGGCTAGACAGTGGGAGTAGCCAATGTTAACGTAAGGTCAAAAAGCGGAAAATGACAAATTTGAGACAATCCAGAGAAAATTTGAAAAATCTTTGACTGCAGTAGTTATCATCAAATGATATTTTCCAGTTGTTAAAAAAGTGTTCTAGAGAGAGTTATTCTGACTTCCATGGAAATGTTTTACATTTTTGAAAGGTAGAGAAAATAATCCTGTTTGACTAAGCTAAACAATGGGTGGATGTGTTCCCAGAAGAAATATCATGGTTTAAGTATTATACAGCTAAATTTGAGGCAGTCTAACTGTTCTCTGCCGGAAGAGAAAGCAGTCTCCGATATCAGTAAAAAGTACGTGTCTCATGGACAGGGGGCTGGAAATTGTAGAGACCCGAAACCAGAGAAGAAAACACTCTGAATTCTCCGATGATAAGCGAGCGAGGACTCAAGAAGCCTAAGGTATGGTCTCAATCACATACAATATGCATTGCTGTAAGTGTGTAATTATTTGCTGAAATCATTAATTTTAAATCCATACTTCCATTTTTTTTTTCGATCAGATAATAATCGTGCATTCCTGGTCTTGAATGTTATATGATATATCGTAAAAATGTCATAGAATATTTAATTGATATGATTGATCTCGGATTTAGAAGTTTTTGCATGTATCAAAAGTCATGTAATTTAACAAATTTCATGTATTACTCGAATACGAGTTGTGAGACTTAATTTATCTGTCTTAAATGATGTATCATGTATGCTAAGAATTGGTTTTACAATTTGTGAAAAGCTATGACAGTTAATCGCTATTTAGCAAGTGACGTAATTAAGACTTTGGAGTAAAGTCCATTAATTAGTTGGTGTAATTAAATTGTGAATTTGTTTCAACTGTGAATCGATGGTGTTAGCATTAGGAATGTGTGTCAACTTATATAGTCAGCTAGTAATTTACACCCCACAGCGGGGTGTAATGGTTTATCAAAGAGGTTTAATTATGCCGTGGTCGCAGTAGGAATGCGACTAGCCGCGTTAACGGACCCACATTCGTGTTAATATGTTGTTTTTCTTGTCCGATCAGTATACCAGCTGACTATATATAGCTTAGTTCTGCTGAATTGACCTATCGCCACTTGTCAATCATACCAATCCGTTAGCCCATCAGCGAACGTAAATTAGACACACCTCCAGGCATTACTGTCGTCCGCAATTTTCCTCCAATAAGCTGCTTGTGGCAATAATAAATTGATTATTATAAGTATTTACAAATTTTGCAATAATTTGTTAAATTCTAGATCGATTAGGGTGAAAATAAGTTAGTGGGAGCCTTATAACTCTTACAGTCGATATTCAGATCGTCTAAATGGTCGCGTGTACGATCAGCTGAATCTGGAAATAATTAATGACAATAGCATCATGTTTGTCTGCATAAAAGTATCTAGAACAGCATGTCATGTTGATGGTTTGAAGAGAAGAAGAAAAAAGAAATTGAAATTGAAAACATATGCATATATAACCGGTTATAGAATATGGGTGGAGAATCCCCAAAATTTCGGGCTTTGGTGTATATTATTTAATTCCGTAGGATGTATTGCATGTCAGTCTGCATTTATTTTAAAGTTTGAAAATTTTGACATTATTGTTGTCTTGTCTTGAAAATAATGAATTATCGTCTCGATCTTTCACTAGAGTGACTATACTTTCTCCTTGGGCTGAAGGAGGGTGGTGATACAAAATTGTAATAATAATGAAATACAAAAACAATTGATAATTACATAACAAATAATTATCGTCCGATATATTAAGCACGCATTCCATCAAATAACATCATTGATCCAAATTCCATATGACGAACAATAGAACTTTACAATTATTATGTACAACATTAT